>BRZM01000033.1:7993105-8225914 GCA_033238685.1 Lates japonicus | reverse complement strand
TTCTTGTACTGGTTCAGTTGCATATTCTTCGCCGTATGCTGAAATTGACTCCATCTGTGGTAATTGATTAAACAAGATTTGGAAAGTCACACACCTGTCTGTATAAGGCCTCACAGCTGACAATGCTTATCAGAGCAAAAACCAAGCCAGGACACCTGGTGCTATGCCAGTAATTTGATGCTACAGAAAATAACCAGGGTTACATCTATATATCATGTATGACTGCCAGTTTCCTGAGAGTTTTTTTGTGTGTGAGTGAGTGAGTGTGTGTGTGTGTCCTGGCAGCTTCCACATTCCAGCCATTATTACTCTCCTTCTTCTCACTGCCTCAGGGTATTTCTGCAGATCTCTGTCCAGTACCATCCTGTTATAACACCTGTGACACCTGCATGATACTACGTTCTGAGGACTGATATATCAGTGATTGTTGTCCCCCTGACCTCCCTGTCATGGGCCACTTTGTTTTAGAGTTTTGGGGGGGGGTTCCCAGCCTGGACCATCTCGTCTCTGTTTCTGTCACAGTTTAGCTGTGCTCTAATGACACAGCACTGACAGATGTACTATTAACATTTTCTAATATGAGTACTAACTCTGCTAAATTTGTACTGTTTTTGTTTGCTCTTTTCTGGCAGCAGATAGCAGACTCTCAGACTGCAGATAGCAGACTCTCATTTTACTCTTTGATAACATTTTTGTGTTTGAAAATTGTCCTCAAATGAAGTGGAACAGACAACCATATATAGCAGCTTTACAGGCATCGATCATGCTAATGAATAAACATCACCTCTTCATGAACAGGTGGTACTCATTAGTCTGCAACAAGTGATTTATGACGAGTTTGTACAGTTAAGAGAGTTTGGTGAATGAACAAACTTCACAAACTAAAGTCAAAGAATGTGAAAATCTTCTTCAATGAAGCCTGTTATAGTTGTCCTTAACACTAAAGGACCACACTGAGATGATGCAGCAGTAAAATGGAGGAAAAACATGTTTGGTCTCATGTTATACTTATTCTAAGGCATTTCTATGATATTAACGTTTTATTTGTTCACAGAAGTAATCTAGTCAGCAAGTTTAAATATCATTCAATCACTGATCTCTCTGTTGAGCTGACAACATCAGACTATTTCAGATTTCCTCACATTCAGGTGTCCTCTTGCAGGATGAATACATGCTTACAGATCCAAAAGTGTCATCTCTTCAACTGATATCAGCAACAGAAAGCACCTTTCTTTTGCAGTACTTTGGTCTCCAGGCATCAACAACATGTATCTGATTTTATTTAGGGGCAAATCACATGAACTGTGGCTAATTTACATCTGTTATCTGGGTGTATTGAAAAATTTCAGTGACACAAAGTGTTGTGCCCCTGAGGGTGATTTGTAACAGGTTCAGTAAATATCATCCCCCATGGTCTTGTAAACAGATGGAAACCTCAAGGCTTAAAGTTTTGCTGATGACAAAACAGCAGCCTATTGTAGTGGATGGTTGACCTTTACACTGGAGACCCCTGTTTGTTTTCTGTTTGTTTCTGACAGTCACTGTTGGTTTTTACCAATAGATATTTTTTTTTATTTCTTAACAGGGGCTATGGTCCAGTGGGAGCACCCCCCTCCTCCCACACCACCGACCAAGACACTCTATTGTCACAGGACACCTTAACCTTGACATTTCTAATTCTGCAGTTCCATTTTATCCAATTGTGTTCCTTCTCATCCTTCTCATGAGTAAATACACCATTAGATTTTATGAAGTGGACTAAGTTTATTCGGGCAGGGTTTTCTCATGTTTTTCATCAAACACTGTAAGCAGGTCCAGTTATGTGAACCACAAGACCACTGGGAATTTTTTACCATCTAAATTCCTTGAGGCTCACGCAGTGTAGACTGTCTAAAATGGAAAAGAAAATATGAAAACCTAATACAGCCAGTTAACATCAATTAATGACAGGAAAATTGTCTTTACTGAAAGTAAACATAAAATATTTGCACTCATGACATAAGCAGCTAAGGGAGTTGAATTTATGAATGAAGAACGAATGAAGTTTGTGTTGTCTGTGAAAACTATTTTATGAGCATAGCACAAGATTCCGACTCAGATCTTCACTATTCCTACTGTCCTTTAGCAGCTCAGAACAGTAGGTGTAGGTGGCTCCATTCCTCTTATAATATCCATTTGGCTGAAGCCACGTTCACATTCTGCAGTGGAAATGACAAGTGCATTGACTGCTTGTGGCTGAGGCTTTAGTTCAGGGGTGTCAAACTCAAATACACAGTGGGCCGAAATTAAAAAATTGCTACTAGTCAAGGGCCGGACGGGTTCAACGTTTAATGAAAACTTATTGAAATAACCTTTTTGCACATATTGAACCTGGAACTAAAAAGGCCTATAGATTATTACCTATAAAACAACATTAATTATGAAATTAATGAAATAAAAAAAATAAATAAATAAAAATAAAAGAAATAAAACCAGTTTCATTAATTCCTTATGGCTCTATCTGCAGTTTTCCCAGAGTAATTTCAAGTGAAAACATTTTCTACAGTGAACATAGCCTGCTTAACCAGACTTCTTTTTAACTCTTCTACCTTCTGTAGCCTTTGTGTCGTGTCCAGATGCTTGTATCTGTCGTGGTGCTTCGTTTCATAGTGTCTTCTTATGTTGTATTCTTTCATTACAGCTACACTGTCTCCGCACAGAAGACGCACAGCCATGCCCTTTACATCCGCGAACAACCTCCCACCTGTCTTGAAAATCCCTGTTTTCAAAGTCCACTTTTCGTTTAGCCATTTTTTGGGGGAGAAGGAGAGTTGAAAGTTGACACAAGCGGTGTGTAATACCATAAGACTGCTGATGAACGAGTGGGGCGCGCTTTCCCGGCCCGTGATTGATGTGCCCTCGCACGGGCAGTGCATTGTGGGATTTGTAGTATTATGGTGGTGCGTGCGATATACCGGCGGGCCAGCTCTAATAGTAAATAGATTTTGTCATGCGGGCCAAAGATAATTAACTTAAAATCAAACTTGAGTTTGACACATGTGCTTTAGTTCTTTTGGCTATAACTGTGTCAAAGTATTCCCTTATGCCTCTCTGTGCCTCTTGACTCTTAAACTTGAAGGAAGTGCAGAGCTCCAGCACCTCTGTTCTGTCTGACAGTTCTGTAGCTGGAAGCTACACATCTGTTATTCCAAATTCAGCTTGTGTTACACTGCATTGAAAGTGTCTCACAACATGCAGTCAGATTTTTTTTTTTTTTTTTTTTTTAGCAGAAGCATGATAGACACTGCACAATTTATCAAGACTGAAACTTATTGAGACTTGCAGCCTCTTCAACAGCATCTCTTGCACAGATAATAATGCTGTCACAATTTAGGGGGCGAGGACACAGGGATGAGAACCCAAGTGCAGACAAAATAAAGTTTTATTAAACAAAAACCAAAACCAACAAAAACTCACTGGCAAAGTGGCACAGGAAAAAGTCCAAGAAAACAAATCCAAAAGGAACACTGGGGAACACTGGAGAACAACAGAAACAACAGAACACCAAACTGAACCACAAGACGCATTTGCAAGACATGAACATACTCTGACGAAGGACCAGGGAAACACAGGACCATATACACACACACACACACCGAAGGACCTGGGGAGAAGAGAGCAAGAGTCTCAGGAGGTCAGCCAGGAGGCTGAAGAGCTGGGGAGCAAGAAAACTTTGGCAGACAGCCCAGGGACAGGAAAACCAGAGAACCGGAGACCTCGGGCAGATGGCCCAGGGGCTGGGGAGCTGGGGAACAGGAAACATCGGGCGGATGCCCGGGCGCTGGAGAACCAGGCAGACACTGGGGCAAAAACAGTGACAAAGCAAAATCCCCTCAGGAGGCCGGGCAGGAGGCCGGGCAGGACGGCGATAGCGCCGGAGCAGAGTCCCCTCAGGAGGGCAACAGTGGCGGAGCGGAGTCCCCTCAGAAGGCCGTGCAGGATGGTGATGGCAGCAAAGCAAAGGCCCTAACCGGATACCAGAGGCTGCAGCTGGCATGGCTAGAGCTGGAGTGGAGCGGACCACAGACGGGACAGGTGTGTACCGGGCCGCCAACTGGAAACAGCAGGGAGCTCAAGTGGGACGGACCACAGACGGGACAGGTGTCTGCTGGAGAACTGCTGACTGGCTGGAGAACATGGTGCCAGGCAGCTAAATGGACTGGTAAATGGACTGTACTTATATAGCGCTTTTCTAGTCTTTTCGACCACTCAAAGCGCTTCACACTACAGATCACATTCACCCCATTCACACACATTCATACAGCACTTGTGGGTGGGTCTGAAAAAAGGAGGGAAAAACCAGACAAAGACCAGAGGTAAAAACACCAAAGACCAGACAGGACAAGGGACGTCAAAATAAAACAGGAAGCACAAGGACAGAAGAGACACAAGGGAAAAGGATACCAAAATAACAAATCTAAACACTAGGAACACAAGAGAAAATACAACATAACAGAAACCGGTGAAACTGGTGTCACACTGAAGGCGGGCTGTGACAAATGCTGGGAAACTGACTGACCATTCTGGTCACCACACCTTACTTGTTTCCAAGCATGACTGAGGCACCATCTCATGCAAAAAAAAAAAGAAAGCTGCTTCTTTAAACACTCTTGAGTGTTTAAAGAAGCAGCTGAGATGGCACTTCGCTGTTGCCTATGCCTGCTCTGTAACAGATTAATAGTAACTGATTTTTTGCAAATCGTGGTTGACTCATCAACCATAATGGAAATCTTTGGAACACTTGCTACTGCTTGCCTCATTTCTGTTGCTATGTGCTGTCAGGTCCTGGATGTCTACATAGATAGATTCTTTATTGATCCTTTGCAGGAAATTACTTTGTTACAGCAGTTACTTTGGTCAGATAAGCACACACACTACAACACACACTACATCCAACATACGTAGACATGTAAGAAGTACAGTCTGATAGAAGGTACAAAGAAGGGGTCTACTCATGTTAAAGTTCCACTTCTGTTCCATGAATGGCTACTGGGTCAGGATCAGGCATCTTCCTCCTAAAATCCACAATCATTTCTTTGGTCTATAAGATATTGATCTGTAAATGGTTGTATCTATGTCTGACTCTGGGACAGTGTGTGGCCTTCTGGATTTTGGGATTTTCTGAACAGTTCTATTGACCCTGTCCTTGGTCAGAAACTCATCATCATCTCAGCAGTCAGTGTCTCTACTGTTTGCTTAACTGCCTTGTGAAAGTCTGAGGTTCTGTGTTCTGTGTATTTTCTTAGGGAATGACATTTTGTCCCAGATGTGACCACCTCTACCTTGATCCACTCCTCTGCAAAATGCTTGTGTTTTCTACTGATCTCTGGTGCAGGAGAATTTCAATCAGAAAAGACTAAATGATGAGACTGATATAAGGGAAACATGAAAAGGTAATTTTATCGAGAATGAAGCAGGCTTTGGCGATTAGACCCCGGCAGGAAGAGGATCGCCTCAGACAGCTGGCGAGCCTGGCCGTAGCTTCCCATAGGCAGAGAACTTCCCCCCAAAAGAGAAAGTAAAAGAAAAGGTACCATACCTGTTGGCCACACGAAATCTGCAGAGGAGAGAAGCAGACAGATATTAACATGTGAGCGCAGGTCATAGGAGTCTGCACAAGAGGTGCCAGGAAGCAAGGTTGGGGAAGAACTGCTGTGCCAGTGAAGTGATAAAGAAATAAAATTGAATAAAATGAAGCAGGGGATGCTTGCAAGGTGAGTGGAGCGATGTGGGGCCCTAATGCAGGAGATGTGGGAAATGCAGGTCAATGCAGGGAAAGGCTGGACTGCGGGGGTGATGCGGGAAAAGGAGGCGAGAAGCTTGATGCAGGGAATGCGGGAATGGATAATGGGGTGTGCGGGATAGAGGCTTTGATGCGGGGAATGCGGGAAAAATGCGGGGAATGTGGGATTGATGCGGGTTGAAGCCTTGTAATGGAAGGAGACAGGAGGCTTTGATGAGTGGAATGCAGGAGTGCTAAAAATTATGCAGGGAAGAGGCCTTAATGCGGGAAATGCGGAATGGATGCGGGAGAGGCCTTAATGCGGGCAATGCAGGATTGATGCGGGAGAAGCCTTACAGCGGGAACTGTGGGAAATGCTGGATTGATGCGGTAGAGGGAAGGATACTGCCACTACCACCAGTAAATGCAATAATTACATACCAGGGACCACTGGGCAGCCAAAACTGAAGTGGAGTCTGGATGAATGTAAGAGGAGAACGCAGAGGAGGACCAGCGTCCCATTTGTTGGAGAGAAGCAGTGGATATCCCTTGTGTTGAGAACCTTTTTGAAGTGATGAGGTGATAGCCGGGCGTTAGGAACAGAGGGGAAGGAGAATTTGAGGAAAGGTGAAGGCGGACATAATTTGCCATGGCCTTGAAAGGACAAAAAAGGGATTTTATACGGGCGATTATTATAGAGCAAGAGCCCTTTACCTTAGAATGTTTGCTGAATAAACTGTAATGACTAGGATAAAATGCCAGATCAGAAAAAGAGATGTCTCTTACAGGGTTGTAGGAATTTGAGAGAGAAGTGAATTCACTAATTCTTAAAAAGCCGTAAAATGCTAACAGGAAAACACAGATTAAAAGCGAATTCACATATGGGGAAAACAGACCTTCTCTAAGCACAGATACTAAGTTATGAAGGACTTGAATTGTGATGGGACGTCTATTATCGGGAGTAGAAGAAAAGCATTTAGAAATTCCTTTTAACAATAGTTTTATTGCTGGGTTAGAGAAAAGGCTGGGGAAGGAGGGGTCAGAGCACCTTACATTGAATTGAATGCCGGAAATCAAGCCGCAAACATATTGAAGCTTGAAATGGCGCACGTCAGTACAATAAGAAATGAATGCGCACAAAGTATTGATATGGATTGGCATTATATGTATGTTGTCTGAGCTACAGAACATTGTAAAAGTAACCCAAGCGAAATCATACATTTTCAGCGTTGAAGCTGCTAAACCTCTCCTCATATAAGATCTGGCTGACTCTAAATAACTGTCGAGGGGATCCCTACTCAAAATAGAACTAGTTCTTTAAGCGGAGGAACAGGTGTAGGATTGGAACAGGCGTCCGGGCAGTGACTGCGGAAGACCTGAAATTTAAAACGGGACAGAGAGTCAGCAATGATGTTGAAATGACCAGAATGAAGTTATGCGTGACTGCTAACCATGTGATCCGTCTCATAAAAGGCATGATCGCGCCTGATGACGAACGCCCCTTATTTATAACATTGACCATTGACCTTCCATTGAAGGACGGAAATTCTTTTGCGCTGCCAGAGATGCCCCCAAACATGACAGGCAACTGCGATGGGGTAAATCTTGAACAGCGCGGAGGACTGCTCATGCTCTGGGAACGCCGTGGGCCAGCTGCTGGCGAACCACTGCCCTTGAAAAAAAAAACAAAACCCACAGATGGAGCCGCATCCGTGAAGAAGTCGGACGAGTGCACGATTTCGTCGTAGAAGAAGGAGATACCATTCCACTGATCTAGCAGAGCCGCCCAGAATTTTAGGTCTGAGCGGCAGCCTTCATCTAGTGAGACGAGGTTGTGCAATTTAGGAATGGAGGAAGCCAGGACGAGAAGCCTAGAAATAAAGGAGCAGCCTTGAGGAATTACACGCATGGCGAAATTGAGATGGCCAAGGAGAGACAGTAACTGCTGTTTGGAAATGGTGTCAGCTGCTGAAAAAGATTCTCTGTAATTTGTCTTCGGGAAGCGAAGCTTTTTTGAGTTTGGCCAAGTCTCCTGCCGGTGGCGGGCTGACCGGGCCGGGATCACTCGGCATGGGCATACTGATCGAGGATTGGCCTCCTTGCATGCGCTGCAGATGTGGAGAAACATGCAGCTGGGGTAAGTACAGACATTTTCATTAAAGTTATTGCAGATTAGTGTGTTATTGAAGAGCTCCACCTTTCGGCCTCTACAGTCGGGCGGACATGAGAGGTTTGCGCTGCGGTGAGTTAGGGTTTGGGAGCTGCGGTGGGAGGAATGGCCACTGAGGGCAGAAGGGGGCTGTGTGACCCAGGTTGCCGCAGGTGAAGCAGGAAACTGCCTGAGAGCCCCCGACAAACATGATGAGGATCTCGATATCCAGGACAGCCCAATTAAGGTGGGTGTTGGACTGGGAGACGTACAATGCTGCTTTGCTAGAAAAGGCTTTATAGTACTGATAAAATATGTTTTTCCCATATTTGAGATTGAGGTCCCCGATTAGCGCTAGATAAGCATCTAATTCTTGTCTCCTATCCAGATAGACCGAGCATATCACGTCTCTGAAAATCCCGAAAGCCACGAGAAACTCCCTGATGGATAAATCCCTGGCTAAACGAGGGACAGCGGATTTGATGACGGTTGATATATTTTCGGTATTGCAGATTTTTTTTATTGCACTCTGGAGATGAGAGAATTAGGCTTACTAAATTAATGTCTTTTCCTTGCAGGATTTTTGACCTTAATCGTGGTGAGATGTTAGCTCCTGAAGGAATGTAAGGCCTACCCAGAGAAGGAGCTGAAGTAGCAGAAGCCAAGGAGTGCGTGGGGACCTCAAAGGCACTCCCTGGAGTTATAGGAGGAAAACTGGGCTGTAGGAAAGCTGAGACGGCTCCGGATAACAAAGCGGGTACATTTTCCAGAGACTGAAGGCCAGCCTATATGCCTTGCATTGATCTCGCCAGGGATTACATGGTGGCAAGCAAGGCATTGGATGATGCAGTGGCAGGAGCAGCAGGAGCTACGGGAGTAGCCGGAGAGGCGGGGTTCATGGGAGCAGCGAGGGTGGAAGAAGCCCTGGCGGGTGGACTGACGGCAGTGATGCGTGCAGGAATGGCAGCTGGCACCGGAGTATCGACAGGTTGAATGCAGGAAGTAGAAGGTCTGGACGGATGGGACTGTCTCCGTTTGGGAAGTGGA
The DNA here is from genome assembly GCA_033238685.1 of Lates japonicus. Classification (NCBI taxonomy): domain Eukaryota; kingdom Metazoa; phylum Chordata; class Actinopteri; family Centropomidae; genus Lates; species Lates japonicus. Next base: position 8,216,957 of record BRZM01000033.1, on the reverse strand, counting down.
GCCGCTGATTTTTTGGTGCGTTTGCGGCCGCGCTGGTGCCTGGAAGTATCATCGGCAGGTGGAAAAGCCTCGGGGGAATCGCTGACTACAACGAGGCTTGCTAATTCGCGAAGTTGAGACAAAGTGAGCCCTGGTGCTGGAGGGATGCCTTGCGCTCTCAGCTGGGAATCTAGAGCCTCATATTCCCTCAGGACCAGGATGAAACTTGTAGATGCTAAGCGGACGCTTTTGCGCTGAGGTCTGGGTGACTGCGCTGCGTCCGGCTGAAGTTCCCCAGTCGGATTGAAGTCGTCCAGGTTATCAGAGTCAAAGTCCAACATGATCGACCGGCTGAAGAGAATGCAGCCGAGAGGTGAACGTGTTTGGTTGTGATTGGCTGAGAGCAGGAGAGTGCGCTGATCAGTGAGGAAATGGAGCGTCAGGTTTAAAGAGACGATAGGGGAAGTAGTCTTTCTGACTGAACTTCCACTAAGCTTCATTAACCTTGTTGCAGGCTGAAGAAACAGTGCTTAACCTTGATATACAATCCATGAATATTACAATTTATTCTTTCTTCCTGATCATTCTCTGAATCTGAACTGCCTGAACTTCTGATTCATCATCTCTTTCTGGCCTTGCTGCTGTTGACCTACCTGCTCCCTCTCTTCCACCTTGTTGCCCAGCTCCTGCTGCTATCTGACTCTGCCCACTCTCTACAAAAGTAATGACATGAGCTTTGATCAAATTGATAATTTTCAGCAGCTCTTCTGGGTGAACACTACCAGTGGATTTTGCATTCATTTGCACTTCAACCCAACAATGTGCTCTAACAAATGTGTCCTCTCTAACTGCTCCTACTGTCGAGAGTGCCTGCTTTCTTTCTTCCTCCTTCACCTCTTCCTTGTGGCCCTGCTGCTGCAATATGACATTGTTCATTCTCTACAAAAATAATGACATCAACTTAAAGAAATTCATTGCTTTGTTTCCCACAGTGCGACTGTATAATGGTGGCAATGGACTGTAAACTACAAATTAGCTAGCTAGCTTACATTCTGTATCTGTGTAACCAGCTTACATGCATATTTAATTGTCTGCACAGCACAGGAACTGATTTTTAGGGGCATTTACTCAGCACTGAAATAATTATTTTGTTGTCAAATAGACACTCAGTGTGTGATCCAAAGATTTGTTTTATTTGAAAAATAAAAAGTGCACTATGCTTTCTCTTTTCCCCCATCTGCTGTTGTGCTCTTCTACATGAGAGACAGTAAAACAGCCCTACATCTATGTGGCTAATTTATATTAGGACTGCAGAATTATCACATAGGTTTAGTCTAATCATTGATTTTGTCATTATGATTATAATTTATGATTTAACATAACTGCTATTAGGCAAAAGTTAATTTTGTGTGTGACACTTTACCCACAGAGCATGGTGTGGTCAGTACAGGTTGATTCCCTGTCACATTACGTGCTCCACTCCCAGGTCATTCCAAACATCTGTGGTAAAAACCTGTATCCATAGTCATATTTTGTTATAGAGGTGGTTTGGTCTATGGTGCATTTTCAGCAGCACAGATGCTACTGAATGATCATGGTAATTATATAATGGTATATAGGTTATAATATAACATCTTATAGTATATGGTTTAGAGAATATAATAGATCCAAGATTAAACTGACAGAAGGGTTGGGCTAAAAGAAATGGAAAAAAGGAAAAAAAAGGAAATCCGTCTGGTACATCAGTACCATTGACAGTGCCATGGATTTGTCAGTTATGGCCGTTTCAGGCACGATGCAACTTGCTTGTGCTCACTGCTGGGTTCAACACACTGTTCTGACAGGGTACCAGGATAACAAAGGGTATTTGTTTCTGTCATTTTGCAAACAAGGGGGATGTCAATCCCCCACCCCCTCAAATTCAAAAAGCAGCAATGCAACCACAGTGCCAGGGGAGATAGAGATCTAATGTCATGAAAGTTTCTCCTTCCTTTCCTTTCCATGTTTGGGTCTCTGTAAAGAGTACAGTCTAGACCTGTATGTAATGTGGTCTGAGATAACTGCAGTTGTGGCGCTATTTAATTAAAATTGACTTGTATAGATGGACCTTGTTACAGGGACATGTGGTAAAAACTGTGTAAGTTGCTCTGGACAGGCCTGCCAGATACTGTAACTAGTTAGGTTTCCAGAAACTGGTCCAAAGTAAAACCCAAGTGAAGTCTTGTTTCCCTCTTCTCCTGCTGTGTGAATATGAGCTGATAATCAGCTGGTGGAGCTGGTTCTCCAGTCACTGCCATTAAACCACCACAGAAGATGAGATCATTAAAAGAGCTCCAGTCAAAGCTCAGGTGATGGAAAACCATGTTTCTGTTTGTCTCCTTGTTGCATCACAGAGATCTGATGGTTTCCTCTTCACTGGAAGTGACCAGTGAAGTCACACACTTCACGTATGTCAGTGCTTATTCACTAAGACTATGTGAAATGTAAACGTACAGTTATTAAAGTAAATGTACTAGTTCAGTAAACGAGGTTAGTGGACTGAATATAAATCAAGGCTCAGTTGGTTTGCATTGGAAAACATTAGTTATTTTGACATGAGAAATGAATGTTTTCACTGAGATTATGTAACAGATGGTGTGGCCTGTATGAGAGGAGAGTGACCTTCATGAGGCAGACAAAACCAAGCTTCAACACACTAAAGTAAAGAGGGAGTGAGCACCTCCAACAGCTGTGACACTGACTACTCTCCAGCTGCTGCTTTTTAACACTAATATTTTGCCTTGTAGTTGGACATCAGCCACACATCTCCACACCTGGCTGAAGTATCAGTGCAGGAAGAGAGCAGCTCCAGCAGAGCCTCCTGCTGAGGAAATCAAAGTGTACAGTAGTGGGCACACCACCCACAGCTGCTGTTGAGCTGACAGCTGTCATTCTGTGGTGGAAAACTTAAAGGCACAGATTTAATCCTCACTGTTGTATGAACAGTGTGTCAGAAGACTGTAATGTTAACAGTGTTGCTCACGGCAGCCTGCTATCACCAAAGACAGTCACAACTACATTTTAATCCATGTTTAGGTTGATGTCCATGTATTGTTCACTGACTTAAGATATCTATGGTTTGCCAGAAAATCCTCCACCACATGCTCAAATACCAATTTATCTTCAACCTCCCTGATCTCTGTGTTGCAGGACTGAGATCACCCTCGTCCCACTTCCTATAGTAATGTGTGTGTGTGTGTGTGTGTGTGTGTGTATTGGCAGTCTGACAACCCTGATTCCATCCATCTTTATTCCATGTGGCTGCTACCAGCCTTTGGTGTGACTCTCCCTGCCCAGCTCTTTTGTCAACATGTCAGCAAACCCCAGCATGTGTCGGTGTGTGTTTGTGTGTGCATGCGTTAGTTGCACCACAGGCTACAACTGTAATAGCATCTCTGCAACAATAGCAACTAAATAATCTTTAACTCTGTGCAACAACTCATAATCAGTGCTGTAGTCACACTCTCACTCAGTTTTTATAAAAACCCACAGAGACAACAATGCCATCGTGATGTACATAATTCCCAAACTTCATTACTTTTGACATGCAGCATCTCCAGTTTTCATTTTCTTTACTTAACAGGAAAAAAATAAAACAGCAGAATGATCTGAATAAACAACCTGCTGTGGTCCTTTGTCCTCCCACACAGTGAGGGCAGAGAAGCAGTAACACAACATCATGATTACAGAAAAAAGGATATTAAAAATAAACATTTTACAATTACAGACATGATTTTCATTGTTCTTTTCTGTTTTCTTTTTTTTGGGGGGGGGGGGGGGGGTTCACAGCCCTCCTGTATCGACTTAATGTTAAAGCCTTTGCCTGTGGGAATCTGATTCAGTGCAGGACTTCAACTATGTATCAGTCAAGTGACAGTCCCATTCTGAATCTCACACTGACAATCTGTCTTTACCCTCCCTCTAACAGTACAGACACACCACACACCAAAGTCAACCAAACAAATGCAATATTCTTTTGGGGGGGGATCATGGGAAGTATTTATGATAATGGGGAAAACAACATCTTCATTTTTGGGTGAAGAATATTTCAGACCAAGTCTGTTTTAACAAAGATCTACAATACTATATATTGCTAATGTAATGACCTGTCTCCCTCCAGTTTTATTTTTGTAAATTATTTCCCTCTTCTGTCTCCTGTGGTTTTTATGTCCTGATTTATTTTAATCACTTTCCTTGTGTCTTTTGCTCTTTGTATGTTTTCCACCTGTTTTCAGTCCCACCTATGTTACATTAGTTGATTAGCCCCTGTGTATATATACAGTGCAGTACAGTATTCAGAAAGTATTCATACTATTATATATATTATATTGCAGCCTCATGATAAAATAAAAAACAAATCTATCAATTTTTCATTTACATTCAATACTACAGAGTCCCTAAAGTCATAATATTTTTTTTCATTTTGTGTGCACAAGTTATTATCCTGTGTGCACAAGATTATTTTGTGGGAACAAATTTCAGATTGTTCCTTTCAACTGAGATGAGGGATGTAATTTGTCAGATCACATGATGTTTCACCAATGAGGCACTGCTGTGTAAACAAGGCTTCAAATCAGGATGGCACTGCCTCTTTAAGTGACATACTGTGTACTAGGGATAGGCCGATTATCGGCCGGGCTGATTATCGGCGCCGATATTTGGCATTTTGACGCATATCAGCATCGGTCTTGTTTTTTAATCCGATGGCTGTTAAGAGATCAATTTAAAACTGGGTTATTTTGGCTCTGATGAAGCCGCACCTCTCTGTCTGTCACTACTCTGTCTCCAGCATTATCCCACCCACAGCACCACCTGACTGGTTGGCACGGGTTACAGCCAATCAGCAGTGAAAGCTGTGCATGCACAGTGCTCACACACACTGAACAACTCTGCTTTTTGCACCACAATCTGGTGCTGCTCAATTGGGACTACTAATTGATTTGAGACTCACATTTCTGTGCAAATATTATTTAACTTTGTTTTATTTACTTTATAAAACTTCAGGAAGCTATTTATTTATTTATTTAAAAATTCAGTCAACTTTATGAGAGATGCTGCTGAGCCTGGGAACTCCCTTTTTGTTTTGTTTTTTAACTTAAAACAAAGATAAGTGAAAGATAAAATAACATTTCAATTATATTGAAATTTTGGAAAACGTTATTTACTGTAGAAAAGTTTTCATTTTTTCATTTAACTTTATAAGACATGCTGCTGAGCCTGGGAGCTCCCTGCACTTTTTGTTAGAATTTTAAAACAAAGATGTCTATTGTCTAAGATATTTAAAAAAAGCTTTAACATGTTGCAAATCTGAAAAGCTGTTTAATAAAAATATGCTTAAAGGCATTTAAACGAAGTTAAGTGTTGGAGTTTGTATTATTCAAAATTTTGATGCCAATATTTTCACTTTTACTGCAAATGAATATCAGCTCCAAATATCAGTTATCGGCCTCCTTGACTACTAATAATCGGTATCGGCCCTGAAAAGACCATATCGTTCTATCTCTACTGTGTACCGTGAGCCGAGGCACTGAAGGACACTGAACATCATGTCATCCAACAGTCTTAACTGATGCAACTGCAACACTGGGGACACCAGAAGAGGATCTGTGATGATGGGATGATTGGGAGGGAGTTATTCCAATGTTTATGTTTGTCTACTACATGATAGAGTTTAACCTATTCTGGTTTACCTCAGGGTTATCAAGGGAAGTCAGGGTTGACACCCCCTCCTCCCCAAACAAAATTAAAATAAAGGGGTGTGTTTGGCAATGCAAGCAGAGACTTGTGTCATAATGGCTTGTGCACCATACATCGATCAGCCACAACATTAAAATCACTGACAGGTGAAGTGAATAACATTCATCATTATTACAATACAAAGTTCTGCTGGGAAACCTTGGGGCCTGATATTCATCTGGATGTTACTTTGATACATGCCACCCAATTTAACATTGTTGTAGACCAAGCACACCCCCCATGGCAAATGCACTCCCCGACAGCGGGGGCCTCCCCCAGCAGGTCAGTGCTCCCACCACACCACAAACACTGCTCAGAAATGGCTCAAGGAACTCGACAAAGAGCCCAAGGTGTTGACCTGGCCTCCAAATCCCCCAGATCCAAATCTGATTGAACATCTGTGGGATGCACCAGAGCAAGCCAGATGTTGGAGGCCCCACCCTGCAACCCACAGGACCAAAAGGATCCACTGCCAATATCCCAATGCCGCACATTTTTTTTTTTTTTTTTTTTTTTGTGGCTGATCTGCGTATCTCTCAGATGAAGAACGTGCGTTCATTCTGTTGGTTTAGGAGGAATTTAACTCTCATGGGAACAACAAAGCCAGGGAGGCCTGCACTGCTCACTGAATAAATTAAAGTGTTATTGTCATATGCTTAAACAAATGAACAAACAATAAACAAAAAAATGTTACAAAAATGCTGCTGCAAGACTGATACAAATAAGGAATTTGTGACATTAGTACCACAGTGAAACAACGCACTACACTTACACAATAGCCCATTTTATATGGTGAGATACAGCAGTAAGTAATTTGAGTCAGATCTATGATCTTTGTTCCTAGTCCAAAAATGTCCATCTAGTAGCTTCCTCCATTTCTGCAGAAAAAGATGGGTCCTTCCATGGATGTTCTCCTAAATTTTAAACTGTGATATGATTGAAGCGTAAGGACTCATAAAATATGTGAAAATTATTAGGATACCACACATGGGCCATATTTTTGAAATTGACTCATTATTCACTGTTAACAGTATGCTCCCTAGAGCACTTGCTTATAATCTTAACAATAATTTCAGCTGCAGCCAAAGTGAAAACCACACCTGGCAACAAGTCAGGATGAACTATATAAGCAGTAATAGTTCCCATCATTAATACTGAGTACAGATGCGGTCTATAGCCTACACTTATAATAGCTTGTTGATGGGTTCACACCTAATATAAAAGGCTGAACTCAGATAAACAGAAGGAGGGCCATCTCCTGACACATCTTTATAAGCAGACCAGTTGGCCATGGCAAATACTGAAGAAAGGCCCATAATGAAGGGAGTAGAGGGGGCAATCACCTTTGACACTGGTGGCAGCTCAGTGTCACTTTTTGTAATATTGTATGACTTTTGATTGCCCAGTTTGAAATAACTGGATGCAGTTTACATTCATGTCTTATGTGCAGTCCTGGGGGGATAATATTGCCTTGCTGGAGCCACCAGCATGCCCTTCCTCTAACTCTCAAGTGGAGGTAAGTAAGGAAATAACCGAGGACTTCTGTGGACACACATATCCTGGTCGACCCCTTTCATCATTTGTACTTTTATGGATATTTAATGGTGACTGATACAGAGTAGGTCAAAGAAAAAAATTGTTTTTTTTTAATTTTTTTTTTTTTTTTTTTGATGAGACCTACAATAAGAAACTGCTGGACAATAAGACTGATGACACTGAACCATATCAGTTTTATTTTAAGACAAAATAATCAAATTCAGCTCTTCTCAGACAAGCTATCCTGTGGCACTCCTCCAGTCATACATGACGTAATTCCAAGTCCTCTCCTGGTTTCAGAGAGATATTTGGGTTTTCTCAGCAAAGCAGAGCAAAACTGTGATGGGGCTGCTGCATCAGTTGGAAACCGTTTACTGAGGCAGTGAGCAGCAAAGCAGTCAGACTGCTGTTTTCTCAGATTACCAGAGTGAACAATAGAGATGGGCTCTCAGAATGGCTGCCTTAAAGAGATGACTTCTTCTCTCAATACTGGCCCTGCCTCCACTTTCACAAAAAAGTTCTTCAGTTCTATTACACCGTTATGGCTCCCACAGCCACATGCACAGAGGATAAAGGGGTAATATGAGTATGTATTTGTGTGTGTGTGTGTGTGTGTGTGTGAGTGTGTGTGTGTGGTTTCCTCTAAACTAGATGGTTTCATTTCAAAAATAATAATTCACAAAAAAAAAAAAATCAAAGAGAGAGAGTTGTTTCTCTAAGAGTAGTTTAAATGTTGAAAGTTCTTCTGTCCTCTCCCATAATCATCTGACAATGCCTTAGATGCCCCACCATTCTGGACAAAACAGAACTGATATGTAATCTTACTCTGTGAACAGTATTCAGTAAACAGCACCACCAGACAGTGGTTTCTTAGACTAAGCTCTTGTCTTGCATGTGTATAAAGTTGTATGTGGCTTGAATGAGTCAGATGTCAGGTGTCAGTTCTAGATGGGTGTATGGATTGTGAAGGATAATTATATCAAAGAATGAAGATGTAGAGAGATGACAGAAAAATTGTCAGGATTATGACCATATTACAGTGAAAGAAAAGAAGGTGGCCAAAGGATATGGAGTAGAAAAACTGAAATATAACAGCAGCCTACATATGAAAAGTTGTAATTGATTTGATGTACATGATGTACCTTCAAAGGGATGCATGAGATGACTGTGTAGCACCATCAGTTGGTGTTAAGATGCCTTCATTACTTTCCCTGCTGTTCTCTCCCATGCACAAATAACTAGACATAAATATTGGAATTTCTTTCAGTAAGTTGCCAACCATACACAAGCGATCAGAATGAATTCATGTCATACAGTGCGTATAGAGTAGTTATTTAGATTAATCTCAACTCATCACAAATGGTTGCTAGATCAAAGTGTTGAGTGTCTTTGTAGTTGAACCAGATGTGCTGGCTCATGGTCAGCTCAGTAATAAAGGTTGTTACCTGTAATTACCTGTAAAACCTGCTTCAGCCTAGCTAACCTCACTCCCTGCCTCCTCTCTCTGGCAGTCAAAGGACAATATTGTTTGAATAAACTATTAGTTTATTAGTTTATCTAACAGAGCCCGCACCCAACATAACTGTTAGGCCAGAGTTAGTTATATGGCTTATGTACATCTGTGGTCCTGTCCATAGTTACTGGGAGCTCCACCAAAATATACACCAAAGGCACTTAAGATAACATCAGTTTCACGTTGTATGGATGACTCCTGATAAGAGGGAGCTTTTGTCTTTTTCCATCCTCTCAGTAAAGTCTACCCTCCATTATAGCAGTTTGGATCAGTTCTGCAGTCTTTCACCCAGCACATGTAACCTGGGAGAAAATTCAAAGTCATTACCAGTGATCTCCTTTATACAGTTGTGGACTTGCTCCCAAAAGTCTTGGATTTATGGTACTGCCAGAGAGCAGTACCCTATGAGCTCTGACATTTCCAACAGCTTGCTGTTTTTTAGGGCATATATGGAGTCTAGTAAACAAATAACACAGAGACTGCTAACGTTGTGACAGAGAGCAGTTTTTTATTGTTGTGAAAAGATAAATGTGAGGTTATTTATTTTTTGGCTAGCCTTGTTGGTCACTCGGTCCACCACCAGACTGAAATCTCTCAACAGCTGGTGGAGAGACTGTCATCATTATGTTCCCAGGACCAGGGCCGGAGTGGGACTCATTATCAGCCTGTGAGTTTCATGACTCAGACCAGCCCAGTTTACTTTATCAGAGATATATAATTTTAGCCTTCCTAGTATGTATGTCTGAAATAGTGCACTATTCTCTACAATTTTGTTGTTCAGTGTATTTCATAAAAAAAATCAGATTCCCAATTTGACACACATAAGTATAAATTCACAACTCTCTCTCTCTCTCTCTCTCTCTCTCTATATATATATATATATATATGTATATATATATATATATATATATATATATATATGGTATATTTTAACAAATTTTAACAAATATGAGAACACAATTTTTCTGTATATCTATATATCTATGACTTACTATCTCATAATTTCAACTTTTTATTTCACTTCTGAAGCTTTCCTTCTTTCTGACTTTTTCAGCACTGTCTTTTTTTTTTTTTTGGTCCATCGTATTTGATCTTTTCTGTTGCACATCACATCTTCTCTGTTTCATGGTGGAGGGAACAACTCAAAGATCAAACATGATTATGGAACCAATGCTTGTGTTTCCAGTAGGACACGGACCTCCCGGACCAAGCCTACAGTTTGTCTGTTAGAGAACATTACTGTTGTTACTCAAATACTGAGTACTAGTGCCCTTTCCTAGCGAGTGCAGCCTGTATGATCTGTTTACTGTCACTGTACACTGGCACTCTGGGAATTTTCCTGGCTCTCTCAGTTAGCCACTCAGTGCCTGCCCAGGACATCCTCTGGGTAACATGAATTTGATTCATCCAGTCCCACTGACTTTGTGATTCTCTGTCTTTTCTTCTTGACCTATCAGAGTGAAATATCTGTCAGCAGCAAGTTCTGATCTTTGGAGAGGCTGTTAAGAGAGGGAGGTGTGCCAGAGCACAGCAATGGATTCTTAATTTTCACTCAAAACTGTATGAATTGTCATGATTGATTGGTTGGTAACTGCCAATAAAACTTTGTCAGCACTAAAAACACACAACTTAGGCATTTTGACCTGGATATCCAGTAAAATGTACTTTTTATGTTTGTATGTTGGTGGTGAATGTTTCATCTCCAAGCTGTCTCCCTGCTGACCCTGTTTGTCCTTCTTGCAGCCCATCTCTGAGCTGAGACTCAGAGAAAATGGCATGCATCCACATCCATGAAAAATGAATGTCATGTTTTGATGGAGTAAACATCTGCAGTTGCACTTTTGGGGAATTGTGTGATTAATCATGAGGGCTGCCCTGGGAGCTCAAGGGACTCTGCTGAAGAGAGCGCAAGAAAGCAAGATCAAAATGGAAGCACAAGCCTGGAAGATGCATTTGAAAATAAGCCAAAGAGAAAAAAACACAGTTTTTACATCTGCCAACACGCACACACACAGCTGTTGTTGTGTGATCACAATGGTCCATAGTATTAAAAATGAAGGACTTTATGTAATAAATATACAGACACCACAAAAGAAGTCAACAAATATCTTAACTATTAAAACATCCGTTTTTATTAATTCTTTATTTTATTTAGTTATATTAACATGTTTGGTTTGTTAAATAACTTGAAAACTAGACTAAAAGATGGATTGAAACTTTTGAAAACTAAAAGATGGATTGCTGTGAAATCCTGTCTTCTCACCCCCTCAGGATGAACTATAATCCTCTGACTTTTCATCTGGCACCATCATCAGGTCATATTTTAATAAGCAAATGTTAGCATGCTCTGAAACCAGATGATGAGCATGAAAAACATGACTAAACACTAAAACATGTTTGTGGTGTTAGCTAAATGTTAATGCCAACATGTCTGTATGGCTCCAGATCCTTACATTGAAACATAAAATTTGTAGATTTCAGTGTGGGTTTGCTTAAAGTTGTCAAGTGAGACAAATGTGTACATTACCTTTCAGAAGGGACTAAATGTCCATTTAGATTTGTTGCTGTATAGCACAGAACAACGTCAGTATTCAAGCAGAACATACACAGATTCTTGATCATCATTAAGTGCAAACATTGCACAGTGTTGCAGCTGAGGCTGTGTGTCTGTAACTGAGCCTCAACTTGACGGGACTGGACTAATTGTGGGTAGGGTTCCTCTGGTGTTGATGGTAACACAATAACATGAGCCAATAATTACAGTGGACTGGCTTCCTTCATGATGGACTGAAAGCAGTCTAGAAAGGTGTGGCCTGCACCAGACCACCCACTCCTACCTGTCAGGGTGCTACCCAGGACACATTAACAAACCCTAGATATTCCCCAGATTGGGATCTTAGGAGTTTGGAGGCCGGGTCAACACCTTAGGCTCTTTTTTGTGTTCCTCGAGACATTTCTGAGCAGTTCTTGTGGTTGTCTGCAGTGGCAAGCTGCTCACAACAGAAGTGACAAGGTTTCCTTCTCAGTGGTGGAGTATTTTAATTGGTGTTTGTTGAACTTGTGTGTGAAACAATTGACTGGATGGTCCACACCATCAATATCCTCCTACAACAGCACAGCTCCAGCTCCAACAGCACTAACATTATCTTCTATAAAATAAAAAATTACTGTTCCGAAGAAAGTCAAACAACTGATTTTCGACTGCTTTTAGAGAGAAAGGGAAGGGTAGATATGGGTGGATCGAGAATAGGCTTTTTATGAAGAGGTTTAATTACAGCTACTTTTAAGGACTTTGGTACGTAGCCTGTATAAAAACAAAGGGATCATATCTAGTAAAGAAGTTCTGACTAAGGGTAAAAGCAGCCTAGTTGGGATGGGGTCTAGGAGACAGGTTGATGGTTCAAATGAAGAAATTCTTAGTTAGTTGGTGAAGGCCGATAGGAGAAAAACTGTCAAGGTATACAGGATATCACATTTTACAGCCCTTTGTAAGGATCCTGGGTTTGGAGATAAATCAGTGCCAGTTGAGGGCAGGAGATGGTGATTTTGTCTCGAATAGTTAATTCAATTCAATTTTATTTATATAGCGCCATATCACAACAAAAGTCATCTCAAGGCACTTTTCATATAGAGCAGGTCTAGACCATACTCTTTAAAATAGGTATTTACAGAGAGAATTAGAATTTTATTATTAAAAAAGTTCATAAAGTCATTACTATTGAGAACTACAGGAGCTGTGACACTCAGTCAGTTTGCCTACAGTGCTGAAAAGAAACCAAGAAGAAATCTGGGGTTGTTTTCATTTTCCCCTATTAATGATAAGTAATAGGCAGCTCTGGCATTACAGAGGGCCTTGTTACATGTTCTAAGACTATCTTGCCAGGGTAAGTATGGTTCTTCCAGTTGGTAGAACGCCATATCCTTTCAAGCTGTTGTTTGCGTGGTTGGGAGTTAAACCATGCAGCCTCTTTTGTTTTATTATTTTCTGTTTTAGAGAGGCAATTGCGTTGAGTGTTATTGCATTGAGCCTGCAGCACTCTCTACAAGATGATCAATTTGGGAGGGACTAAAGTCTGCGCAAAGTCTGGTAATGAGAAGTCAAAAGTAATTATATAGTGGTCTGATAAAAGAGGATTCTGTGGAAGAACTATAAGATGTTCAATATCAATGCCATAAGTCAGAACAAGGTCAAGGGTATTGCTGAGTGGGTTTATTTACACACTGAGAGAAGCCAATAGTGTTCAATATTGAGATAAATGCAAAGCTAAGGCTATGGCTATGATTATTAAAATCACAAACTATAATGACTTTATCTGTACTAAGGACTAAACTTGATAAAAACTGGCTGTAGTATTTCCCTTTTTGGATGTGACAAACTGAGAACAAGGCTGACAAATGAGTTGTAATTAAGTTTAGGTTTAGGGTTGATTAATAAACTGGAGTTAGCAACCTCTCTTTTAAAGCTTTAAGAGCACCTTGAGGTATGTGACCAAAGACTAACTCTGCAGGACTGAATCGAAGTGATTCCTGCAAAGCTTCCTGGGCATCAAAAAGAACAAATGTAATCCCTCTTCACAATTTTTCCCAGTCTCTAGACAATATTTGCACAGCATAGACTTTAATTTCTGGTGCCACCCTTGTAACATGCCCTGTGATTGTGTGACAGGGTGATATGCACTTGAGTAGCAGCACAGACAATGGTAAGTAAATACTGATTCCCATTTTTGGTTTGGGGCAGAGGTCCTACAAACTCCAGTATGACACAATCAGAGGACTGGTCTGTTGCAGGTATAGGAAGCAATGGGGCCAGTGATGTTTTCTGGTTTGGCTTACCTGCAACTGTGACAGTAACGCACCACGTCTCTTTTCATCTCTGGCCAGAAGAAATGTTTAAGAAGGAGCTAGTATGTTTCTGTCACAGCTAAGTGCCCTGACCACTGACTGTCATGCACCAACAACAAAACATGCTGACGACAGAAAAAGGTAATTACAATCTACCTTACAAAACTCCGCTCAGAATTATTAGCAGACACAGAAGACTATATACGCAATAAAATGTCTCCATCAACAAGATAAGCTACCTTCTCAGCTTGAGTTTTGTCAGCACTCACCACCCCTGAGAAGGATGTGTAAAATTTGGTCAGCCTTTTGTGCAGCACACAGTTTTTCATGCATAAAGGGGAAGGCCACATCATCTGGAGATGATGGTGGAGGATGCTCTGACACTTCCTCCTGTTTGGATGGGGTTGCAGCGGTTTTCACCATCTCTTTGTCTGTCTCTCCGTCTCCTGAAAAAACTGACATAAGCACACTGTCAGAAATGGCAATGTTGGCATTTTTACAAGGTTGCACACATGTAGTCACACAAGTGGGATACAGATCAGAATCAATTTGAGATTAGTTAGGTATCACAGGAGGAGCATCTAATTCATTATTATCAGGCTGCCCCAACAAGTCTCTAAAGAATCTGCAGCTGATCCAAAATGCAGCAGCATGATTACTGACAGGAACTAAAAAAAGAGACCATATTTCTCCTGTGTTAGCCTCTCTACACTGGCTCCCAGTCAAATCCAGAATAGAATTCAAAATCCTCCTCCTCACTTATAAAGCCCTTAATGATCAGGCACCATCATACCTTAAAGATCTCATAGTTCCCTACAATCCCACTAGGACATTGCACTCCCAGAATACTGGTTTACTTGTAGTCCCCAGAGTTTCCAAGAGTAGAATGGGAGGCAGAGCCTTCAGTAATCAAGCTCCTCTACGGTGGAACCTTCTCCCAATTTTGGTCCAGGAGGCAGACACCCTCTGTATCTTTAAAACGTAAAACTTTCCTTTTTGATAAAGCTTAGGGCTAGCTCAGGCTTGAACCATCCCTTAGTTATGCTGCAATAGGCCTAGACTGCCTAGAGATTCCCCTTGACACATCAAGCTTTTCTCTCTCTCTCTCTTTCCACTCAGTATGCATTCATATCCCATTGTTATATGTTACAAACTCGCAAAATCGCCTGTGTGTGAGCATCAGTGTATGAATATGTTAGAGCACTGTGTGTAGAATAAGTGCTGTATGAATGTGTGTGTGAATGGGTGAATGTGACGTAGTGTGAAGCGATTTGAGTCAATCCAACTAGAAAAGCGCTATATAAGTACAGTCCATTTACCATTTACCTCAGATGGACAACATAGGGCAGACAGCAATAGGGAGAAATCCAGTTACAAGCTTAGCCTGTGTGTGAACTGTAGCACTGGTCTGGAGATGTAAACTATCGCTCACAACACAGATCCATAGCCACAGTCTGATTGTTTAGAACATGGTAATGTGTTGGCTGGAATTACAGATTATAAACCTCTGAGATTGGAGATTTGTCCATACGGCTATGCCTTTATCAAGGCTGCTGAGGGCTCTGTTGCTGCGCTTTGTGCTTCAAGGTCAAGCAATCTGTGATGACATGTCCAGGTTTATGACAGTAGACTCTTACACTCCTGACTCTCTGTCTTTGGACTAGGAAGTTTCACAGGATGAGTCTGTGCCACAGGGTTAAAACTCATCTTTTCACTGCAAGACACTGGATATGAAGTCTTGTGCATTAGAACACATTCATCAGCCAGTACTGCAGCAGATGAGAGATGTCAATTTCTGCTCATTTGTAAACAGCACAGTGTATTCAGGCAAGTACTTTTTGAACTCTTCTAATAACATTAAGTCACGCTGAGATTCAAATTCTTCAGCTGAACACCACTTATCAAAAAGAGTCCTCCCAAGCAAAGTCAATAGAAGTTTTATTTACGCCTTTTTCTGACTTCTAAATTTCTGCCAGTATGCTTCAGGAACTAGTTTGTATGCATGCAGAATGGTAGTGCTCACTATATCATAATTTAGGCTGTCCTCAAGAGGCAGCAACAACCTCTTGGGCTTTCTCATGGTTTTTACATTACAGCAAACAGGCCAGTGCAAAGTGATAGCTATACATTCAGAAGCAGCAAAGTATGAGTTTATGTAGAAGAATCCCTTCAGGTTCAATTCTGTGGCTGGTACAGATTAGTTTAATTTACTGTGCTACAATTCTGTTATAAGAACTGATCTTTAGACGTCTACTATGCTGCTTGGTGCAAGTGTTGCTACTTTTAGTAAAAGCAGTGAAGCCACCAAGAACAACCCACGTGTCATCTGCAGGCTCATCATCTCATCATTCCAAATGCACATTACCTCTTGCCTTTATGGTTGCTGCAGTCTTGTCTCACTAGTGAAAAATGCTGTGGCAGGAGCTGGCATGAGTTTAATTTTAACAGTAAAACAAATGCACACTCATTTGGAAATGGTTACTGCCTCAGATTTCCACCACATTCGAGTCAGAGTGACCTGAGTTTGAATCACAAAATCTCAGAGCCATATATATTTCTGGTGCTATTTGTTTTGTTATTTCACCTCTTCTCAAGTCGACGCTGGTCAGGAGGATGTACCATATATTCCAACAAAATGAACACAGCAGAGTGATGAAGATGTCACTCAAGCAGTTTTCACATGCCAAAACAGTCCAGAGAAGAGATGTAATCAGGCTTAATAAACACCTGTGAGTGTGAACTTTGAGGCTTTGACACAGTTAGGCAGTAACTGTAGATGTTTAGTACAGAGCTACACCGTCTGCTTATGGGCTGGAAAGAGAGACATTAATCTGCCCTGAGTATGCTGATTAGATGCTTTATTAAACTCATTTATGATCATTCATCCACACAGTGATAGCTACAGACACCCAGAAGCATCCAATGTACACACACAGTCAAAGATGAGAATATCAATGAGCTGAAATGAGACAAACAGACTGAAGGTCAGCTGCCTTTATAATCAGACTAATGGGAAGGAGCAGATGTGCTGTAACTATCAGTGGCCACCATGAGGTGTGAGGTGGAACTGAGTAGTAGTAGCAAACTATAACCTTTTCTTATCACAGTAGGTGATAATCACAGTAGGTGTTGACTTAGATTATAGCTGTTGTTTACCAGTCAGTATTGCAATTTGAATTTGCTGAGGATTTCTGTGGTCTGCAAAGAAACTGCATCCCTTACAATGATAATTTATGCACTACTGTGTAACTACCATCCCTTTTTTAAATCTGATTTTCGGGGGTCAAGTCGCTGTGGCAGCAGCCTAAGCCAGGGATTCCAGACATTGCTTCTGGTGAGGTTTTAGTTTTAGGACCCAAGAAACACACACAAAGACTGGGTGGAAATGAATAATGAGATGGTATGTAATGGAGACTAGTTGGGAAAGAATGGATGGAGAGGGATACTGGAGGGAGAGGAGCTTGCAGACAGGTGATTGAGGGGGAATCCGGAGGTGATTGGCTTGAGGTTGTAGGATAATGGCATGGCTGAGGTATGGCGAAGGCACTTTTTATATGGAGCAGGTCTAGACTATATACTTTATAATATAATTTACAGAAACCCAACAATTCCCACCACAAGCAGCACTTGGAGACAGTGGAGAGGAAAAATGTCCTTCTAAGAGACAGAAACCTTGAGCAGAACATAGAATGTAGGACAATGCAAGTTCCACAAAGAAATGTAAGGTAATTGTGACAATGACAATGATAATAGTAGCAGTGTATGTTGAGCAGGATCATGAGAGCAGCAGGTGGTTTGCAGTCATAGATCCAGACTCTACAGGTCCGGAGGCATAATTACCTGCAGAAACAAGAGGAGAGAGACAAAAGAGCACAAAACTATGGGAAGGGGAACACGTTGAGTTAGTGACATGCAATTATTGGATAGAGGAGCTCAGTTCTACCTGGCAGTCTAGGCCTACAGCAGCATAACTAGGGAATGGTTCTGTAAGTGTAACTGTAAGCTTTATCTAATTTTGTGGGCAGCTGTGGCTCAGGAGGTAGAGCTGGTCATCCATTAATCGGAAGGTCAGTAGCTTGATCCCAGCTCTTCCAGTCTGCATGCCAAGGTATCCTTGGACAAGATACTGAACCCCAAATTGCCCCTGATGTGAGTGAATGGGCGTGTTAGAGTGCTTACTAGATAGATCAAGTTGTATGAAAGTGTTTGTGAATGGGTGAATGTGACCTGTAATGTAAGGCACTTTGAGTGGTTGATATTTGAGATAGACCGATATGGTTTTTTCAGGGCAGATACCGATTATTAGTAGTCAAGGAGGCCGATAAACGATATTTGGAGCCGATATTCATTTGTAGTAAAAGTGAAAATATTAGCGTCAAAATTTTGAATAATACAAACTCCAACACTTAACTTTGTTTAAATGCCTTTAAGCATATTTTTTATTAAACAGCTTTTCAGATTTGCAAGATGTTAAAGCTTTTTTTTTATCTTAGACAATAGACATCTTTGTTTTAAAATTCTAACAAAAAGTGCAGGGAGCTCCCAGGCTCAGCAGCATGTCTTATAAAGTTAAATGAAAAAATGAAAAGTTTTCTACTGTAAATAACATTTTCCAAAATTTCAATATAATTGAAATGTTATTTTATCTTTCACTTATCTTTGTTTTAAGTTCAAACAAAAACAAAAAGGGAGTTCCCAGGCTCAGCAGCATCTCTCATAAAGTTGACTGAATTTTTAAATAAATAAATAAATAGCTTCCTGAAGTTTTATAAAGTAAATAAAACAAAGTTAAATAATATTTGCACAAAAATGTGAGTCTCAAATCAATTAGTAGTCCCAATTGAGCAGCACCAGATTGTGGTGCAAAAAGCAGAGCTGTTCAGTGTGTGTGAGCATTGTGCATGCACAGCTTTCACTGCTGATTGGCTGTGACCCGTGCGGCTCTGTGTGTAACCAATCAGATGGTGCTGTGGGTGGGACAATGCTGGAGACAGAGTAGTGACAGACAGAGAGGCGCAGCTTCATCAGAGCCAAAATAACCCTGTTTTAAATTGATCTCTTATCGCCTGTCGGATAACAGAGGCGGCTGGAGATCCACAGGAGTGGACAAGGACACCAGCAGAAGACTAGAACAAACAGAGGCAGCGTCACTAAACAGCTTACCAAAAACACAGATTCAGAAAAGCTCAGACTGCTCAACTGAGAGGCCAGAAGTTACCACTAAGGTAGACGGAACAAACTGGCGTTGAGTGACGAGCAGACCAGGGTGATGAACGGGTGAGGATGAGTTAATAGATAGCAGCTGTGCCGGTGCCACGCCACACCCCTGAGGAAAAAGCACACACACACTTACACACAGAGGGAGAGGGGAAGACTGGACAGAGACGAAACCAGGGCAGGAACTGAGGAAGAGAAGGGGTACCTTAACACCTAGTTGATATAATAATATTTACCATTCTTAGAAGTGAGGGTGTCTGCCTCCTGGACCCAAACTGGAAGAGGGTTCCACAGTAGAGGAGCTTGATAGCTGAAGGATCTGCCTTCCATTCTGAGCTCAGAAACTCTAGCAACCACCAGTAAACCTGAATGGTAGGAGCTCAGTGTTCTAGTGGGATAACTATGAGCTCTTTAAGATACAAGATTTTTAATTCAATTCTGGATTTTACAGGGAGCCAATATAGAGAAGCTATCCATTCATTCATTATCAATGCCATTTATCCTTGAGGTGGGCTTGAACCAATCCCAGCTGACATGGGTGAGAAGAGAGGTACATCCTGAACAGATTGTCCGTCTATCACAGGTCAACATATAACATATACAAGCAAACAACCATTCACACTCAGATCAGTCTTTGGACTGGGGGAGTAAAAATGCCCCAAACTGGGGTTTGAACCCAGAACCCTCTTGCAGCAAGGCAACAGTGCTAATCACTGCACCTACCACACCTTATAGAGAAGTTAGCACAGGAGAAAGATCATCTCTTTTCCTAGGTCCTGTCGGTAATCACTCTACAGCGTTTTGGAGAGTGTATAGAGACTTGTTGGGTCAGTCTAATAATAATGAATTGCAATAGTTCGGCTTAGAAGTAACAAATGCATAGACTGGTTTTTTCAGCATTTTCATACAAGAAATGCCTGATGACAATATTATGAAGGTGAAAAAAGCCTGTCCATGATGGATGTTAAAGGACATATTCTTATCAAAGATAACTAAGATTCCTTACAGTGGAGCTATAAGCCAGGGTAATGTCATCTAGGATAATTATATCATTAGAAAATGTGTTTCTGGAAGTTTATCTAAGTGATGGTTTGATCAGGATTCATTGGCAAGTATAGTTGAGTATTTGAGTGTTTCTTGATAACCGTCAGTTTGATAATGATGATAGGTCCAAATTTGTTTGTGAATAATTGGTTAGCCAGTTGGTTTTTGTGTTGTATCAAGAATTTGGCCATTAAGTAGCTTTAAATTGAAAAGAAAAAAAGATTCTCACACTGTAGTATACGAATGGTATGTCTGTCTCAAGCAGCACAGTATGATGTTTACACTAAAGGAAATATTCAAAAAGGAAAAGAAAATATATATTTTTATGTATCATCACATTTACTCAAAATTCAGTCTATCATATTTGATATTTTGAAAACTTTTAAGATCACTTCTATAATACAAAATCTGTGACTTCAAGACTGAAACAAATTATTTATGCTGCTAATAAGTACAGTATTCTGTGCAGTTAAAGCCTGTTGTAACTTATGCATTTGTGCCCACTGTTGGAATACATATACATACTGTCCAAACATATAAAAACAATTTAACTTAACTAGATAAAATGCATTTCCCATGGAAAATGCGTGTGAATGCTGAGCACTGAATGGATTGCTGAAGCAATGCTGGAAATGGCTGAAATAGCATAAAAGCATTTTAAAAAGTTGAATAAACAAAACAGTAAAAATAGCATAAGCAAAACAGTAAAATAGCATAAAAGCATAAACAGTTGAAAAAAGTTCAATAAGCAAAACAGTAAAAATAGCATAAAAGCATAAACAGTTGAAAAAAGTTCAATAAGCAAAACAGTAAAAATAGCATAAAAGCATAAACAGTTGAAAAAAGTTCAATAAGCAAAACAGTAAAAAGCTTAAAAAGTGAAAAATTTTCATAGCAGAATGGTTTCTACAGCAGAAAGTGCAGTGCAATGCTGGAAATGGCTGAAATCATTGTTGAAATGAAGAATAAAAAGTTAAAAGTTGGAAGTCAAAAGCAGGTTATGTCATTAACCATACACTGCTAGACTCGAACCGGCAACCTCATGATCGATAGGCAACTGCTCCAACCAGTTGCGCCGCTGAACACCAGGTGTTACACTGTGGACTTCAGTGGTGAGATCGGTAATGCGGATGCCTACCAACCCAAGGTCTCATGTTCAAGCCCCGACCCAGACAAATATCAAAAACCCCTCCCGAGAAAAGAAATAATAACAATAATGATAATAATAATAGATATTGTTATGAATACTCTTTGCAGTTCTGCTATTTATACAATTTTGCAATTTTACTACCACTACAATTCATTGTAGCACCACACCATATCCTGTGGTCTTCAGTGGCGCAACCGGTAGATTTATAATAACAATAATGATAATAATAATAGATGTTGTTATGAATACTTTGCGCTTATTGCAATTTTGCTATTTATACAATTTTGCAATTTTTACTACCACTACAATTTATTGTAGCACCACATCATACCCTGCGGTCTTCGGTGGCACAACAGGTAGAGCAGTTGCCTTGATCATGGGAGTGCGCCCCGGTTCGAGTCAGTGAATGCTTTGCATTATGGCCTCTTCGATCATTGTCCATATTAGTAATACTATTTTTAAAAAATCTGTGTTACTGCTGGACTCAACGGCAACCTTCTGATTGAGCGACAAAAAAAGCTCTACCAGTTTGTACTGAAGACCACAGGTACTGTGTGGTTACAGTAATTGTAGTGGTAGTAAAATAACCAAAATTGTATAAATAAAGAGTAAAATATTCATAACAGTCTCTATTATTACAATAATCTTTGTTGTTATTTCTTTTCTCTGGGAGGTTTTTTGATAATTTGCCTGGGTCAAGGACTTGAACACGAGACCTTGGGTTGGTGGCATCACGTTACCGATCTAAGCCACTGAAGTCCACAGTGCAGTACCTGGTAGTGGCTGATTGTAGTGATAGAAGTAAAATAGCTGGTATTGAAATAACAAAATAACGCAAAAGCATAAACTGGTTCGAACAAGTTGAGATAAGCAAAATGATAAAAAGCAAAAGTGGAAACATTTCCTTGTAGAGAATAGTTTCTATGTGAAAGGGTGCAGTGAAATGTCAGTGTCTGGGCGGGGATCAGAACTGGTAACAGCAGGATGGAAAGCTCCCATAGGATCCCAATTCATTTTTATTCATAAAAAAAATCATATAAAATCAAAGCATAGGATCAAAAGTTGTATACAAGCAGGAATGTCCTGAATGAGCTGAACATTTTGATACCTGAATGGTTTAATAACTTGTATCGGGACTAGTTGGAGTACGTATGGGAAGAATAAGAATAAAGATTTGAAGAACAATAGTGTGAATGCTCAGCATTCACACCTAACTAGAAAAAAATGCATTTCCTGTGGAAAATGCGTGTGAATGCTAAAGGCTGAATGGATCGCTGAAGCAATGTGTCGGAAAAGCCGAGACAAAGGCAGGACTCAGACACCCAGAGATGGCGTAAATAAAACAGACTTTATTAACCAAAGTTCTCACTTGAGTGACAAAGGAAACAGAGGCTATAAAACTTTCCTAGAAGCGGATAAGATAACAAAACAAAAAGTCACTCTCGAAAGGAGGAAAAAAACAAATGAGCGGTGGCTAATAAGTTAGAACAAATCAAAATCACTCACAGAGGAGGCAAACAAAAAGGCTATGAAAAAGGATTTAACAAAAACGCTCCAACAGGAGGAAAACCAGAAAAGCTCTAAATAAAACTCTCTAAAAAGCGGAGGACCTAAGATAAGCTATATGAACATAAGCAGGTAAAACAAATCGCTCAAAAGAAATCAAACAACATAAGTACTCTAAGGCTAGGCAAAAACTGAGATATAAAATTTACAAACAAAAAAAAAAAATCACTCTTACAGAGGAACAATGGTTTACAGGCTTGCTTACTGTGGCTGTGGAGTTCAAGGCTGGAGGTAAGTTGGGTGAGCAGACTGAAGACACTCTGGCACAAAACAAAGGAGACACAGACTATTTAAACACGCAGAGGTAATGGGAAACAGGTGGAGCAATGAGTAATCAGGACACACAGGTAACACACATGAGGGGAAGGCCAAGTGCTCTGAAACAGAGGAAAATAAATCTTCAAAATAAAACATGGGAAATAAAAAGACCAAAATCCCAAGACAAGACAAACCTCACATGATGTGACAGGACACCTTCTAGGACCGGCTACCGAGCCCGGTGGGCTATCAGGAGATGGTGCGGTCGAAGTCTTCAATGAGACTATGGTCCAAAGATGAATCATTGAGGGAACCTGTCTCTCCTCCAGTCCATAACCTCCCAGTCCACCGTATTGTTTTGGGCCCGGCTGCGTACTGCCAGCAGCTGTGACTTTGAGCGGGGCCTCCGTCCAACCACCTCTGGAGGAGGAGGGCGGGGGTCAGGGGGCTCACCTTGACTGGTTTTACCTGACTTACTTCGAAAAGTGGGGTGGGCCCGGAGGATGGGAACTCAAGCGGCCAGTGCTTCTGCAGGACCCGATGATCTTGGCGATGGGAAAGCGGACCCACGAGCGCGTGCCAGCCTGGAAGGACTCTGAGATTGGAGGTTCTTGGCGAGCCACACTCTCCTGGCCTGGCGGTAGGTGGGGGTGAGGCGCGTCTCCCTGCGGTCTGCGCCTTTTGACCCGATCTCTCCCTGGCGGATGAGAGCCTGTCGGGCGGCTGACCAGATGCGTCGGCACGGCCGGATCATGGAGTGGGCGGAGGGGCACTGACACTTGGGTTTCCTGGTCTGCAACAGGGCTCATGGCCCGTAAACACACACTTGAAGGGTGGGAAACCTGTGGCTGAGGTGGGCAAGAGTTGTGGGCATACTCAACCCAGACTGAGTGTTTGCTCTCCATGTTGAGGGTTCTGGGACACACTAGACACCGAAGGCGGTTCCAGCTGTTATTTGATTGAGGCGTTCGGTCTGGCCGTTGGCCTCGGGTGGTAACCTGAAGTCAGGCTGTACCTTAGCTCCGATGGGCCGACAAAATTCCCTCCAAACCACGACACGAACTGGGGCCCCGGTCGGAACGATGTCCTTGGGAAAACCGTGAACTTCAGAAGACATGGTTAATCATAATTTCAGCCGTTTCCCTTGGCTGAAAGGCAGTTCAAACAAACTATGAATCAACCATCTTAAACCTGTCCTACAGTGAGGGCCGGTGGTGTTACCTTGGGAGACCCGGGGGCCTGACCAAAATCCATGGATATGTCGGCCTGGTCTGGAGGGGATGGGAAGCGGCTGCAGTAGTCCACAGCGTGACCTGGAGGGCGTCTTATTCCTGGCATGAACCGAACATGCCTCGACGTACTCGGCCTGCGGTTCCATGGATAGCCACAGAACCTCCAGGAGATGAACATAGTCCGTCGAACTCCCGGATGACAGGAGAGCAGCGTGTGTGGGCCCAGTGAATCACCTGTGGGCGCAGATCAACAGGGACAAACAATCGAGTTCTCAGGGCACCCACTAGATGGAGAACCTCCTGCCGTCGCTTGCTTAACCTCATTTTCTATCTGTAGTAACCGCTCCTACCACACAGGTCGAGTGGAAGGGGGATAGGCTCTGGTTCCTTGGTATCAGGAGTCGTGAAGTCGTGACAGGGCGTCTGGCTTGACGTTCCGGGACCCCGGCCTGTAGAGAAAGAGTAAAGGCAAAACGGTTAAAGAACAGCCTGGCCTGGCGAAATTTAGTCTCTTGACTGCGTATATACTCTGATTCTTAGTCAGTCCAGACGATAAATGGGTGTTCAGCCTCCAACCCAGTGCCTCCATTCTCAGGCCACCTTGACCGCTTCTTGTCTCGATTACCGACATCATAGTTCCGCTCTGCCGGGGCAGCCGCCCGCGACAGGAAGGCACAGGGATGCATCTTCCCCATCCTGCTCCGGCCGCTGAGAGGACCCGCCCCGATCCCCGCCGTTGGAGGCATCCACTTCAGCCACGAACTGCCGTTGGTGGTCTGGCATAGTGAGGATCGGTGCCGTGGTGAGCAGGTCTTGGCAAGAGATCTTGGGCGGCCTCTGGCTACCAGGGGACCAGGAAGCTACCTTCGAGGAGGTTAAAGCATGAAGTGGGGCTGCTATTGCGCTGAAGCCTCGATAAACCGCCTTACCTGTAAAGTTAGCAAATCCGAGGAACACTGATACCTTCTGCGGCTATCAGGCGTGGAGCCCAATTAGCCCTGACTTTATGGATCATCTGCAGGGGTTACTATGAAGCCCAGGGGTAGATGTTAACCTGAAACTCGCTCTTTTCTGCTTTAACATAGGTTTGTGTTCTGGCTAGTCGTTCTAGGACGGTGGCTACGTGTTTTTGTGGGTTTCCTAGGTCGAAGGCGGTATATGAGAATATATCTGGTGACGTACACAAAATGGTCTAGGGAAGTCTCAGGATGTCATTGACCATGGCCTGAAAACAGCGGGGCGTTGGTGAGTCGAATGGCATGACCAAATATTCATAGTGACTACTAGGTGTGTTGAATCCTGTCCACTCATCCCCTCCTGATCCTGACTAATTGATAGCGTTTCGGAGATCTAGTTTGGTGAAAATCTTGGCCCTGCTGGGGCTGATCAAGACCAGATGACATGAGGAGTAATGGATATCGGTTTTAATGGTAATATCGTTAGAGGGCTGTAATCGACACAGGGCCTTAGAGACCCAGTCCTTCTTAGCCACAAAGAAAAGCCGGCCCGGCAGCTGATGAGGAGGGCGAATAGCCCCGCCTTCAATTGAGGTCTCCTGTAGCCGCCTGGCATGGCCGCTTTCCGGACCGGAGATGAAGTAAAGCTTGACCATGGGGATGGCGGAACCAGGTCAATTCTATGGCACAATTAAATGCGGTCTGTGAGAAGGAGTGACATGGCCTTGGTCTTACTAAAAACCTCCCGGAGATGGTGGTATGTCAGGTCTGGGTGTCTCAGCAGGTTGGACACAGTGGTTGATGCTACATCCCAAGATTTCCCTGTTCTCCAGTTTATGTGGGGGTTGTGTTCTTTTAGCCACGGAAGCCTAGAATGAGTGAGTGCTGGTGGGGCAGAAACAAATGAAAATGCATGAGTTCATGGTGATCATCTACAATAACTTTGATCAGTTCAGTCTTGTAGGTCACATTGAATATTAAGGTCCGTCAGGGCCTGTAACTAATGGCTTGGATAATTGTTCAGTTTCAACTTGAGCTTTTAGGCAAGATCCCAGTCCATGAGACTTTCATCAGCCCCTGAATCAATAAGTACCCCAAGTGAAATTGTGATGTCTGATGCTTTACCTTAAGGCGTGGTGCCGCGGAACATAGTTAGAATCCGTGAGTTATTTCACCACCTTGGGCCTTTTAATCCAGGACTGAGTGGCGGCCAGGTGGTCTGACTCCCGCGATACATACCGGCCCTCCTGCTGCAACCGTCGTCGCTCCTCTGGCGTCAGCCGTGCCTGCCGAGCTGCATGGGCTCCTCCTCCCCAGCCGTGGGGAAAGTTGCTCAGAGGGAGTGCGGCCAGGTTCCCAACCAGTCAGGTGCAAGTGTGCGGGTGTTCTCCTGATGATGGCCTGCTTCCCGTTGCCCTTTGAGTTGCTTGAATTCGGTTGTCAGTCGGATGGCAGGGGCGGCGATAGAAGTCAAGGTCCGGAGGTAGTCCAAGGGAACCAGCAGTTCCTGTATGGAAGCCGTCAGACCCTTCAAGGAACCACGTCATATTCATGAGGGTTCCACCCACTCTCCGCCGCCAGGAGTGCGGAAGTGGATGGCATAATCACAAACAAGCTGACTGCCCTGTGTCAGCCAGCTCAGCTCCCCTAGCCTTTTCCCTATCCTGGACACAGGGTCAAAAGTTCTCATAAGTGCTGCCTTAAAGTCCTGGGGGCTAGTGGTGGGGACTCTCAGGTACACTCTGCCATAGCCCAAGCTCTGCTCTGCCTGCCAGATGGGAGACCTCCAGCTATCTTGGACCTGTATGGTAAAAGCATGGGGGAATGTTCAAAATGTGTAGAGCAGTCCAATCAGGGGCTTTGCATTGCCCTGGTTCCCCAGAGAAAGCGTTCTGGGGCGCCAATTTAATTGCTGCCCGGTGAGGGCAGGCTGAACTGCAGCGCTGCCGGTATCTGGAGGTACAGGTGCTGTGGATGGGCTGGTGGTCTGTTGCAGGTGAGCCGATCAGTCCCGCGCAGGACGTGGCTGGCCTAGTTGCGAGCCATCACCAGTCTAAACTTTCCTCCTGCACGGGAGGCGCCCTTCCTGCGCGCACAGCGCGCCTGTCCAACTGGCCAGTCTGCTGAATTCCATGCTGGCCATATCAAAATTTCAAACAAAATCGCTCTTTAGAGGGCAGTATGGTTTACTGGGCAACTTACTGTGGCTGTGGATTCAAGGCTGGAGGTAAGTCCAGATGGAACAGACGAAGACACTCTGGCACAAGGAGGAGACACAGACTATTTAAACACGCAGAGGTATTAGAAACAGGTGGAGACAATGAGTAATCAGGACACTACAGGTGACACATGAGGAAGAACCAAGTGCTCACAAGCGAGAGGAAAGTAAATCCTTCAAAATAAAACAGGAAATGACAAGACCAAAATCCCAAGACAAGACAAACCTCACCGCAGTGTGACACAATGCTTAAAACGGCTGAAATTATTGTTGAAATGCAGAAGAAAAAGTTGAAAGGCTGAAATTATTGTTGAAATGCAGAAGAAAAACTTAAAATTTGAAAGGCAAAAGTGACTGCTGAAACAATGCTTAAAATAGTGGAAATTAGCAGAGAGAAATGGCAGATGCAGAAGCTGAAAGTTAAAACCAATAGCTTAAGCATTCATTTGAATTGCAAAATTGCAGATAAAGTTGAAGAAAGTTGAGATGAAGAAAGTTGAATAAGCACAAATGTAAAAAGGTTAATAGTTTAAACCTTTTGATAGTTGAATGGCTTCTGTAGCAGAAAGTATGCAGGAGTGCACTAGGGTTTGACTCAGTTAAAATGGAGAGAAAGAGGTAGAAAGTCTTAAACACTGCTTAAAGATAAAAATGGCTGAAATTATTGTTGAAATGCAGAAGAAAAAGTTGAAAGGCTGAATTAGCTGAACTACAAAAGAAAAAGCTGAAAGGCTGAAATTATTGTTGAAATGCAAAAATTTGAAAGGCAAAAGTAATTATTGAAGTTTAAAATGGCTGAAATTAGCAGAGAGAAAGGGTCGATGCAGAAGCTGAAAGTAAAAACCAATAGCTGAAGCATTCATTTGAAGAGCAAAATTGCAGACAAAGTTGAACACTTTAAAAAGCATAAAGAGTTGAAGAAAGTTGAACAAGCACTAAATAGTTTAAACCTTTTGATAGTTGAATGGTTTCTGTAGCAGAAAGTATGCAGGAGTAGTTACAACTCAAACAGGGGTGGAAGCAGAAAGGAAAAACTGCTAAATGCAGAATCAAAAGTTGGAAGTCAAAATGTAAAAGAGGTAGATACAGTTGAAAGGTAAAATAAGCTGCTGAGGGTTTGACTCAAACAGTTAAAATGGAGAGAAAGAGGTATGAAGTCTTAAACACTGCTTAAAGATAATTCACCCATCAGTGATCTCTGTGTAAGAGAAATCCACCAGAATGGTCCATGTGTTAATATATAGATGATAGTTGTGTGTGTGTGTCTGTCTGTCTGTGAGTGTACACAGTACATGTTGTGTTTAAGTGTCCTCCTCTTTCTCTGTGTATTCCAGTATCTGTCCTAATGTTTTACTTTGAAAATCTGTGTGTGTGAGTGTGTTTTCTATCACCAACTGAAATTAACTGCCAAGTTACTCCTGATTAAAACTGCTCTGAAACCTGTTTGAAGTGAAAACTGTTGAACTGTGTGTGAATCCACGTCTTCTATGTGCTGTGGAGACAGTTTGTGTCCAACTGCACTCACCCACTCTAGCCTTCAGCCCTTCAACTTTTCCTCTAATTTTTGTGCTTCAATTCTTCTCCTGCCCACACCTTTCACTTCTCACACACAATTTATACCTCAAATTGTAGATAATTTTGAGCTTTGTCACACAGTGTGACTCCCTAAGCTGTAGGATTTATGGTTTTTGAGGTAGCAGCCTCTGATCACCAAGAGGACCCCTCAACTGCTCCATTCATCTCCATTTTAGCTGTCTTCATACAACAGCCAAAGCAGGCCAGTTTTTAAACTGCCATACTGTGGTCATTTTTCACTGTGTTCAGTAAAGTTTCCCAGCACTGGTAGTTACCAGATTTTATTGATAGGAGTTATGGTTTTTGAATTATTAGGAGGAGTTCAAGAGGTGCGCAGAGCAAAATCTGACTCTGTAGAGGCTGAGACCTTGATATTGCTATGGCAACCTATGAGTGCAGTTGGACACAAACAGGTGATTGTGATCAGCTGATCTCTGATGTCTGTGCTGTTTATCAAACTCTTGACTTACTTTTCTGTCAAAATCCTGCTACAAACTGTCTCCACACCACATAGAAGATGTGGATTCACACACACTTTAACAGTTTTCACTTCTAACAGGTTTTAGAGCAGTTTTAATCAGGAGTAACTTGGAGTTAATTTCAGTTGGTAATAGAAAACACACACACACACACACACAGATTTTCAAAGTAAAACATCAGGACAGATACTGGAATACACAGTGAAAGAGGAGGATGCTTGAACACAACATGTACTGTTTAAACACACAAACAGACAGACACACACACACACACACACAACTATCATCTATATATTAACACATGGGCCATTCTGGTGGATTCCTCTTACACAGAGATCACTGATGGGTGAATTATCTATAAGTAGTGTTTAAAACTTCATACCTCTTTCTCTCCATTTTAACTGTTTGACCCCTCAACCCTCAAACCCTCAGCAGCTGATTTTACCTTTTAACTGTTTCTACCTCTTTTACATTTTGACTTCCAACTTTTGATTCTGCATTTAGCAGTTTTTCCTTTCTGCTTCCACCCCTGTTTGAGTTGTAACTACTCCTGCATACTTTCTGCTACACAAACCATTCAACTGTCACAAGGTTTAAACTATTTACCTTTTTACATTTATTCTAATTCAACTTTCTTCAACTCTATGCTTTTTAAAATGTTCAACTTTGTCTGCAATTTTGCTATTCAAATGAATGCTTAAGCTATTGGCTTTAACTTTCAGCTTCTGCATCTGACCTTTCTCTCTGCTAATTTCAGCCATTTTAAACTTCAGCAATTACTTTTGACTTTCAAATTTTAAGTTTGTCTTCTGCATTTCAACAATTTCAGCCTTTCAACTTTTTCTTCTGCATTTCAACCATAATTTCAGCCATTTTAAGCATCACTTCAGCGATCCATTCAGCTCTCAGCATTTCCACAGGAAATGCATTTTCTAGTTAGTGTGAATGCTGAGAATGCTGAGCATTCACACTATTGTTCTTCAAATCTTTATTCTTATTCTTCCGTACGTTTTTCGGCATCTAACTAGTCCCGCATGCTTTTTGCCATTAAAACCATTCAGGTATCAAAATGTTCAGCTCATTCAGGACATTCCTGCTTGTATACAACTTTTTGATCCTATGCTTCTTTGATTTTATATGATTTATTTATGAATAAAAAAATGAATGGCATCCTATGGGAGCTTTCCCAATCCCAAGGTTCCCAGTTCGATCCCCGCTTCAGACACTGAAATTTCACTGCACTTTCTGCCATAGAAACTATTCTGCTATGAAAATGTTTCACTTTTTAAGCTTTTTACTGTTTTGCTTATTCAACTTTGTTCAACTGTTTATGCTTTTATGCTATTTTGCTATTTCTAACAATTTAGCTATTTTGCTATTTTACTATCACTACAATTGCTTTTACTACCAGGCATTGCACTGTGGACTTCAGTGGCGAGATCGGTAACGTGGATGCCTACCAACCCAAGGTCTCGTGTTCAAGCCCTGATCCAGACAAATATCAAAAAACCCTCCAGAGAAAAGAAATAATAACAACAATATTAATAATAATAGAGATTGTTATGAATATTTTACGCTTTTTGCTATTTATACAATTTTGCTATTTTACTACCACTACAATTGATTGTAGCACCACACAGTACCCTGTGGTCTTCAGTGGCGCAACCGGTAGAGCTGTCGTCTCTCAATCAGAAGGTTGCCGGTTGGAGTCCAGCAGTGGGCGGTTTGTTTGATGTATTTCTATTTTGAGATGACCATGGCTTGTATATCTTATTTCTCTCAGCTTGTCAAATTAGAAAACTAGAGGCAGTATAAACGTAGAACAGTGTCCTGATTATACTTTGCCCAACACAGAGCTATTCTCCAGAGATCGCTGAGTCACTGTTAGTAGTAGTAGGGGAACAGAATGAACTCCTCAGTCCATAGTCACAGCAATGATGTAAAAAGCCATCCAGCAATATTGCACTTTTATGTGTTTTTGTAGGGTAGTGATATACAAAGTAGAACAAGCTATAGTAGGCACATGGTAAGGTAAATTCATTGCTGGCTTAGTTCTTTTCATAGGATTTGTTAAAACTAATTATGCCTTATTATGGCCATAATTCTGGCCATATGTCTTTAAAGCCAAGTGCCAAACTAGGAAAATGTTTTAGGAACAGGGTAACAGCTTAGACTAACAGAAGAGAGTAGATATTTCAATATAATTTACTAAATAATATTTAGGTGTTAATTAGACTGGTGTAACATAGTTAAAAAGGTTCAAATTAAATCCCACTAAATGGAACAACTACACCACCTACTGTTAGAAATTGGTATCTGCAGATATTTCAACTGCCTTTGTTTGACATTTGTCCTACATTCATCTTGTTATGTTTTTATTAAGTTAACTATTAATTTGTATGTGTTTTATTGCCAGTAAAAATGTAATCACTATAGTTTGCTTATAGCAACGTAATGCCATCTTTCCAGACAGAGCATGTGCTGCCAAAACTCTCACCTGTCGGGGTATGGACACAGGACCTCTGAGGGTGTCCTGTGGTGTCTGGTAATGGGACATTGGCTGCAGATACTTTGGATCCTGTGGGTTGTGGGGTGGGGCCTCCATGGATCTGGCTTGTTTTGGTGCATTGGTACACTACATACTGAACCACATTTCATCACAATCCAACAGCTGTTGAGATGTTTTTGTCAAAACACAGTGGCAACATCATGGTGGTGCTAACAACAACATCCCATTGAAGAAACACTGCCCTGGTACTCTGGATAATCAACACAGCCCCCTCCCTGTGAAAACTTACTTTACTATCACTTGCACTAAAGAAGTCATCTCTATTTCCCAGTTGAGGCCTGAGTGGACAAATTCCCTTATGGTCTGTCTGTCACTCTCCATATGTGTGTGACTGTGTTTTCATGACTGCCTGCTGTGCCATGCTGATTTCCCATGATGTTCAGCTGAAGGTAGTGCCAGGACAGGCATAATCTCACGGGTGCACACACACACACACACCTAAAAATGATCTGAGTACAGTGAGTCTGTCCAAAGGAAGCAGCACTTCTGTGGTTCAAATGATGTCTTCTCGTTGCCAAATAACATCAACCTGATCTACCCTGGTTACCATAACCATCTTTGTGAAACTGGAAGACCTGAGTTAAGCCCAAAGATAACTGGACACCTGACTAATCTCACTTTGTGGTGCAGGGCCCTGGTCCTAAGTCCCAATGTACAGAATAACAGAGCCAAGTGAGCTCAGAAAAGGTCATGTCAGACCTGAGGGCCATGAGGGGGATGGAGATGTGAGTCACAGCAGACTGGCTGTCAGGGACTCGGTTGCAGCAGTAGTTGGCTGAGCCTCACCCTCCTCCACATGAGACTGTCTACAGAGGATTCACTATCACATCACTGTGTCCCACAGTCCTCACTGGCTTATTAAAGTAAGAAATTATCAGGTTTACCACGTGGAGTTGGCCTTGAATGGACAACAAACTGACAAAGAACAACGGTGGAAGCCTTCTCAGTTGTAGTTGATAAATGTTCACTGACATCATGTTTGTTTTCCACCTACATATCTGATCTTGCAACACAATATCCACTTGTAGTGATTCCAGAATTATTAAACTCACAGCTCTTGGTTCAGGTTAGTGAAAGATCCTGGTCTGGTTTACTACAGAAAAAGTTCACAGTGACTTCACAGAAAGTGAATAGAAAATGACAAATATAAAATTAAAATTTGTTTATTACAGAAGAAACAAAACAGATGTGAGGGAGAAATAAAAACAACTGTAAACATTGAAAAAAAAAATCTATGACCCAACTGACTATGAATGACCTCATTTAGACTCTGACTGAAGTACATACACTGAGGTGTCTCACTGTTGGTTCTTCTCTGAGGTCACTCATTAAACTACAACACAAGGGTTCGTACAAAACAGTGGTTGCAAACAGAGGGTTGAAGTTATAGGCTGACATTTTATATGAGATCTCACACTTAAATGAAGTGTCAGTCACTTGTCACAACATGGACAGTGTGTTCAGCCTCAGGTGACAGGATGTGTGTACAGACAGCATGTCTCCTCTGTTGATTGTGTCAATTGGAATCTCTCATACAAGTAAATCATCACCTGAGACACCTTCCCTCAGGACAATAACAGTCATCCACTCATCTGTCAACAGCTACTCAATTCATTATTAATCATGCTCACCTTGAGCCTCTGTGTTCTGTTTGGACATCCGTATAATGTAACAGATACAAGTAGTTTCCACTGTCATGCAGTCAGTGACCTAAGACCTGAACTGTTCCTGTAGAAGTAGTGGTCAAGCTCTCAAAACCTCCAGTTAAATAAAAATATAGAGACATATAGTATCAGATTAATGCCATGCAGTAAAAAGAACAATGTTTTACTCTGAAATGGAGTGAAATAGAAGTATAAAGTAGCAGAGATCAGAGATTGGAAATACTCAAATACCTCTAAATGTTTATTTAAAGGACCAGTGTATAGGATTTAGTGGTATCTAGTGGGGCCAATGCAGATTGCAACCAACTGAATATCCAAAATAGCGTCAACCACCATATTGACTCATCTGTCCTTTATATACAGTAGCTATATTGCGATATTGTGTTTAGCTGTTAGTCTGCAAAACTGTAAGTAATAACTGCCATGTACTCTCTCCTTTCTTCCATTTCATCTTCTTCGTCTTCCATATACAAGCTGCAGACAGGATGTGTATATTTCATAGTTTTTTCACAGTTCAAAAAAATTAAGAAGAATTATCATGTTGTTGTTTTTTTTCCTGCTTAATATTCAAGTTTTGTTCAATCTGAGAGTCACAGACAGTACAGGGGGGTCAGAAAGTAGTAAGAGACAGACATGTTGTTGGCTTTAATCCTACAGTAAATAAGATCATAAGGTTAGATGTTGTTGTGAAACAAAACTGTATAAAATGGAACTGAAATGTTCTGATGTTATTTAAAATTAAATACTGAGGTGGAAATACCACCAATCTCTGAATATCAGCCAATCACATGCTTAAGACAAATATGGACCTGTGGATCTTTGTTTCATGTTACACACCCTCCCTGTGTTGTTTGTCTATATCTTCATTATAAAACTACCTCATAAAAAGGTCAAAATGCAGCGTGTGATTACTTTTCAGTGTTAGTGCTGACCTGTATGTTTATGACCTGTTGTTGTGTTCATATATATATATATATATATATATATATATATATATATATATATATACATACATATATATTTATTTATTTATTTATTTAAATTTTTTTTAAACCTTTTTTCTACAAGAGCTGTTCAACATAACTGGGGCATTGAATCTAGCTTTGAATTTTGCTTTTTGTAAATCCTGTCAGTGTGTCAGCATTGTCAGGAGTTTAATAAGAAATAATTCCCTTGGATAACAAGCATCCAACAGCTTTTATTTTTGTGTGTAGTGTTTGATGTCTCACATCCAAATTGCTTTGACTTGATAAGAACCCAGGCGTTTGTCAATAGTGATTAAGTCCGGCCTGTGGGAGGTTGTCTCTGCCAGCAGTCACAGCAAAGAAAGAAATGAACATGAGCTGTGTGAAGAACCATCCCTGTGGCACCATTACACAGGAAACACTGAACTCTATCTGACACGTCCTGTGTGTCTGAGCACGCCACACATTTATCATCACACTCGCATGACATTATGAGAATCACAACTTTTGAAAAAAGGATCAAACTTGATGCAGTGACAGCAGATATATGTTTTTTATTCCACACATCCTTCCTTGTCAGAACCTACATTACCAACATCACACCCCCACAACTAGCAGTTTGTGACTGGAGTGTGTTAAGCTAGTAGCAAATTTATTGACCGGCTGTATTTTTCAGTTTTACAAGACAACCTCAGTGATGAAGACTAGCTGGTTGTCCTGGCAAATCTCCTAAAAAACGACAACATACGGAATTTGTGCAGCAGCTTATTATGGCCCACAGTTACGGCTCGTTGTTGAGTGACATCTAGTGGACCTAGGAATTAAGACATCTACGGAGTAGTTGTAGTATAACGAGTAAAAAAGTCCACACTAGGAGGAGGTTGGACTGGATGGGTGGGTCAACCAAACACAGACTTTACTTGGTTCTTGTTTGAACCCAGTGACTGTTCTTTCACAAGCAATTTTAGCCAGAACCACAAATGTTTCCTAAACCTAATCAGGTACTTTTATGTCTAAACCTTACCAAGTACTTCTGTAAGAGACAGTTTTCATTTTGTTGTACCACCTCTGAGTACCTGAGGCCACATGAGATTCAGAGGATCATTCAAATGTAATCAATCTGTACTGACACTCATGTCTGGACTATGGAGACAGCCTCAGCCTCTCTGCGTTATTAGTATTGTATTTATTATTACTGCTGTGTGCCATATCTACTCACACTAAACCACTCATGATCTGTGTTTACATATTATTGCACTTGAGTGGAAACCCTGAAAAAGTTGTAAAACCAAATGTAAAAATAAAATAACAGCAGAATCACACAGAAAATGAGAGTTACTGTATATTTGTAAGTCCTTTTGAATTGCTCACTTCTTCCATAACTAACTGCACATTAAGACCACAGGACCTTTAAGGGAAGTGTTGACAATATTTGATACTCTAGGATGTGAGCCTGTACATTCTCGAGCAGATGGAAGTAGAACGGCTAAGATTTTTCACTGGATGAGGCTGTGAATATGTATCTTTTATAAATACCCTTCACCTTTCTTGTTCAAATACACACTTGGACAAATGAGGCCCCAGATGAAAGTTTCAGGTTGTGACATGACTCTTGTACATGACCACACAGGAGCTTCTCATCTCTCTCTGTGCTGAAGGGAAGAGACAGAGTGGCAGGTGTTATCAGTGGACCGTGTCCCTGCTGATATGGGCTTTAACATTTCAGTGTTTCAGGGTAAAACCTGTTTCATTAAAATGCCAAAAGTCTCTCTACAATCTCTCTCCTAAATCTCAGCTGCAATAAAACGCCTCTATTAGCCTCTCCTTTGGAAAAAAAAAAAAAGATCCAATTAATAGTACCTTTAAAACTTTCAAATTACAATTCAGATTAATAGATTCTTCATTTTCAGCTTGGCTGCCCCTGCAGCTCTGCCATTATCATCAATTAGAGGGTTCACTCAATAACATAAATACAGCCTGTTCTCTGTGAGCACCCTGAGTGTGCAGCATTTAAAAAGCACGTCCCACGAGTGCACTGTTCAGCCGCTGAGTAGGACAGTGTTTGAATGCATATGAGGAATCCTTCACAATAGACCACTGGTTCTGACAGAACATCCTGGCAGAGGCTCAGTGTGAAATGTAGAAAATGCTTAAAGTGACTAAAACATCAGCTGAGGCCTGTTGTAAAAGTTTCTTTGACAGCTACAATATTCCAGTGTGTCTATCTCATGTTGTCCTTGTATCACTACAGATAAAATGAACTGGGAAAACTCAAATTCATTAGAGGCTTAAAAGAAAATCAGCTACATTCATTCAAATGCCTAGTGTGTGTATATTTTCTTCACAGGCAGCATCTTATTGTCATGTGAATAATGAGTGTCCTCTCTCAGAGGAAAAGGTGATAGTGGTTCTGATTAATGAATTTTTATAAATTTATTATCCTTCTTTTTCTCTTACTTCTATGTAAAGGATGATCACACTCTAACTTTAGAGCATGTTAGCTGTTAGCTACAACATGAGCCCTGACTATATTTGTTTAAATTCAGTCAATATGTCTCCATTAGCAGCTGCTGAATCAGCTGTGGTCCTGTTAGCAGAAAATGATATGGGTGCGTTTTATGTTTATTGAGCAGACAAATCAACCAGAATACCAGCTCTCTCACTAAACCCAAACATGCAGACTCTATAGCTTGGTGTTTTTCTGGGTTGGAAACATAGGCTGTATGACCAGCTCTCATACTCAGCCTCACATCTTTGAAACCGTAGGAGTCACTGTTGTCCCAGTCAAGCAGTTGAAACACACCTCTAAGCTAAAATAAAACTTTACTGCTATAATTTGAGCTGATTTTTCATCTGTTTGTGAGAGTATTTAGACAGTGGTACTGGTTGATTTGACCCATAATTGATGTAACTTTTTATACTGTCCAGTTTTGGTGAGCCTGTGCCCACTGCAGCCACAGATTTGTGTTGGCTGACAGGAGCAGAACCTGAGCTGAACCCATCTACCTCAAAATTGGAGGTGTTGATAATCTTCTGTTGTAACACATGGATATTTGAGTTACTGCCACCTTCCTGTCAGCTTATACCAGTTTATTCACTAATCCATTCTCCTCTGGTGTCATTAAGAAGACCACAGAACTGCTACTCACTGGGTGTTTTTGTTGTTGGCAACATTCTGAGTAAACTCTAGAGACTGTGTTATGAATTAGAGATTTAGTTTGACATGCAGATGGACGTGTTCCTTATAAAGTGGCCATGGACTGTAAGCCCCCTTGAGTCCAAGGCCAAACAGGGTATCTACAGACCTCTTCAATGCTGCACTACTACACATTGTGTATCATAAATTTAGCTGAGGACATGCCTGATTTCCTTTAAATGCTCACACTCAGGCTATGCACATGGATGCATTGTCCTTTGTGCACTATTATTATCTCACCAAAAGACAAAATGTGAAACAGAACTGAAAAACAGAAAACAAGCCTCTCCTCCCCTCCCTCCTCCCCTCTGCCCTCAGATCAGTGTTTGGGCCAGTAGGAGGTCAGGACATAACCTCTCTGTAATCTCCCAAATGGAAGAAAAAGAATCACATTCCTAAACAGAAGATCTCAGGTGGAGGGCAGACAAATACAGAGAGAGAGAGAGATGGCTTCATCCCATGGATTATGGTCCTTTGGCCTCTACTAACTGGCCTGCTCTACCCACTGCGAGCTGAGATAAATGATCCTTCTTTAGTGTTCAGCCACACACACACATCCCTCAGAACCATCAGTGTTTAAGGACACAGATCTGATGATGGCTGCTGGAAATGTGTGCAGACTGTGTGTCACCCTGTGCAGGATGGGGTCAGTTGTCCTGGGCCCCTAATAGGTGCCTCTAATCTTTAAATAATCTGCTGGAATAATTTGGTAAAAATACACAATTGTGAACGTTATATAATATTTGTGAGTCACATAAAGGCTTGTTATTTTTTATCTTCCTAATTCTTCCTGACATAGTGGCCAAAAACTATTTTACTTTGCCTGCCTATAATGCAAAAAATGATCTGTCACACTAAAGTCTGACGCAGAGTATGTTCAGACAATACAAGCATGTCCATATACTCTGGAAAAGGTGTCAAACAGTGGGCCAATATACAAACTGCTGAGGAATGTGTCAGTCATGCTTCACCTGCAGCCGCCTCCCTCCCCACCATGCACACCTCTGAAAAGTAAGTTGCTGATGATATATGTGTGTTTAATGCACACGACAAAGTGGCATATAGGAGAGATTTGCATAAGTATTATTTATCATTTATTATTTTGAAAATAATAGTGTTGTCATGACTCTGGAGTTATTAAACAGATTGGTGTAACTATACTTTTTGTGTGTTATTTGTACATGGATCTGCAAAAGATGGTGTCATGGATACTCTGTAATGCACTTAGAGCGCACTAGTGTTGCACTAGACTTCAAGTGTTATACACAAATGTGTATGGCATATTGGCCTTTGTGTGTTGTTGCTGGTGTGGTGTATTGTAAATAGAGGGTCCTCTGATGATGTAACATTACAAGGCCTGCTGGTCATTACTGATCTTCATTTTCAGGCCTGAGGCTGGAAATTTGTCAGCCATGACAACTTCTTGTCACATGTCATCTGAGCTGGGCCTTAGAGACCTGCTGCTGAACACACAGACATGACACACAGATTTTAGAATTTAGTGTGACATAAACTTTCTGGGGTTATCATATGTCTTAGACTGTTCTTTGGCACTCCATTGAGCCCTTTGTTAGACCTTCTTTGATAGATGAGCAGCCTGTCTTGTTTTCATTCAGGTTAATGACGGAACAGACACACTAATTGTTGTACTGAACTTTAGCTGAATAACTTTAGAAAAACTTGGCATTGGCTAAATGACAAAAATGCAGGATTATGAAAAAGAAATTATAAAAGTATTCTCAGACACTTTTGTTCTTGTTACTTAAATACTTTTATGTTACTAGTAACCAGGTATTGCCTGCAGCAGCAGCAATTTCCATATCAAGTGAATGCATATATTTTGCTTTTTCCTGAAAGTGGTGTAGATAAGGAGATTGCACCAAGATGCTATGATTTCCTCCTCTGAGATCACTAGGGGATGAGATAAACTGGATAAGAAAAGTGTATGTATCCACAGTACATGATAATGTTTTTGTTTCTAAGTCAGTATGTTAAAAGAAATCTGGAAAAATGTGAGACAGACGCCCAGAGAATGCTTTCAGGTTTCATTTGTCAGACCTTTATTTGTACACTCGCAGAATGTTAAACTCTGTACACACACATGTGTGTGTGTATCCTGTACAGCACATACTGTGTGAAGCACCATCCATGCATTAAGATCCTCTGAAGATGGAGGAGAAGCCCTCATCAACCCAGAGCTGATCCTGTCCTCTTCTCTGGCCTTTCATGAAAACCAGGACCCAAGGCCTTGGAAGATGGAACCAGTCTACTGTTTCACCCTCAGACTCCGAAATCTCATTCAGTCCTCGCAGCAAATGTCATGTATGCTGCGACAACTGCCAATATTATCATAAGCTCACAGGCCAAACCAACAGGGACAGTTTTCATCAGGTTTCTCTTGCCCACAGTCTTGTCTGACTGCCAGCCTGTCTGTCTGACCTCATCTAAGGTCAGGTTTGTTTTAATAAGAGACCTCACTTAGTGTTATTCACACAAACATCTCTGTCCTATGATGCGGCATAAACAAAGCAATTTGTACACAAGGAGCAGATAAACTAACTATGTACCATGCAGAGTCAACAAATTACCACCACCCCCTCCAGGACCTATTACCCCTGTTTGATGTGGGCCTTAGATGTTCATGTGAAGCAGAGGTGCAGCTCCCTGCCAGCAAGTATCAGTAATTGACCTTTAACTTTACAGGTCCCTTCCTCATCTCCAGCACTGGACCAACAGGCACATGTACACACACAGCAGGCTTTATCACACCTGCAGTGTTTTCATCAGTCAACCCAATAAAAAGTTAATAGGACAGGGTTCAAGATTTCTGTTTGTGTGCAATGACGCACATCAAAGACTATAACGGCAGACACTGGAATCAGGCTTCTCTCTAAGGAGCATAAATGTGCCCTAAATTTTACGGCAGTCTGCCCTTTTCATTTGATTTTCAAACTGTTGCTGATCGTCACAGTCATCTGAAAGGTTTATGTAGATGTGTGAAGATGAAGTTATTGTTGGTGGATATACTGAGAGCTTGAATCATTCAGAACATAAACGAAATAAATCCATGTTAACCTGGTTAGAAGAGAAATCATGCAATGTTGAACCATAATAAGGCTTTATTCAAAGTAGTGTCTTGTATAAGTACTTCCAGAAACTACTGCATACCTGTAAATATTGTTATATTTTCGTATTATATTAAACATTTCCTGTTTTCTGCTGCATGACCCAGTTTAACTACATGGATCATTAATGTTTCATCTGAGTCAGTGTAATTACAGTAGTGAATGTTTGATCCTGTGTTGATGGATTCACTGGGAGCATGTGTAGACTCTGACTTTGATTCTGACTTTACCTCACATTAAACAACTTCTGCCAGTAAGCTACATGCACGGGGCAGTGCTGTTGTTTTGTCATGATTAATGACTCGTCCAGTTCCTGAATTTGACTA
Source organism: Lates japonicus (assembly GCA_033238685.1). Taxonomy (NCBI): domain Eukaryota; kingdom Metazoa; phylum Chordata; class Actinopteri; family Centropomidae; genus Lates; species Lates japonicus. The sequence continues at coordinate 8,175,772 of BRZM01000033.1, read as the reverse complement.
CAAATTTCATCCTTACTCTCATTCACTAGATGACACAAACACACACATGCACTTTCCTCCTTCATCCCCAGGCAATACATCCATATCAATTTAATGCAAGCTGACTTTCTAATTACGCTAATGGCCTGAGCTAGAGCCATGAGGAATGTATTATTCAGACAAAATATATTTTTCAACATTCTCCAAAGTGACTGATCATCTCCTGAGGATGGCTGGTGGTACCATTAAAATCAATGGCATCAGTCTTGTTTGATTTAAGAACTGGTCAGTGAGATCATTAGAGGCTGCCTTTGAATTGCACTGATCTTAATACATGCTGTGTAATACCAACTATAACAATGTAAAATACTATAGTCCATGTTCAGTGAGGGAATTAGGAAGCAGTGGTGTAGACAACATATGCAGGTGTCTCTGTACAGGACGAACGGAATCACTGAATGCTGACTGAATGTTCTGGCCTTTACATTCATTACATCTCTGCTCTGATGAATGAGTGATGGTGTGTCCAGGGGAATGTTGCAAGGCTAGGAAGTGGTGCAATTGCAGCTGCACCGACTCATGCAATCAAATCACACCAACAAATCAGCAGCAGCAAGAATTCTAGCAAGGTTCCTAGGTCCTGTTACTATGTCTATATCACTTAAGTCGAGATAAAGCAGTAGCAGTTAACAGAATGTTTCTCCACGTTGAAAAGAGTTGTTCTTTCTTTAAGATAACTTGTGACCGTCTCATCCATGTTTTGGGCTATTTTTCTTCATGGATGTAGTCAGGTAACTATCTGGGAAATGACTGCTCATTCTTAACCCCACCTGTAAAGTTCTTATTTCTCAGTCAGTACAACACTAGATCTGTTTGACTGTCTGAACAAATCAGAGATCATCACCATCAACTAGGGATGCAACGATACCACTTTTTTCCAAACCGATACGATACCGATACTTGGATCTGAGTACTTGCCGATACCAAGTACCGATACAAGTACTTATTAATGCCATTACACTTTGTACATTTACTTGAAAACATGTTTTATTTTCATCAGATATTGTTTCATTCTCTGGCTGTAAGAAATTGCTGTGACTGACATTTGAACATTCCATTATATATGGCATTGCCACACATTTTACTCAAATAGAAGTACTGTTAAAGTACTGTTATTGACATTTTAGCATTCAACTGCATCTTTTTTTAACAAACAGAATATCTTCAAGGCAGGAGCAGGCTAAGGCGGAATGTCTAAAATGTCCAACTATTTTCCGTCCAACTGCCACAGCATCTGCCACGCTCCTCTGTGCTAAAAGCCCCCTCATTAACAGCCAGCTGGAGGGTGTGTACGACACATGGCAGGCTCGGGAGTCCAGCGTCACTCATGGCTTTGATCACGTTTTTCGCATTATCACGTAGCACAACATGAACAGAACTTTTAGGGACCCCCCATGTCTGAAGCATATCATCAAACACACCTGCGATGGCTTGGCTGGTGTGTGAACCCCTAAATTGTTTTGCATGCAGGACGACTCTTCACGGAGTAAAATCCTCGTCAATCTGCTGTGCAGTTAAACTGATGAGGGACACCGGGCTAACGCTGCTCGTCCAAATATCAGTGGTGAAGCTGAGGGCTGAAATGTCTTGCAACAGGCTGCGGATGTGCCTCTTCACAAAGTCGTGTAGCTTTGGCAACACTGTGTCAGTGATGTGGTGTCGGCTAGGGATCTCATACCTCGGCTCCAGTACGCTGAGAAGACATCTAAATCCCATATTATCAACAACCGACAATGGCTGGTCATCAAGAGCAATGTACTGGGTAAGAGCCTCTGTTATTTTCACTGCGCGCGGGTTGTCTCTTAACATCTTCTCCCTCTTCTCCAGAGTTTGCTGCAAAGTTGGTTGTTGCTGTTTGCCATTATTAGCAAACGCTTTGAACTCGGCGTCGTGTTGGTTTTTTAGATGTGTTATCAGATTGCTTGTGTTGAAAGTAATCGCTTTCGTCCCTCTTCTTGACAGCTTTGCAGAGCATAATTTGCAGTCCGCTTTACTTTAGTCACCATCATCCACTTTTAAATACCTCCACACCGCCGACATTGCTCCTCCTTGCTCTCAATTAGCACATGACCGCCCAAGTGAACGTCACACTGCCGTAAAGTGGTATCGAGTGCTGTGGTATCGGAACACTTTTACGAGTATGAGTACGAGTAAAGGAACAGGGTATCGGATCCGATACCCGATACTGGTATCGGTGCATCCCCACCATCAACACACCACATACAAAGGGGATTTCTTTCAGAAACTGTTACATCTGTACATTCTTATATACAGATGTAACAGTTTAATCCATCCTCCAAGCTGGTTTACAGAAAAGAGTCAGGAAGAGAACACTCTTCAATAAAACTGTTCAAGTCTTCAGGTACAACACAGAGAGAAATAAGATGATGAGAGTTCACAGTTTTGGCTCTTGAAAAAACATTATTGATGTCATATATCAATGTTAGTGTTAAGAAATAGGAAAAGAAAGTAGAAAGTTGAAAGTAGTAGTAGTAGAAAATAATTTCAAAATCTTTAATTTTAGCAGTTGGTGACATCAGAAGAAGAGTTTTCAGTTCCTAGACGAGTGTTCTACCACAGCCTGTGATTAGGCTCATTCGAGATGAAGCACACCTTGAGAAGGTCCAGTTCCAGCCTTGTAGACCCTACAAACCATGGCTATTATCATGATCTCAACCAATTACCAATAACCCTACCATACACCCCACCCACCCCCCACCCCATATTTGGAGGTTCAAATTCCTTCAATTTCCTTCACATTTATCTGTCACCTGTACACTTGGCCTTACAGATGACAGCAGGAGACAATGACAGTAAGCTTCAGACAGATATTCCTCCAGCCTTCATGGTATCAACAGGAAGATCACATCGGGATTACATCCTATTAAATCTAATCTCAATTTAATACAATATTAAATTATATAATTTCAATGTATTAGGCCCTGACTGCTAAAAGCCCCACCAACCACACTACATTCACTCTGGGAACAGAATAAATTAAATTAAATTAAACAACAAAAGAGAAAAAATTCTGTAAAACATCACGTTGTTGTTGTTGACTTCTAAACCAATTAACTGTTAGATAAGGTGAGAACCAGGTGTTTCCCATCATGCCCTGCAGTCTTGCAGTCAGAGGAGATGAACTGTTGCACTTGGCTTCAAAATCTGCAGCCACCCTGATCTGGAGAAGTTATAGCTTCCTGCGTTGAATTGAAAAATATGAACATTTGACATTGGAAGTTTGTGAATGTTTGGATGCAGCCAGCCACTCAGTAACAGTATGTGTCTCCTCTCCTGTGCCCTCAGGTCAGGGTTTGACACATACTGTTCTGCCTCATCATACATCTCCATGTATCCACCTCCTCCTTTACAAAAACCCTGAAATATTGCCAACAAAAGGACATTTTTATACTCAAGTAATTGAAGCAGTGGGCCTTCACTGGTGTCCTACCTGAATTAACCCATGGTTTGTGTCACAGCATAGAAACCATCAACAATATACAGAAACACAGTATAATAGAACTTTGCATCACAGACAGACATGCCCTGTAGCCAGAATAAATGCCATTACTAAAGCAATGCTATAAAAACCCAGTTAACACAATTCAATAAACACAAATCCAAACACTGCAGCCACAGCTGCTCCACACACATCATCTCCAGCAGAAGCATCAATATTAACTCATAAAATGACAAAGACGTAAACAATAAAATATGGGTAAAATGCATTTTACTCACCAAAACTGCTGATTATTTGTAGACTAATAAGAAAAAAACTGCTTCTGTGGAGCAGACATTCTCAGCCCTAAAGCAAATTAAAACTTACCATACTTGACTTTCAGCATTAGCCTCCATGGTGATAGAAAAAGACTTATTGTTGGAACTGAGACGCACAGATAACCTCTACAACAGAGTCACTGAACTCTTCCTCCTCCTTCAGCCATTGTGTGTTGAAAAAACAGCTATTAAATCTATGCTAACATGTTTTAGCTTCTTCAGCAAACATTAATGCTTAATGTGCAGTGAAATGGATTAATGGTGTAATTCACAATGATGTGATCACACATGCAGCTGTTTGTGAACAATTGTGAACAAGACCTTCTTCACAATAATGAACAAACAGACTGACAAAAGAACAGATACATGGAATAAAGTAACAGACGGAAGCATAGACGTTCTAGCCAGTTTACAGTTTTGCAACAGTATTTTATTTATTAGTATTATTACTGACTGCATAATCCATTCAATCCATTGTTTCATTCATTCATTCATTATCTATACTGCTTATCCCAGCTGACATTGGGCGAGAGGCAGGGTACACCCTGTATGGATCACCAGTCCATTGCAGGGCCAACACATATAGACAAACAACCATTCACACTCACATTCACACCTACAGGCAATTTAGAGTCACCAATTAACCTGCATGTCTTTGGATTGTGGGAGGAAGCAGGAGTACTTGGAGAGAACCCACACAGGCACAGGGAGAACATGCAAACTCCACACAGAAAAGCCCCAGGCAAATGTTTATGTGTTTATATCGTGAAAAGTTAGGAGTGACAGAAAATGTAATAGTGGACTGGCAGCTATGCTGTACGGTTAAGAGAGATGCAATAAACTCCTACATTCCTACATATCTGAAAAACATTGTTGATGTGTCATGTGATTAATGTGTATCCCATACACTACTGACACCTTGTCGTTTCTTTTTCTGTGTGTGGAGAGCTGAGAACAGCAGCTCTTCTCTACTGGCCTCACTCTTTTCTTAGCGTGAAATAAAAGTCTTCAGAATGAAAATGAAGAAGATCCATAAAATCATTCCTTGTAGTTACACCGCTGGGATCTTGTTCCTCTGTGTACACATCTATATTTTAAAGTGTGCAACCATCAGGTCCAACTCTCTAAAGTGAAGTTTCCTCCTCAGTCGCCCGTGGAGAGCAGTGACTGCAGGAACACCGGCATCTCTTTGACTCTGCTTCCATTCTTCAGTTTTCATTCAGACATTTATGTTTCCTCAGAAGGCAGTATAATCCAGTGAAAATCAGCCTCACATGTGAACAAACAATGGTGTGCAGTTGAATATGTGTGGTGGTTAGGTCAGCCAGCAAGCTGATATCTCTATGCAGTTAGCATATTGGCTACTTTCTGTGTTTACTTTGGGTCAGACACAGAGACAATAAAATTATCCTTTAAATGGACTCAGAAGCGTTTATGCTAGTATCATTGCAGACAGTTAAAGGCAGTCGTTGCACAGTTCATCAGACCACTGGTTAGGATTCCATCACCAGTGGAGAAATGACTGAGAAACTGAAAAGGGAAAGGGGTTAAATACACAGATAAACACTCTGTATCCCCAGCTAGACTGCAGCTTATGAGTCAAAACATCTCACCGAACATGGCCTCATACACCTATTGACAAAATTTCCTCACTATGGGTGTCACAAGGCATGGTGAAGACACTGATGCATTACATGTGTACCCACTCTTTATGGTTTAGGCTCTGTCACATTTTGAAAACACCCATTATCTCTGTTTTGGCAAGAACTTCAGAGCTCAGTTTAAATTTTCAGCCATGTTTCTGTGCGACAGTATGACAAAGTAATGTGTTTTTTGCGATTTTCATCACCATGGTTTCATGAAATGTAACTAAGACCAAGCACACCATTCCAGATTCAATGTTATAATTTGCAAGGATTCGCAAAGCTGTGGAACCAGTTATGTAACAAAATTACATATGGACGATGAATAAGAACAATCATGGCAGATTATAACATGTATTTTATGCTTCGCACAGTAGGCACCATAATAGTTGAATATTGTATTTTCTTATTTTTCATTGGTTTGATAATGTTTTCCTTCCTTGTCAAATGAAAGACATTAGACCTTGTTAACTTTTTTCATAGTAAAAGAAAAAGCTCCTTTTCTCCTCTGATTTAGTTTTAAACATGAGTGTCTTTTAGGGAAACTAAGTTAGAGACTCTTGGGGAATATCTTTGGGATAGTGCTGTATTCTGTGTCATGGCTGGGAAGCAGGTGCTCTGGCAGATGAATGGGGAGGTCAGTTGGTAGGTCTGGCCTGATTAGCACTAAACCACTTTTCTAACTCCTGCTGCTGAGCTCACACTTTGCTAAGTAGCACAATGTGCTCTCAAAAGAGCCACAGAGCCATGAAGATACATGTTAGCCTTTTTTTCTGGGTCAGTGGCACTACAGGGTGCTTCTGGGACATCTTAACTCCCCCAAAATGTGTTTAGATTTCTCATAGGATGAAAAAACAACTAGTAAAATATAAGCATGAAAAAATATCTAATTCAACAGGAGAAACTTCTCTCCCTCTTCGGTTACAAATGTGTCCTCTCAAGCTAAAGAGACACTTTGATACAACCTGCCCATCACTGGACCAGTGGGTGTAGAACTTATTAATGTCACTGCCAAAATCACTCCAAAATCACAAAACACCTTTCATGTATGTTGAGTTTTGCCTCATTCACTATTTGCTCAGTTTCACATCTATTAAATGGTATAAGTTAATTTGTCCATAAAATAGAAATCTTACTGCAGCGAAGATTGTAACAGACTGGATTAATAGGTTCATCAGTAATGTCACTGAATAGAATCTGGGTTTCACTTAAACATTAGTGAGAGCTGAAGTTTTGTTGTTTGTATGTTTCTTGTAGTTTATTACTACTGGGCTTTTTCAGTTTTGTTTCTCGGAAGTCTCACAGCATTTGATGTGGTGACATTATTGTGTGCTGCTGTGTTCTTTCACATGGGACATACCATCTCCACACAATCTCCACAATATTGCAAACAGGCAGTGACAATGAAAACACATTACATTACAACAGAACTGAATAGCTTTTCATCCATTCCAAATTTTTGTGAGAATATTTTCTACTAAAGAAACAGTCTGTATGAAACATTTTCTGTTACTGTCATGATACAACATAGACAACAGTTTTACATGTGTAGCATCAACACAATTATCACTGTGGGTTCAATAAAAACACAGAAATCAGTTTCATGTCACCTGCAGCTTCACATTTTGAGACAATAATGAAAGTATTGTTTTACTTCCACTTGACACCAGCATAGTGCAGCGCTCAATACTGGAAACGCTGGACACATTTAAAGGTCTACTGAGGCACCATGACCCAGTGCTGTGACTTCACAGGAAAGAAACCTCTGGCTTCGGAAAGGGACCGTTTTCATAGTTATTACACAGATATGTCTCGGGGTCTGAGATACCATCCAAAACTGTCAGAGACAGCTGAGAGATGGACATTACCCTCTCAGTGTGTCTTTGTCTTTCTTATGTTAGTGAGAAGAAGAAAAAAAGTTAATAAGTTTTGACTCCCTGCACAATAGTTCATGTGAAACAGGAGTTGTTAATGACAAGCAACACTGTTAGAACCACAAATAAAGTTAATATGTTATGAGTGTTACTATTTTGTGTAGTTAATTAAACTGATAGCTCTCTCTGTCGAATCATCTGCATACTCCTGTACAGGATAGAAGTCAACAGTCAACATGCTGTAGCAAACAACTCATCTTTCATAAGAACATGCTCTTAGCTGGTCGATAATCAGCTTAATAAAGGTGATCCAGGGAGTCAGATAACATCATCACATCTATGAATGAAGGACTTAATAATATTACGATATGAGATCAAATAGTGATACCTGCATGTAACTTCAGCTCTAGTGACAGCAGAGAGTGACACTCAACAGGCTGAGATGTGCAGGATATGAGCGCACAACTGAAGTAGAATAAGAGGCTGCAGAAAGACCAGAAATAATTCCCAGTAAGTATTAGTATAAGTATTTTTGTCTGGTGACTATGAATATGTGATGCAGCTAAGAAGTTTTAAATATATATATATATATATATATATATGGGAATTTTTTTATTGGGAGTATTGTGTGTAGATCATTTTTCTAATAGAAGAGGGTTTAGTTTTTATTTCCATTTCCACATTTCCAATTCTGGTCAGAGTCTCCTCATGTTATTCTGTGTTGTAGTGATGGAGTAAAAGCATAAACACTGTTAGGAATTCTGTCAGATTAAAGAATCTCTGTTCAATTCAAATGAAGTTATAATAGTTATTATGGAGTTATTTATTTAGTGTGATAAACACTCAAAGATGCTCTGATCCCATTGCTTTAAAGGACCTTCATGGTCTGGTTTACAGCAGTGGGAATAAATCAGAGGAACCAAATCAGGATGAAACAGTGTTCTCCTTCTGACACCTCTGAGGCTTTTCTCTCACTGTGTCCAACTTCATTATTTCAGACCATGTGTCACGGTCACTGAAAGAAAAAAAAAAAAAGGCCAGGCTCAGCTGCAGTGTGTGGTGATGCGAGATCAGCAGAAAATCCATCAGCTTTTAACACAACAGAATCAATCACACTGTCAGGCTGCCAAAGCTGCACTCAGCTGGACTGACAGGAAGACCTCTCACTGCAACTTATAACTGCAACAGCCGCAGCCATACACCTTCACCTCGCCAAGCACAGGGCATGCGCCCAGACATCAATCAATGATGTGTATCCCCCCAGCTTCTTAAAGGCCAATACTTGATCATGAGACAGAGGGAGGGAGAGAATTCACCAAATAAAAGCATTCAAAGTCAGTGTTGTGTCAGTGTTTCTGAGCTGAAGGTAGAAACTAGTAGAAAGAGGACAGAGGTAGGAATGAAGGGAAGAGTGAGGTAACTGGGACGTAACCCAGCTATTGGAATAAATGGCTGTGAAGCATGTGAAATTTTCCATTAAACATATGTCAAATCATTTTAAAGGTCCACAATTTGATCAAAATATCTCACTCTTTGCTCCCCAGTTCTCTTAAACTCATAAAGTTTCCAATCAAGTGTTCAAATCAACCTCTCAGCTGAGATTGGTGCTCGCCTCTTCTCTGCTTGTTAATATTTTTGAGAGGATGTGGTTATCCTGCTCTCCAAACCAGTAATCAAATCATTTTAAAGGTCCACAATTTGATCAAAATATCTCACTCTTTGCTCCCCAGTTCTCTTAAACTCATAAAAGTTTCAAATCAAGTGTTCAAATCAACCTCTCAGCTGAGATTGGTGCTCTGCCTCTTCTCTGCTTGTTAATATTTTTTGAGAGGATGTGGTTATCCTTGCTCCTTTCCTCCAAACCTTGCATTCTAGAAGATGGTAGATGGACTGTATTTATATAGTTCTTTACAGTATGAGGCACATTCACCCATTCACACACACATATAAAGCATCTCTACACAGTGCATCTCTGTCACACACATTCATACAATGGCAACTAGGGGTTCAGTATGTATGTCCAAGGACACTTCAACATGCGGAGCAGAGGAACCAGGGATCAAAGCGCCGATCATCTGGTTAGCGGACAAGCCTACTCTACACTGTAGTCTGCACTCCCACCAGTAAGATACAGACACTCTGTCATATACCACACAGATAAAGAACATGAATATGACATGAAAAAAGAATTCTCCAACATTATTTATTCACATAAGTCATTCACTGTACTGTATACTTTACACATTGTCTTATTCCTTTCAGCATTCTCTATTACTGCACATTAACTGTCTCTGTAGACACATGTTGCATCATCATAAAACACACAAAGATAAAAAGTCAAAGCACTCATACAGTATACTCCACATATCTCTACATTCAACTTTCCAAATACGTTATGGTTGTACTGACATATAGACACCATTTAGAATTTAGTACTATTCAGTATTTGAACGTAACAGAACTAGTACATAAAAATTTTAACTCATTCATTACACTCACAAACACTCATTTAAGTCATTCCTCAGCATTAGCTAATAAACAGCTAAACAACTATTCTTACTAACTTGAAGTGTGACATGGGAACTTGTAACACTGAAAATTGACTTTTCATGTGAAGGATAAACTTGATGACATGCATGTTTGACACAGTGTCTTAAGCATCTTATAATCAAGGACAGGAGAGCATCAAACAACAACAATGACTGAACAACAGCTTTTGGAGAACAACATATTCAAGCTCTGCTGTCACCATTATCTCTTAACACTCAGGACCCCACTGAGATAACTGCTGGCTATTTAGAAATCGGCAGTAAACACATTTCTTTGTTGAAGTTGTTTGCTTTTAAAAATATGCCTGATCACTTCAGAGGAGTGTTACTGATGAATGCATTCTCTAAACTCATCTCTACATACCAACGTAAATAAATATGCAGAGTTTGTGCAGTGAGGTGAATGTATTTTATTCCCCGTTATTACTGTGAGACATTTGCCTTTAAAGAACCAATTCTCCAACATTCCAACAGTTCCACGTTCCACATTTCCTTGGCAAGAGCTTTTGTTTGCTCTTTATTGAAGGCTACTTAGTCAGTTGACTTACAAAATGCATCTGCAATTAGCTGGTTTATAATTGCTTCTGCTCCATTATTGATTGGCTGTCCTTTGGTACGTATTCCTCAGCTGAATGAGGTCAGCCTGAGAGTAAAATAATAATCATGGCTGTGGACTCCAAGCCAGAGAAACACAGCAGCAGAGATTAGACATTTCTGCCCCTCAGCTTTCCATTAAAGCTCTGACACAGATTTCAAATGACACTGTGTCAGAGATAAGAGCAAATGACATGACTGACAGGACAATTCAAATACTTTGCTCTGCACCCGTCTTTATACCCCTTAATTTGCTTTTGAATTGAACTTGAAATTAGTAAAATGAAAGAGACTGTTGCTGTGGTGCTGACGGTGAAGTCCACGAACTTTAACAAATGTGTAGTCACAAGCTACAGATAGTGACCAGAATAATAGGAGAGAACTAAAACAAATGGTTTGTTGATGTGATCACCTGTAGGGAGCTCAGCCACTGAGCTGAGAATCAATCATCAGGTCTTGAGACCTTCTGCTGAGATGAGCTGCGTGGAGATCACAGACCCAGGATGCATGTGGGAGTTCACCATCCATCAGGTTAGGTCGTGTAACAGCAGGAAGAGCAAAGGAGCCCATGCGTCTTTCTCCCTGACCTCTTCCTGCAGCTCTTCCTGGGAGATCCTGTGACACTCCCAGACCAGATGGGATAGGTAATCCTGCTGTCTGTCATGGGTCAGCCCTGTACATGCCCCACCACCTCACCTGACTCCTTTCCTTGTAGCAGCATTGCAAGCCTCTGAGGCTGAGCCCTAACACCCTCATTCTGGCTATTTGTATCTGTGTTCTTTCAGTTATTACCTGAAGCTGATGACCTCAAGTGAGGGTTGGAGTGTAGATCCGCCCGTAAGTTTTTAGTCAAAGTTTAATGTGGAACAAAACACATATAGTCCTGAGGAGACTATGACCAGTGATGTAGTGTCTTAGTGGCTTCTATGTACCTAACCCCTGATCCCGTAGTCTCTTGTGGTGCTCTCTGTGCCTTTTAATTGCCAGTAACAAATAAAGTGTTTGCTGTTGTTTGTTTTTGAATTGAATTTGAATCACTGTCTACCTTAATAATAATAATAATAATACTCCTTATTTGAAGATAAAAGATCATTTGTGATATAAGCTAAAAGAGAAAAACTGTAAACAGAAGAAAAAGACAAATAAAATCTGAAATGAAATCAGGTTTTAAGCTGGACCAGATTAAAGACTCTGAGGATTTCAGACCTTGCACTGGCTCATTTGGCACTAAAAGGTCAGAAATGTAACTGGGGAAAAGGCCAGAAGAGTCCATCAATAGTCACCAACACTTTACTACATACAAACCTGAATTATGAGCAGCCCACTTTTACTTTTGATACTTTAAGTACACTGTGCCAACACTTTTAATGCAAGACTCTTACTAGTATTTGCATATAACAGTATTGCAACTCTCAGGATCTGAATGCTTGCACCAGCACTGACCAAAACACTCTTCCAGTGAGGCCACAGTAAATCATCTTTATCTAATGTTATGTTGGTCTCATCCTCTCCTTCCATCCTCCCTTCCAGCTCTTCACTGTCATCACTGTAATCCTAATCAGATGGTTTTGACTTTCTCAGGTTTGGTTCAGATTTAACAGGGTACTTTATCAGTCTCTCATATCGTGGAATAATTTTAGCCCACTCTCCTTTATAACGTTGTTTCAGTTCATTGAGGTTTGTGGGCATTCATTTATGCACAGCTCTCACAAGGTTATGCCACAGCATTTAAGAAGCATTTAAGAAGTGAGAGTAAGGAGTAAGGGGGGGGGGGCTATATCTTGTTGAGGAGCCCGGTTGCAGATGGGAAAAAACTGTTGTGGCGTGAGGTCTTGGTTTTGATGGACAGCAACCTCCTGCCAGAAGAGAGTGTCTTGAAAAGATTGTGACCAGGGTGGGAGGGATCGGCCATGCCTGCCTCAGGGTTCTGGAGGTGTACAGTTCCTGGAGAGAAGGCAGGTTACAGCCAGTCACCTTTTCAGCAGACCGGATGATACGCTGTAGTCTGCCTTTGTCCTTGGCAGTGGCAGCAGTGTTCCAAATGGTGATGGAGGAGGTGAGGATGGACTCAGTGATGGAGGTGTAGAAGTGCACCATCATTGTCCTTGGCAGATTGAACTTCTTCAACTGCCGCAGGAAGTACATCCTCTGCTGGGCCTTCTTGGTGAGGGCGCTGATGTTTAGCTCCCACTTGAGGTCCTGGGTGATGATGATCCCCAGGAAACGGAAGGACTCCACAGTTCAGACTGGGCAGTCACACAGGATGATGGGAGTGGGTGGAGCTGTGTTCTTCCTGAAGTCTACAACCATCTCCACTGTCCTCATGGCATTAAGCTCCAGGTTGTTCTCATTGCACCACGTGACCAGCTGATCAATCTCCCCCCTGTAGGCAGACTCATCCCCACCAGAGATGAGCCCAATGAGGGGGGTGTCGTCTGCAAACTTCAGGAGTTTGACAGACTGGTGACTGGAGGTGCAGTCCGACAGGATGTCTGTGATCCACCTGCAGATGGAGTCAGGCATGCTCAGCTGGGAGAGCTTGTCCTGTAGCAGAGCTGGAATGATGGTGTTGAAGGCGGAGCTGAAGTCCACAAACAGGATCTTGGCATAGGTTCCTGGGGAGTCCAGGTGCTGCAGGATGAAGTGGAGGGCCATGTTGACTGCGTCGTCTACAGACCTGTTGGCTCTGTAGGCAAACTGCAGAAGGTCCAGGGGTGGGTCAGTGATGAACTTCATTACCTTCCTTAAGCTTCATTAAGTCCTGTGATCCTTGTTTTTTTAGGCATATGAGGTACGCATATGAGGTGTTTCTCACTGTAGAATCATGGACTTCAAATTGTTTGGAAATGGCCTTATAGCATTCTCAGATTGATGGGTAGCAACAATTGATTCTCTAAGATCATTGCTGATGTCTTTCTTCCTTGGCATTGTGTTAAAACACACTTGTATGCTCCAGACTAGCAAACTGCCAAAACTTCTGTTTTTGTAAATGTGCTCACAGTTGCTGATGATCAATTAATCAAGGGCATTTGATTAGCAGCACCTGGCTGTTACTTACCCTCTTAATTCCTATGGAAGCAGTAAGGATGTACCTAATTTTTCACACACTGTGTCTCCATTTTTCCTAGTTTTTGTTAGATAAATAATGACATGGTGTAATATGTCATGTGTTGTTGTTCATCTGAGGTTGGATTTATCTAATTTGAAGACCTGCTAAGGACCAGGTTGATTATTTAAAATGCAACCTTCCTCACAGTAATACATGAAATAAACAAAACATGGTTTTCCATCATCTGAGCTTTGACTGGAGCCCTTTTAATGACCTCAGAAGCTTTGTTCAGAGTTTTAGGTTCAGTATCCCCAGGTATTCCGTTTATATAGGACAATTCTGCAGCTATAGTGTTCAGAGCCAGAGCAGCATGTACTCTGATATACAGCCTGGTGGACGGTAAGGGCGAGGAGGCGGACTTGGTAAAGCCTTCAAAAAGACACATTTTCTACTGTACATACACTTAAAGCTTTTAGTGATCATTTACCCATGATAACTAACCTGTGTTCTTTTCTTTAGTGGAAATATTCTCTATTACTGTTGTTATTGTTATTATTCATTCATTCTGCTTTTTAAACTTTGTTTGCAGATATAATAGATAACTGTACAGCCTCTAGAGAAAACAGGAGTTCATTTTAAAACAACTGTATTATTTTGATTATTTCTCCTCCTGGACAAAGACAAGTGATGCTTTAAATCAATAGAAAACATTTTCAGTTTTGTTATTGCAGCAAACTGTGACTTTTATTATCTCTGCGTGAGTATACTAGTTAAATATGAATAATGACCCAATATTTACTCTGTGGAAAAACAACATCATATCATTACATGCAGATAAATCAGAAACATTAATGGAAAAAAAAAGACTCCACAGAATCAATCACAATGATGTTGATGCATTTGACTGCAGTTTTATCACCATATTCAGCTGCTGACAGATTCACTTGAGCAACATTACGCCTCTGCAGCCTTCAAACTCCAGAGGAGGTCATCTGGATAAGACAGAAGCACAATAGGAACCAGCTGTGTTCAGTGACCTAATACACACTCCACTGCACTGATATATTGCTCCAAACTCAACACAGTAAAAGATCTCCAGAAACTCTCAGAAGCAAAGGGTACTCCATTGTACTCCATTCATTCACCACCTTGTCCAGGTAACCCGCTGCTTGCGTGACTGGGCTGATCACCTGAGGATGACACAATTTTTCTATTGAGACATCCAACAAGTATACTAAATAAAATATTTTGCAGTAATAGTGGCTTAATGTTTTTAAGTGCAAAGCCAGGAGGTTCCTTATTTCAAACTGCTGTTGCCTCTAGACAGCAGCTGACAGCATTTGATCGTTTTCAGAATGATTTAGAGCAAATTATGTTCCTGTGAAAAGATGTATGAGTATAAAAGACTGTTAGTTGAGGTGAAGAATGTGATTGAACTCTCTGCATTAGACAAAGATGAAACAGCAGCAAATAAATTGGCTCTGATGGAAGTAAGATGGCCTGTCTGAGAGCAAGCACTTCCATTATTACCATTCACACTCTCATTTCACTCCACACATCTTTCATTGTGCTACGACTCAACCTCTCTTTTCCTCCCCTCTTATCTATTTTTACTCTGGGGGAGGGAGCTATCAGTGAAGTTAATACCACCCAGTGAGAACTTTTCCTAGGGCCAAAAGCTTTTATCATTGAGAGAGCAGTATAGTTATGCCTGATCAAATTTCTTGATTTCTGTTCATACAAACGTCATCAAGTCATCAAACATCAAGTCACTGACTGTCTTCACAACGTGCAGCTCAGTTTGATCTGCAGCAGAGAGAGGCTGGTGGAGAGAAGTACTGAATACAAATTAATTTACAATGTTGAGCCTTTTAAAGAGGGACGATCGGGGCCCTGAGTGGAGATGTGGAAGGCCTTGTGTAATTATGTAATCCTAATTAGCAAAAAGGGGTCACTGACACTTATTCTAGCAGAAAAGATATGAGTGAGCATTAAAACCTCAGGCAGCTGGACTCTAAATCCTCCCTGGAATAATGATGCAACATATAGAGTGCATAAATTTCACATTCATCTCCCCACAGGGACTTTGATTACTGGCCATAACATTTTAATGGTGTGAATTAGAATAACAATGAGCTATCATACTGTAAAAGAACTATATGTTACTACAGAAGCAATAAGTCAGGCTTGTTACAACTTTGTTGTTAAGTAATTGTGTTTTAATTCTGAGTTCCCCATAAAAGACCATGTGACTGAAGCTGTAGCAGGTTTTCATTAACTGGAGAGGCTGCTCTACAAACTGACGAACTGATACTTCAGTTTATCTGATGTCCACACTGATGAGTTGGTAATTCTTGTTAAGGGTCTGGTGTGATATAATGCATATCTATGGAGGACACATCATTGTATTTAACACTGATCATTTTGACTTCTGACTGGTGGCACTCACTTCACACCTAATGAAGACGTTGGAGCGGCTCTTCCTCAGCCTCCTCAGACCCCCAGTGCAACACGCCCAGGACCGCCTGCAGTTTGCGTACCAGCAAGGTGTTGATGTGGAGGATGCCATCCTCTACCTGCTACACAGAGCCCACTCCCATCTGGATAAGGGAAGCGGCACAGTGAGGATTCTCTTCTTGGACTTCTCCAGCGCCTTTAATACCATCCAGCCCCCTATGCTTCTGAGCAGGATGGGAGTGGACCCCTACCTGGTGGACTGGATCTCCGACTACCTCACTGGCAGGCCACAGTACATCAGGCTGAAGGACATCACATCTGACACTGTGGTCAGCAGCACTGGAGCCCCCCAGGGCACAGTGCTGGCCCCTCTTCTCTTCACCCTGTACACCTCAGACTTCTGTTACAACTCGGTGCTGTGTCACATACAGAAGTACGCCGATGACACAGCCATCGTTGGGTGCATCAGGGATGACAGAGAGGAGGAGTATCAGAGACTGGTGGGGGACTTTGCTGCATGGTGCCACACTAACCACCTACAGCTCAACACCTCTAAGACGAAGGAGCTGGTCATTGACTTTGGGAGGTCCAGACCAAGACCGTGACCAGTCCTGTTAGAGGGAGCTGAGGTGGAGGCTGTGGACTCTTACAAATACCTCGGGCTGTGGCTGGATAATAAACTGGACTGGACAACACACACCAGCCACCTGTATGGGAAGACACAAAGCAGGCTGTACTTCCTAAGGAGACTGCGGTCTTTCAACATCTGCAGCAAACTGCTGTGGATGTTTTACCAGTCTGTGATTGCCAGCGTCCTCTTTTACACTGTGGTGTGCTGGGGGGGCAGCACATCCAAGAAGGACACATCCAGACTGGATTAGTTATGCTGCTATAGGCCTAGACTGCCGGGAGATCTCCCATGATGCGCTGAGCTTCTCTCTTTCTCTCTCTCTCTCTCTCTCTCTCTCTCTCTCTCCACTGTATGGATTCATATCCCATAAATACATGTTACTAACTAAATATCTTCCCTTTCCTGTAGTATTGTGCTCTTCCGTCTCTCTCTCCTCTTCTGTCTCTTTCTGCAGGTATTTCTGCCTCTGGAGCTGTAGAGTCTGATCTGTGATGACAAGTCTCCTGCTGCTCCTACAACTCCACTCAACACCTGCTGCTATAATTAGAAATTACTTATACTGCTATTAGTTGTATTGCTATGTTAGCAGTTAATACTTTAATTATCACTACTATCATTACTACTGCTGTATTACTGGCATCACCTTACATTTTATTGGAACCCGTGTTATGCTATGTTCTTCTCTCGCTATTCTCTCCCCCCTCTCCCCCCCTCTCCCCCCCTCTCTCCTTCTTAACCCAACCGGTCGAGGCAGATGGCCGCCCACCCTGAGTCCGGTTCTGCTCGAGGTTTCTGCCTCTTAAAAGGAAGTTTTTCCTTGCCACTGTCGCCTAGTGCTGCTCATGGTGGGATTTGTTGGGTCTCCCTCTGTAAATACCTATTTTAAAGAGTATGCTCTAGACCTGCTCTATATGAAAAGTGCCTTGAGATGACTTTTGTTGTGTTATGGCACTATATAAATAAAATTGAATTGAATTGAATAAACTGATCAGGCGGGCCGGCTCTGTGGTCGGCATGAAGCTGGACTCTCTGGTGACAGTGGCAGAGATGAGGACACTGGACAAACTGCTGGATATTATGGACAATGCCAGTCACCCTCTGCACACCGTCATCAGCAACCAGAGGAGCCTGTTCAGTGAAAGACTGCTCCTTCCCAAGTGTAGGACCAACAGACTTACAAACTCCTTTGTCCATCATGCCATCACGCTCTACAACTCCTCACTTGGGGGGAGGAGGAGATGTATACTCTGTCTATATAAGCTGCTGGAAACTTAATTTCCCTGAGGGAGTCATCCCAAAGAGATCATTAAACTCTAGTCTAAGTCTAAGTCTAAGTCTATATGTGAAATTGCAATGCAGTTGCTATATTATGATTGGTATCTGATGAATTTTGTTATTTATATTATGATATTTATTTGACTGATATTGCATAGTCCTATTAGAAAAGTCACCATCCACAGTCACACATGGTAGTCATGAGCAGAGAGAATCAACCCTTTCTCAGTGTACTCTGTGTTTGACCAGACTGCTGTCACAGATTAAATATAAGACTCTCACTTTATGCAGGTATTTCTGCCTCTAGAGCTGTGATGATGACAAGCCTCTTGCTTTTTGCTCAACACCTGTTGTTACATTTAAAATGTATTGCTGTTACATTTAAAAATTCTTGCTATTACTGTTATTATTATCATAACTCATTATTATCTTTACAGCTGTCATTACTATTATTAATATTTCTTCCATCTCTATATGGAATCTATATTACGCTATGTTCTCTTTCCATTGTCAGGAGGTCGAGGCAGATGGCCACCCACCATGAGTCTGGATGAGGTTTCTGCCTCTTTAAAAGGAAGTTTTTCCTTGCCACTGTCACCTAGTGCTGCTCATGGTAGCAATTGTTGGGTCTCTCTTTGTAAATATTATAATATAAAGCGTACCGTCTATACCTGATCTATATGAAAAGTGCCTTGAGATACTGTATGTATAAAGTCTGGCTAACTTTTTACAGAGGTAATATAGCAGCATCTCAAAATATTCACTGCATCTTTTGGAGCTGCAATAATATATTTTAAACATTCCCTATTTCTATACACATCATGTAAATGATTGTAGATGGGAATAAAGGTGCAGAGCAGAGATGAAATTAGACAAGTCATTCTTTGGAAAAGGCAGACTCAGATTATTTCTGCAGCTGTAATTTACAGTTTTCCCCTGCCTCACATGCAGATTATTGATAGGTGCTATAATTTAGTTCCATAAACACCTCACAGGTGGCTGTGAACAGAGAAGCCTCTTGTCCCCACTCAGTTACTTCAGTACAGTCTACTCAGGCAGGTGTGTGTCCAAAAATGAGTTGGTTTGACAAGAGTGAAATAAGGTGTTCTTGCATAAGAGCTGAAACCATCTTGCTGGGATTATGAATCGTTACCAGGGACAAGGGAGACAGGTGGTGGAATAGTTACCTCTGCTGATTCTGTTGGGTACAGTGTATGTTCTCTGAAAGATACATAATGCAATAAAAAAACAAGGGTAGAGTATTTTCAGTGCTCAAATTAATACACAGGAAATTAGATCATGCCCACTGGTAATGATACTTTTATCACATTTGTCAGGTTACGTCACACTGGGGGTGATCATTGTAGAAAGTGAACAAAAGGAGTGTTGTGAAAATGATTTTGAAATAACAAATGTGTGCTACAGTAACTTTACAGTATTAAGAACTTATATTTTATAGTGATCCTACATGTTATGTAACCCCAGCTCTGAGATAATGGTCAGACAGACAACCCTCAAAAACATGTAGGTTTGAAATCGTCTTCAGCATGTTTGTTTGTTTTTTACAGAGAAAGTGGGAATACTTTACGTATAAAACTGGAAGCCCATGAGAATCCAGACAGTCTCTCTTTGTCTGTTGCAGCTCCTTATTGTTAGCTCCGGAGCTCTTGTGGGTTTACTGATTTTACGGCTTGTGATATAATAATATAATATATAATATATAAACTCTTTTGCATTAGACTTTGGTTATCTCCAGTGGTCTTTTGGGTAAATTTTGTTTAGTTTGTAGACAGGCTGCAAACAGTATGAGAAAATTATTGTTTTATGTCAACATTACAGCATGTAAACATTTCTATTAAAGCCTTGAAATAAAAATATGTTCCTTTTGAGTGCTGCCAGATCGGAAATTTTGGCAGAGAAAAAGTACATTATCTGTGAACATTCTATTGATACATTCAGTATCAACATAGCTGCAATTCGCCAAATACATTAATTAATAACATCCAAAATGTAATCTTATTGCAACTACATTTCTTACAAAACATATGTATAAAATGTATAAGTTAGTTGTATATAATCGTCTGATTAATTACCTCCCAGCACTGCCAATGAGAGAGAGTAGATAACATGGAGGTGGTTATTTAACTCTTTTTTTGTGCTCTGGTGTTTTACATTGGTTCAGTGGTTGAGAAGTGGCCTCTTAGTTTGTTGACCCTTATCTGAGGGAAATTTGATGATGATGATGACTTAGTCAGTTATTGTGGTGTCTGTGAAACTGACCTGATCTCTGGCAGCTTTTTTCAGCAGACACTGAGTTTGTCTCTGTCTCCTCCTGCTGAGCCTGAGGAAGGTGTCTGACACACCATTTCATTTCCTCATTCATACAGTCCATATTAAAGATCACGTCAGAGCACATTAATCTGCTGAAGTTTACATCAGGAGAGATATTACTTTTTTACCCAAGGACCGCCTTTACTAATGTTACCTCTTTTATGATGCATCACTCATCAATGTCAGGACGGAGACAGCAATCTCTGACAATGATGACTATATACAGGATTCAGGCATACACTGTGGCAGTGGCTGCATGTGTCTGTAGAAATCCATGAGAGGCTCAGAGGAAATTATTCAGCTTGTTACCAACATAATTCCAATTAGTACATCTGTGTGGCTGACCAAATCCTCCCCTCCCCCTCACTATTGATCCACATGAAGGGTTTGTTTTGTCACTGTCCTCACTCAGCCCCCCTGTCTTAACCAGACCCATTAGTCCAGAATGCCTGCTTCCACAGACACATTCTCCACAATCCTCAGCCAGTACTGCAGCATATTGGCAATGGGCCTTAATCAGGATATTCCCCCAGGGACAGACAGAGTCTGCATTTCACTGTGTGTGTGTGTGTGTGTGTGTGTGTGTGTGTGTGTGTGTGTGTGTGTGTGTGTGTGTGTGTGTGCTTCCTCTGTATGTTAAGTTTTGTTTTTAGCTGACCACCCCCACTGAATTGTTAAAGCCGATGGATCTGATCTGAATGATCACAACAGTGATTATCTCCTCCTCTGTCCTCTTTTATCTTTACCTCCACTCTTCTTATTTTCAAATCCCCTCCTTAAAACAGATGCATCCAAAGCTGACTGTATCAGCATTTCTGGGGCTGTGTAAAATGGAAATCAGGACAATAAGATAAGCTAAGGCTGTCAGTGGGAAAGGAAATCAGCAGAAGCAGAGGAGAACATCACTCTAAGATTTTCAGGAGTTGTTCTCTGCTCACCCATTCCTCTAACTTGTCATAGCCTTACATGCCTAGGTGTAATTGTGAAAAATAAACACACAAAAATTAATATGCTTGAAGGAAACACTAATTCTTTTGATAGAGATTTTAGAAGTTAACAGAGTAGTATGTTTGTATTTCCTAGAACTAGTTACAAGCCATGCAGCTGCCTTTTCTAGCTGTAAATGGTGCACGTCAGTTTGCCTGTGAGCATTTTGGTGCCCTAGATAAGATGTTCCACTGTCCTATAATGTTCTATATAGTGTTATGTAGTGTTTTCTGTAGTGTTCTCTTTAGTGTCATGTATGGTTTTCTATCAATCCCTCCTAGCTTCCTTTTCATCAGTGCTGCCAAAACTGCTTTCTACAATGCCAAAATCAGCAGTACCAGAGACACTCTGAAATTATTTTCCACCTTCTAAACACTGCTCAGTCTTCCATAAGCTCCACCAGTCACAAACCCAGTAACCCAGGATTTTGGTGTAACCCGTAAACTGTGCAGCTGTGTGAGAAAATTGCAGTTCAAATGTATTCACCTTAAGTCTTGTTTAAGCAGTGTTATTTTGTATGGTGCACAGTGCGATCATTCACATAAGTGTAAAATATTACTTCAGGGTATAGTGCTCACCTCATCAGTCATATCTCAATACATTTTTTCAGTGTCATGAAGTGACAAGTGTTATGTTTTCTGTAGTGTTTTCTATACTGTGATGTTGGGGATTTTGTTTTTTGTTTGTTTTTCACATTGTTCTCTGTAGTGTTGCAGAGTGTTGTCCACTGTATTTCCTGTAATCTCCACAAAGAGAGGATTTCAGTGTGACTCTGCTGTAGTTGTACAGTCTGAACAGGATTTACACAGACACTCAGCATGAACAAAATTCTGAAGTTTCCAACCAACAGCAGCAGGTTACAGGTGTAATGACCTGAAACAGACACAGAAATACTGTCTGCTTGCATAGTTCACTGCTGCTGAAACTGATATTTTTCTGTATTTTGTTGCTCAACAGTTCACTTGCTCACAGCACTGTGCCTACAGTGTTTTACCAGAGCTCACTGAGGTGTTTGAGAAAGCTGCCATTCCAGGAGCAAATATCTGAATTTATAGGACACACATCAAAGAGCTTGGAATTGCCACAGTCTGGACCGTGTGCATCTTCCTTACTCTCCTGTAATTTCAGAGATCATTGTTTATCATTGTAGGCTTTCCTTTGTTTAACGTGCTGACTCACTGACTACATAACTGGAGCTGAGGACACACCTGCACACATACAGTGTTATCTGGATCCAAGTCTTATCATTGTGTGAATCATATCATGATGTTTGTGTGGAACATTATGGAACAACAGGAACCTGGTTATTCATACTCATACATGACTGAAATGCAAAATAAGCTGCAGCCAGCAGGTTTATACATGACAAGAAATATGATAAGATGTAACACTGAGTGTGAGCCCTCAGTCTTTTGAGTCTGTCTGTAGTCATCTCTCTGTATGAGGTGAATACAGCACAGTGGGGTGTTTTTTTCTTAAAAATGATTAGATAGATAGATGGAAAGATGGATAGATGGATAAAACTAAGGTATTAATACTTAAGCCACTGTAAGTCAGCTTAAGACAGGCGTGTTCTTATTGTTGAAATATTCCTGATCTAGAGAAAGCAGGATTTTACAGTTCATTTCACGTGCCCACTGACAGGTCTGAATCAGTTAGTTACTTTATAGTTGAGGAGCTACATTTGCTGACATGCTTCCAAGTCTATTCTAGAGTAGTTTGTCTTTGGGAGAATTTCCTCAGGCTTAACATATAAGCAGAGAAAAGTGGTGAACCTCAAGATGACCCCTGTGGGACACCACGTCAGAGAGATTTGCCATATTGACTGTTGTGCTTCCCCAGGGAAAGAAACATGAAAAGAATTGTGCTGATCACCAGAGACTGGACATGCATACATGCGCACACAAGCAGGCCACATCCGTTTCCTCTTTCTGTCGCTTTTTCTGATAACAGGCACCCAACAGGCCCAACCATAAATCATGCTACAATCCAATCTTGAATTGGGAACTAATATTTCTCCTTTTAGCAAATGGTGGAATTAAGGTAAATTAGTTGTTTCATGTTTTCTGCAATCATCCAGCCAAGGATTTCAATAAAGCCAACTGTCATTTCTATGTCACATACAGACCCTGAGTTACTGACTGACATCTTATAGTGCATTTCTACCATGTAATTATACTGCCATTAGGTGGCCATGTATAATCAGGAATTTGCCATATAAGACCATGATTAATGCTGATCTGTAATTAATTTATCTTAATTTCTTTTAAAATTGAAATTGTTTGTTCAGAGAATGGTTGTGTAACTCCATTCATTTATTAATAGTGCTAGAAACCATGTGTTGTTTTGTGTGGTCACATTAATCATTTGTATGATGTTAAAGGTTGGCATGATGTAATAAATGTAAAATATGTAAAATCTATATTTGTATTGTCATTCCTGTCATCAACAGCGGCATTAGTTTCATATATCATGTTGTTCGGTGTTTTAATTGGGCATGGTGGAAGATTGTTGTGTAAGTGCTCTGCCCTTGTTTGTTGGGTGTCTGTTTATTCTGCTGTCCTCTGTTCTATGTGAGTTGACCAGGTGTTTATTTCAGGTGCTGACTGGGAGGGGCGGGGTTGGAAATGGAGCTCTATATTTACACACAGCTGAAAGAAACTGTGTTTTTCTCTCATCTCATGTTGTTAATTTCAGGAAAAGATGCAGGAGCATCACAACAGAATCCTACAAATATAGAATAACACATCCAAACTGAACGGAGATTTTCAAATAATGTCTCCATCCATCCAAGTCATATGTTTCAGCAGCAGGAAAATCTTCCCATTCCATGTGTTCAGGTACTGATCTCTCAGGGAGAAGCACTGCAAACATTCTGGCTTGTTGTCCTGAAAATCAGGACTGAAGGTTTCTGCTAAATTATTAGGTGGTGTGCAAACAGCCACAGTCAGTGGCTCAGTGCACTCAGCCCAATCTGACCTGCGTGATATCTGAAGATTGATGCATCTCTCTGCCTTTTACCGAAAAGTTTAAAATTTTAATGCTTCACCAAAAACACTGCAGAAATTGCATCTTTAGTCTTGCTTGTTTTTTTTAGCTTGTTTAGCTATTCTCTCTGTACACCCTCTACAAATTTCAGTCCAACTTGATCTTCTTCAGACACTGTAGCAACTAGAGCATTCAACGTTTTCTTGCGTTTTCTTGTGTTTTCTTGTGTTTTAAATTACTTCAGTATTAATTTAAGTCATTTTACACACACACACACATACCCGTTTTTACTACCCCGTGGGACCGACTGACTGGAAGGGTCTCGGTGGGATCCACCCTACATAATTTTAACTTCTAAATTCCTAATAGATTTTTGCTGAGATGAAAATCACATGAAACATCAAATACTCAAACCTAAATTTTAAACCAGAATTTTAGTCCCTGTGGGGACCAAAAAATTTAATTAATAAATTACAGTAAAGTACCAGGTGCAATGTTCTCTTCCAGGTAACATCAGGCTGTGTTTCCAAAATGCAGTTGTTGGGGAGAACCCAGATCAACTGTGTAAAAAGTAGAGTCAGGTTAAACTTATGTATTTCAAAATGTCAGTTGCATTTATTTAATATATAAACCTTTGTAAACACTGGATTCACAGTTGGCCCATTCATGTGTTCCCTCCGCAGTACAGTGCATTAGTGAGCCGACTCACAAACTGGTTTTCTGGTGGTGACGCAACCAACAAGGTAACACTGGACCAAACATTACACAGAGGAGCCTCCCAGAGGTTGACAGAAGCAGGAGAAAAGTTTTCCTCTAAACAAAACTGACAGAACTTCAAAGAACAGCGTCTCGTGTGCGTCCCAAGTTCTATCTTAGAATATGTTACTTGACAATACAAGTATTACTTTATGAACATCCACCATGCTATTCATGAGTAACCATAGCAGTCACTTCACAATAAGAACTCCCACTCGCTCATACATGACCGATACGCTCTTATACAGGTGGCTGTATAGTGTACTGAACTTATAATATCAACACATGTATCCTCAACACATGCACAATAAGTACAACAAGTGCAAATGGAAAGAACAGGTGCAGTGTTGTTTAGTAAATTCTTCTTGCACTTTAAGTTTCAGTGCTTCAGGTGAGGCCAGGCAGTACTTTACCAGGTTCAGTGACAGCTTTCAGGGTTTTTTCTACAGCATGAACTTACCCACCTGACCAGCTCCTCCTCTTTGAGGTCTCTAAAAGACAAGGAGAAAAAAGAAAATAAGGGGTGGAAACCAGCAATTCAGTTACCTATAATTAACTGTGCAGTAATGAGACTTACTTATTCACATGTAATGTCGGTCAGCAATGTCATAAAAACATACCACAGCACCTATAACCTATTTTTTAAACAGCATTACTTGTATAGACTGGCGTGGTACACAACCTGATATATAATTTACACTGTAGAATAAACTGGAAATCTCCAGGAATATAAGTTAATGCATGAAATGTTGGGCTGTCTGTACTGACTGGCTGACAACAGAATAAAGAACACAAGCAAAACCAATGACTACTTTTACAAAGTACTTGAGTAACAAGGTTATACTCCACTGTGAGAAGAGAGGTGGTATCTCTCTCTGAGACTCTTAAGACCTGATGATCACCTGCTGTTGGTCAGGAGCTTTTTCTGCTGCCTGTTGCCATATATACCTAGTTTCAGATCTGCACTGACATATTCAGAATGGGACTGGGGTCAGTACATTTCACAGTTGAGACTAATAGGTTATTTTAAAATCAACGGAGATCCACAGATGATGTATAACAACAATATCAAAAAATCAGGACTGCATTCTTCAGTGACATTTTCAACTGAGCTCTGAGAGCATCTAGTTTAGTCTAGTCTAATATGTAGTTATCTAGTCTAGTTAAATCTATTATCTGGATTCACTATGTGTTTTGAGTCTGCTCACACTGATATAGGCAAATACTAATAAAAAAACATTAATTCTGTACAAATATTAAACAATAATAAGCTAAGTGGACCTTTGACAGAAGGAGTGGGTGACCCCTTATGCATAGTAACATGAGGTCTCACTTTTTCAGTCTCAGGATAGCACTTACATATTTTAAATGTATTTAAGATTATTTGAAATTCACCTATTTGGTGATTTTACTGATCACATTACATCATATTATTACATAGTGAGACCCTGAGATTTACAGGGCTGACAATATGAAATGAAACAGTTCAGCAAAAATCTGTAAACCTCAAGAGGTTAGCAGTCTGTTCATGAACTCTGGCAGAAAAGGACTCTTTAAGTGACAGCATTTATAAACATGGAAACAACGCATTGATTTATTACCATCTATGGTGAGTGAGAAAGGAGCGACATCAGATGTTTTTAACAGCTTCAGATAAGATCAGGCTTTTGGAGTCTCAGTGAAAGATAACACCGCTCATTGGTTAATGTAGCCAATGATCAAGGCCATTTTAACACCAATAAAGCCAGAACCATAGCACTGTATGGCAATAATGCAATCTTTTTCATAAAGATTAAATTAACTAAGTAAAACTATTAGTAATAGCAATGGATGTAGTGTTTGAAATACCTGTTATATGGTCAGTGGGTCACTGCCTTCTTACATCTTGAAGATCCTGTTAAAATAATGAATGATAATGATAATGATTAATAATTATTATTATTACCATACAAGAAAATGACTGCTGCGTGGTAGTCTATTTCCATTATTACTATGTCCATCATATTTGTGTCATATAGTAACAATGAGTAACAAAAAGATGTTCAAAACAAATTCAGGTAATCGTAAATTGATGAAGAGCTATGCAAACAGTAAGACGTGTGACATTATTATTATAATTATTGTCACTGAGAATGATAGTCACCCAAAATACATATTTATGAACTTACAGTTAACTATTGACATGTTTTCAACACTGACACAATTATCACAAAAGTTAAAATAATGTGCACATATTCCAGTGCATATAGTCTAAGAAATCCCTGTTTCTGGGTCATCACTTTCAGTCTCAACAGGTTGCTGTCTTTTCTTAGATCTTGAGGATCTTGTATAATAAGGAATTCTGAGAATATTGATACAAGATACTGATAGCTAACTGATCACTAACTAACTAACTAACACACCTTCACTGTCTGAATGTAAGCCATCTAGATAGACTTCCATACATTACCTAATCATAACAGTACACTGCATTACCATTTGTTTCACTGGTGGTACTGAGAGAGAAAACATTTAATTGCTTAGTTTCTAAGTTTGCCTTAACATTGCTAAAATGTGAACTGAGCATGAAAATTCTGCACTGTATTATCTTTTAATTCCACTTTTTTTGTAAAGACACTTAAGACATCTAGTATCTTTGGTGTGTGAACTACCTGTTTTAAGATGATCAACAGGTTGCAGCATTTTCTTTGACCTTGAGGATCTTGTTCAAATAAGGAATTATGAGTATATTAATACAAGATAATGTCAGCTAGTAGGCAACATAGCACACTATCAGCCTCTTAATTGATAGTGCAGATAAAGAAAGCACTGTGTACAATGTTTTTCTTAAACTAGCTAAAGAGTGATTAGAAAATTCTGTACTTTGTCTTGGCCACACACAGAGACAGTATCTTTTTCAGCTGTTACAGTAATACTTACCATTTGTGTCTGCAACTTTGAAATAAAAGCATCATTTTTTTTTTTTTTTTTTTTAGATGTTCAAATGTTTTCAGCCTATTCAGCTCATTTCCAGAAGAAAAAACAATACATTGTCAGATAACTGAGATATTGAAATTATAATTTGAAAAGTCTGTATGCACCTGCAGGACCTTAGCTACATCCTACATAAGACTGATGTTGTTCACTATCACTGAAATGATTATTTTCTTTCAAGGGTGCTGCTCCACAGAACCGCAGTGTGAATCAGCAAGCAAATTATGGCTTCATCTGTTGTAAAGCCCCATATTAAAACAGTTCACCACAATCCATGTTGTTAAGAGAACTCACTTGTGAACCATACTTGAGTGTTGTGTATCTTACATTGCAGATATCTGTTACAATTATGGCTTTTATCTCATATAATCATATGATTCATCATCTCATACCAGATTTATCTTACAATTTTAATTTCATCCATAATCTCCATCTTTATCTCTGCACTCGCATTATCTCTACAGTAATCTCAACTTCATATAATATCCGCAGGCTTGATTCATAATTGCATTCAGTCACCAATTTTGACTATCTCACAATTAATTTTATCTCAATCTCCATCTTTATCTCGTAATTGGCATTATCTCACATCAATATTATCCTTTATTAAATTGTACGCACCACAATTACATTTGAATTAGCCACCAATTAATTTATCCTATTTCACCTTTATCTCTGCACTCAAGATTATCTCATACTCACACATGATCTAATTATCTGTAATTAATATCCACCACTTATTACCTTGTAATTTTATATTATCCACCCACTAATTATCCTCAATTTGATTCACCAGAATTTAGTTATCCAGAATTTTGGTGTTATCTCAATTATGACTATTCCACTTTGACATTATCTCAACTAGACTTGATATCTACTATCTGCACTTGACTACCCCACATTTTACAGAGATCATAAATGGCCCATCACTGAGTTTCAGGCTGGGTGTTCTGTGTAGAAAAGGTAACAGAAAGGTTTGTGTCATCAGAGTTTTTACCTCCTATCCTCTTGTCCTCCTCTGAAGAAACTCTGGGCCATGTCCTTCTTCAATAGGTCCTCTGTGATGTCTTCTGCTTCACAAATGGACTTTTGGTTACAGGACGGTCAGGTTTTTGTGGACTGCTTTCATGTACTGCCTCTGATGGAGTATAGTCATCACCAGTGCTTTCAATGCAGCTTGTACAGGCCTCTGATCCCTCAGATACTTTGGAGAACCGTTCAAAATATTTCTGGTAAGCTGAAAATGAAACATACAAGAGGCTTATAGTTAAAAGAAGAAGAGACATCAAGTGTGAAAATCTTAAATTGTCTGTGAGACCCTCTTAGAACCTTGGCAACCTAACCTGACAATGAACCCTGTGTGTTAGACAGGGTTAGAGTTGGTGTGGTTTTGCAAGAGCTACAAGGTTAATAGAGAGATGTGGTGGTTAATTCCACTGACTGTTTTATTTACAGTTGGATTAATTTTAAATGAATGTTAACTTGTTATGTTTCAGAATGCATATTTGCAAGTATTCTGTCAGTTCTTCTCCAAGCTGGTACATCTGGGTCATCACCAGCATCAGAACTTGAGCTTTATATATATATATATATATATATATATAGAGAGAGAGAGAGAGAGAGAGATAGATAGATAGATAGATAGATAGATAGATATAGATAAAGCAGCAATCTCACTGTAGCTGCAGTGAATTCTAATCACCTGGGAGGACACCTGCATTGCAACTGGCCAGTAACAATAACAGGATGGAATATTCTATTAAACTACTGTCATATGAAATTAGCTAAAAACGAATAACTATTGAACATGTAAATTGTAGCCATGTCTTTGCTGACGTAAGTTGCAACATTATCTTCTTCCATCATTGTTGCTGCAGGCAAAAGCCTCTTGCAGCATCTGAGTCTGGGGTTTGTTTTGAGCACTTTACTTTTGTGGAACTAATCTATGGATTCTCTCCATACTGTTTGACTGACTGATACTATCTGACTATTACTTAGGTGGTAAAAGAGGCTAGTGGTGTACTATACGAGAATAGTGTAATGTGATTATTGTACCACAACTGAAAATCAGATGGCCAAATAATGAGCCAGCATTATTACGTGTGTTTGGTATTTTTCGTATTCTGTGTGCCTGGACAAGCAATTAAAATAACGCCCCTCAGGTGACGTAAGTGTGTCCTCATTCTGGTGAGTCGGCCACTCTGTCTGCAGGACATCAAAGACAAAAAAGTGAATCTACCTGATGTAACATTTGACCATCAAATACATTATTTTCACAATTTTGATGAAGAGCCACACTACAGTTAACATTGTTATAGACTAGCAAATAAGATTTTTGTCTGTTAAAAGATTGTGACAATGATGAATAGCTGTCAATCAAATTCATGAAATTCTCAACAAGGCCTAACAATAAGATTGGGAAGAGTATTGTTCCTTACTTGAGACATTTACATTCACTTCAACTATTACAGTAACTGAACATTAGATGCAGAGAGAGCTGTAGCAGGTTTAAACACCCTCCTGATGCTGGCACTCCTTTCACAGCCCTGAACATTAGCATAGCTTTCAGCCTTCTGTCTGAGTCCAGCCCAGTACATGTGAGTGTCAGGTAAATCAAGCAAATATATGTGTCAAAAAGGCAGTCTACTGCCTAAAAATGCTGTAATGGCATCTAAAAATCAAAATTTGCTAACAATATTGTTCAACGCTCTACAGTGACAAGCTAGGTAACATTAGCATTAGCAAGCTACGCAGTGCTAATAACCACGGCTGTGTTCGAAACCGCATACTAACGTACTATTCATACTAAGTCTGACGTCAAAGTTGTGTGTTCACACTGCATAGTATGCAAATTTTGTGTACGCGAGAAATGCCCGGATGTATACTAAATCGGCAAGAATTTCAGAGTATGCACCGTGAGCTTACTCGATATACTCAACCGCCCCACAGTGCATTGCGTTCAATGACGGACCTTCTTATAAGCAATATAAAAGAATCATAATAATAATAGTAATAATAATAACTGATTTTAATGAAAGAGACCTTTTTCTTTTCGTTCTTTTTTCTTACTTTCCCCCAATCTTAGCAGTTCACATCACATTAATTTACTGGGAGCTAGTAATGTGATTGAAACTTTCTCTTTTGTCAGGAAAAGTGGCCCCATCGGGGAAATTCACACACCATGCAATACCATCAATGACCACTAGGGGCGCAGTCCCAAACACGCCATGTCATGAAACCCTACTTGGTGGGGACCTTTTTTTTTTTTTTTTCAAGAAAACCGCACTAGGCATATCAGCAGGCTTTCTATTGGTTGCAATGCTCGACCAAGAGGGACCCCACGGGGAAAACTGGAGCCCACGGGGTGAGTGGTATCTCAGGTTAAGGTCCCCACCAGAATAGAAAAACAAACACACACACAGAGAGAGAGAGAGGGTTCTCACTTTTGATGCAGGACAGTAAAACTTACTGAGGCACTGAATGTGATACTGGGATAGGGAGGCTAAATCTCAGTTTACACACACTCCAACCCTTCATGTCTGCCAGATTTGGTGATGACAGCTGCCACTGTAGCTAGTTAACTAATTAACTGTGTCTTTGGCTGATTGTCTATTTGTCATAACTCAGTGCAGTGTAATGATGAGAAAATGCCTAAGGGTAAAAAGACATCTTTACCAGTTTATGATCCATGGATATGAGGAGACATGAGATAAAGCTATTTAGCTGTATTATTATAGAACAGAATTACAAAAAAGAAAAAAATGTTTTATTCTCTCTAACATAACAGCAGCCAGATATTTACTATGGAAATACAGCATTCACTTGGGCTGGCAACACAGATATTAGAATTATGCTTAAACTGAGTAGGCAGGAGAGGGCGACAAATTTTGTCATGTTGGACTTTATCATTTAAGCATATGACTATTTCCTGGAGGCACAGTTAGCAACTGGTCAGTTCATGAATGTAAGTGTGAATTAGTGTGTGTTTCTCTGAGTGACTTATTGCTTACAAACAACTAACTTAGACTTTTTCATTGAGTTTCTAAAGTCTATTTTTTAATAATTCTAACAGGCAGCTACAGAAAGCTGTGTTCACGTAAAATCAACAGTAAATATGATGCATTATGTTTTCATTTTGATGGTATTTCTGTGATGTTTAACATGTCAGTAGGTTTCAGGTACAGCCTCAAACTTAAGGTACTGAGGTCCAGAGCTGTGGGACCTCAGTAGTAGCTGCCAACAAATCAGACATTCAGCAGAACACATGTTAGTCATAACCATAAATCATCACCCAAATATATTATCATTATCATCAAGTAAGTAACTTTGAATGTGATTGGACTGAGTAAAATAAGAAGCACAGTAGAATTCCCAAGCATTGCACTCTGTCACATTAAATTATTAATGATGAACTCTCCTCAGAGTTAGAGTTGCTGCCGTGAAGCCTCCTCTTAGCTCTGTCTGTACGGTTAGCAGGTCAGGCTCATTAAACTGGAATGCATTCAGAAAATCAATAAAAGCACCCCAAGTTCAAATACTGAATGTTCTTTCACATGTATGATGTCTCTCACAGTGCTGAGTCATGATCAGCAAAAAAAAGGTTCAGTCTCTGTGTGTAGAAAGTAACAAAATTCTCTACACAGGGTCTGGTATTAAGCATCATGTCCTTCTGCACATCTGCTGGCAGCTTACCTTTGGTCTCATTTGTTTGTCTGTACATCAGCAAGATCTTTTAAAACACTGATTTTAACGAATGAGACTTTTTCTCAGTGTTTCTCACTATAATTTACTGTTTGACTGAATAACTAATAACTTTGAACATCAGACATCACCTTGAAACACAATAAGTAACAGATCTGCTGGTGTAACCATCATCATCTCTCTCTCCTCTTCTGTCTCTTTCTGCAGGTATTTCTGCCTCTGGAGCTGTAGAGTCTGATCTGTGATGACAAGTCTCCTGCTGCTCCTACAACTCCACTCAACACCTGCTGCTATAATTAGAAATTACTTATACTGCTATTAGTTGTATTGCTATGTTAGCAGTTAATACTTTAATTATCACTACTATCATTACTACTGCTGTATTACTGGCATCACCTTACATCTTATATGGAACCCGTGTTATGCTATTTTCTTCTCTCGCTATTCTCTACCCCCTCTCCCCCTCTCTCTCTCCTTCTTAACCCAACCGGTCGAGGCAGATGGCCGCCCACCCTGAGTCCGGTTCTGTTCGAGGTTTCTGCCTCTTAAAAGGAAGTTTTTCCTTGCCACTGTCGCCTAGTGCTGCTCATGGTGGGAACTGTTGGGTCTCTCTCTGTAAATACCTATTTTAAAGAGTATGGTCTAGACCTGCTCTATATGAAAAGTGCCTTGAGATGACTTTTGTTGTGATATGGCGCTATATAAATAAAATTGAATTGAACTGAATTGAATCATCTCAGAGATCATTGATGTTTGACCATTTATTAAGTCTCTGGGTGGTAACATGTACAACATGTAGCCCTGCTCTGATGTGGAATGATTCATTTTACCTTTGAAAACATTGCTGACTTTGTAAAAGTGTAACCAGTGGTGGGACGTGCATTTCACACCTAGGCCTTCACTGGTGTCCTACCTGAATTAACCCTCCTCATAATACCATCATTATGATGTCACGGCTATAGAAACTATCAACAATACACAGAAACGCAGTATAATAGAACTTTGCATCACAGACAGACATGTCATGTAGCCAGAATAAATGCTATTACTAAAGCAATGCTATAAAGACCCAATGAACACAATTCATTAGGTCTCCAAACACTGCAGCCACAGCTGCTCCACACACATCTCCAGCAGAGGCATCAATAACAACAAAATAACAAAGACGTAAACAATAAAATACAGGTAAATACATTTTACACACCAGAACTACTGATTATTTGTAGACAAATTAAAAAACTGCTTCTGTCAAGCAGACATTCTCAGCCCTAAACCCCAGAACTAAACCTTATCCAAGAAGTACAACTGGGAAGACTCGATTTTCAGCATTAGCCTTCATGGTGATAGAAAAGGATTTATTGTTGGAACTGAGACTCACAGATAAGCTCTACGGCAGAGTCATTGAACTCTTCCTCCTCCTTCAGCCATTGTGTGTTGAAAAAACAGCTATTAAATCTATACTAACATGTCTTAGCTTGCGCTGGTAGCTATTGACATGGTTTGCTAGCTCTAACCAGTACGCTCTGTGAGCATCCAATCAGATGACGTGGAAATGCCGATGTGAGTGAAGGCCTGCTAGATGGCCCCTGGTCTCTCCAACTCGAAATCTGATTGGTTAAAGGATCCGCAAAGCAACAGTTTCATTGCCATTCATTTTCAATTACCGGGGCCTGTACTGTTGATTCTGAAGGCCTCAAGGCAGATTTCTGTCACAGGGCTGAAATCTAATGGATACAAGCTCTAACATAAACAGACTGTATTAGAAGCAGTGCAACCAAGAGGTAAGCTATGAGATGAAGAGAGTAGACTATTGGGAACAGTTTAATACATATAGTATTAATGGAAAAAAACATATATAAAAATATAATTCAATGATTGTCACAGTGGTTAGGCCAGCAGGTTCAGTCCCTGGCATTTCAATCTGCCTAACTGAGAAAGAGACTTGAGATTTTAAAGTGTATTTTGGCCGGATGTGGCTCTATGGGTTAATAGGTCATTATAAATATTAAAGTTCATCCTCTGGACATCATTAACATTCATAGAACCTTTCATCTAAATCTGGACGGTCAGTGTTGACTTATTGTGGGTTGCACTGGACTGAAGACTGATGATATTACCATCTTTAGTTATCACCTCTGCAGGGGAACAATCTGACTCAACAGATTCTAACCGCTATACATAAACTCCATGAATCCATATACATATCCTTTTGTCATTACATAATTTGCAGCAGAGCTTGTGAAATACTTGAATCATGTTTTTGCAGTTAATTTTAGGAAAGCATTTTGATAAGGAAACTTCTTTCGTCTTTGAACAACTTGAAGCTGTGCCTCTGATAGTCGATGTTGAAAGCCCAGCGCAGCGTTTGAAGCTCAGATTAGAATCAGCTAATATCATCAGCGCTCTGGTTCACCCCCCAGACACTGTTTCTGAATCAAATACAAACATATTTGTCCAAGTACATCAGACGATAATGTCAAAACAGATTCTAATTAGATTTTTTTTTTCTGAATGTCTCTCTCTTTCACACACTTAAGAGAGAGATGAAAACTGCCAGATGTTGTATAATCATGTCACTTTGAAGTAGCTGCTGGTGCTGAACTGCCGTGTGTTGCGTAACAAGCTGGCATGGTGCTTCTCGGTCGCTCGGCTGCCCTGTCAGCTTGGATTATCCCACTGTCACTCTGACCTGCCGAATATGCTTACCAGCCAACATGCAGCACAAACATCCACGCGCAAACATGTGACCCTGAGGGACAGAGTCATCTTTACTTCAACTTCCCCACAGTGTTCACATCTGTCTCCTTTCTAATGTGCTCTTTGAATGACAGGAGAGTCAAATGTAAATACTAGTTATTACTAAACAATAATGAATCATATTTTCCTCCTAACACATGAATGTTTTCCTCTATCACCAAGTCATATGTCACAGTAATTATTCAGTCCACTGCTATTTCAAGAAGCCTTTTACACTTGCTGTTGTAAGCACTTGTTAGAGACTGGTGAGTCATACTCTGGACCAAATCGAGTGGAAAAACAGGAAATGATGCATTTTACATTTGCAGCCTATTTGACATAAAAGGGCTGAAACTCAAACATCATCAAATTTAAGGAAGCAGCTCTCACAGAACAGCCACAGTGGCTGACTGAAAGGTGACCTCCGGTACAGTACATGACCATGTGTTTATCATGTGAACATTACAGACATCTTTACGTTCTGGTCTGGTCTTACCAGCAGCACTGCAGTGTATTTTCACACAGCTGTGTTACACCTTTTAAGATGTATTCCTTTCCCTCTGTGTCTACCCCTTCTTTTTAATGAGCCATCTCTCCTTCTTGCACTTCCTTCTCTCAGATGCTCTCCTTACTACAGCTCTCCTCTGGAGCCTCAGAGTTAGTTTTCCAATGATTTGCTGCTTTCTTTTTGCCATCTACAGTCAGAAGGTCTGAGGTCTGCACATCCTCCTCTTGTGACTCTCCTGATCTCTCTCTTTTTCACTGCCTCTTCAAGCTGCCCCTCCTTCCTTTACTTCCTCTGCGACCTGTCTTTCTCTCCTTGTAAAGCTTTCTTTACTAAAGGGACGTGCTTTTCCATCAGTGTAACTACTTTCCTGCTCTCTGTGCCAACCTGTTCTCTGTGGTTATTGTCTCTCTCAGAGTGTCTCATACCTGTTAACTTCCTGTTTAGCCATGAACAACTTTCTGAACAACATGTTTTTCTTCTCCTCATGGGCACTGTGCTGCTGCCTGGTGTAGATGGTTGTTGTCTTCTTCAGCTGAATAAAAGTGAAAAGTAACTAAGTGTACATTTTCTAAAGTGTCTGGCTGTGTGACCTTGTCATGTTTTTAGGCATCTCTGAGTTGTTTGCAGTTCCACCCAAGAGACATTTCCCCACTATATGTCTCACATCTTTTGAGGGGCCTGACCCCTCGGTTAGGGATCACTGGACTTAACTAACTGTATCTGACATAGTAAAATCCAGCTCCACCTGGAGCAGCTCCAACAGTAAAATGCTGCTAAAGCATCAATGACTCAGGATCAATGATCTGATGTCATATAAAATCAGATATCAGTCACAGGAGACGTATTGAACAATGAATTACTTTTACTGTCATACTTCTTACATATGTACTTCTATTGTGATACTTAAACTATATTTGTGTTGGTCAGGTTACATTTTCATTTGCCTGCAGAAATAATGACCCTCCAGTCTCAGTTGAACGCTGTGTTTACTGCTAATTAATAAATTCTAAAACATGCTGAAAGAGTGAGCATTATCGGGTATACAAAAGCAGGTTCACTTTCAGAGACCAGGTGACTCAGAGAAATGGTTACATTAACATGCACTGCAGTAACCGTGTTCATACATTGCAGCAGGTCAGAGATCATATTTCTCACAGGCCCAACTTTATTTTTGGAGCAAGGCTATCTTATTTTAACTATAGTGATAGAGGACATGTCTGAGCACAGTGAGAAGATGTACAGACAGTGAACAAGTGGGTTTGTGTAAAATGAACAAATATATTAAATATTATGCAGTGAATACTGACTTAATTATACTTGTGGAGGATGCTTTGTGTCACTCTCAGAAATACTTTGGATTGAATTATTAAATAATTACATAACAATACAATTAAACAAGAGGACACACTGTAATGATCTCTTCTTCCATCCATCGCTGAGGCATTCCCTGTCTGTAGTCTTATGTTATAGCAACGTCCAAAAGTGATATTAAGCAGGCTGAAGATATACTGTAAATAAGTACAGTAATTATTATGAAGTTTCTTACTAAGTATTTGTGACTTTGAAGCAATTGATGTATAATAATTGGCTTTTATTGCCAATGTGTGAAAAGATTATAACATGACCTAAAAAATGGGCCATTTCCCAACTTTCTCAGTTGCCTATAACACCCTGTAAAAAGGACCCGGGTCGAGTTTTCAGGATGTGACGTTTGTGCTCACTCCTGAGTGTCAAAACAAAACGAGGGGCCCCCAGCGCAAGAAATACTCCAGCACATTCTCAATGCAAGGCCAAATGAAAGAAAATTTAATCTCATGAACCCCATTTGACCAAATGTGAATTGGAGTGACGTTGGGGGGAAACTAGGGTCAACACTGGGAGGGCATTTGATTCATGGAGGCACTTTCATTCAGCTTTGGGGATCAAAATCGTTAAAGTTACAGCTACTTGGCTTACCTTTGCTTGCTTGCTATGTATCTTATTGCCATAGTCGGACTGCAACTTGCGCACCCCCAGCAAGCACACAGTGACTGCTGATAAAGAGACTGACAAGGTCTGTACTTTATGGATGCTCACACTTGCACTCCATGAGTAGGTGGGTGCAAGCACCAATGAGCAAGAGTCACAGGACGCAGGCTGCAGTACACTCAATAGCCACAGGTGTCAGTAATATCAAGGGTTTTAAGGGTTAGGTTAGTAATTATCTAATACACTTTTATTCAAATTCAGGGAATATCTCCTTACAGTCCACTAGCTGCCCCCTCTGTGTGTGTGCTGTAAAATAATCTGTGTCTCTACACAGTCCTGGCACTAGAATTGAGATATAAATGAAGTGGATCGGTGTGGTCCATTCCGGTCAATCATGGTGTTCGTGCTGGACAGAAGACAGAGGGTTTCCTGATTACTGACTGACTTAAAGCACTTTCCATGAAACTCTTCAGAAAAATAATTGTAGGGGGGACTCAGTTACTACAAAAAAGAATACAACAGTAGTTCTGGGCATAATCTTTTCAACCAAAATGCTCAAGGTGCCATACATGCAAATGGAAATGGACAGAGGAGTATAAATTTAAACAGAAAGGCTATGATCAGGCCAGGGGTAAGACCCACATCAATATTGGTGCAGCTTTATTATGGCAGACAGAAATTCTGAAGAGTCAGGGCGAGATGGGATTAGTATATTAAGCTTTGCAGGACAACTGAAGGAAACACAGACGACACAAATATACAGACGATGTGGGAGGAAGCCGGGCTTTGTGGGATTCATGTGCTCTGGTGGCTCTGTGGGGGCTACAAAGACCCTGGCACACCAGGGACCCTGCACTTTATTAGCATGTCCGAATGAGACACTGTCTGAAAGCAGTGGATGCTGGCGAGATGAAATGGAGAGGAGAGGCAGGGAGGCTGATGATGTTACACACAAAGGTGAAAATCTAATCCAGCACCAACAATGACTCCAATGTCCTTGGCGGTAATGGGGATATTCCACTAAGGAGAACAAACTGGAGGAGTGTCTTTATCATTTGAGATGAAAGGCTTTATGATGTTTAATGTTGACTTATTAATCAAGATGCACAGCTGTTCATTTCCTCATCTGTTTTCAACCTCACGTCAGTTCCTTTATCCTCCAGAATGAGTTTACTGAAACCAAACCACTCATCTCCATGCTGTGCCTTCACTATCAATTCTTACACTGTAAATGTTCTCTATTGGTTTCATACATGGAGTCTCAAAGCTCTTTTGCAAACGTCATATTCTGGTATCAGCAGGTCAGACATCCGAAGACCACTTCTACAAATTGCTGCTGCCAAACCTTTAACGCATTCTAAGAAAAGCAACCTCATCACATGAATTCCTGCTTCCCTCCACTGGTTACCTGTCTGTTACTGGATAAAACTGCATCAACCAACATCTGTGGAGGAGTGAGACAGACAGACTGATAACATCCACATTTCATGGGAGAAACACTGTCTAATAAAATCAGCATGAATCCAGGTGAATAACAATAATTCACATGCAGATCCTTTACAGAAGGTGTGGAATGTTTAAGGATGTGAAGTCTCCACACCTGGCTGTGGTCCACACCTTTAATCAGTCATTTTAATATTTTCTGGAACTGCAGATCATTCTTTAGGTGCTCTTATTGTTACAGATTATATTTTACTCTGTTTTAAACACCACCAGCAAGTGAGCACTCCACCCACAGGCTATACTGAATCAACTTTCATGCTCATTGGTTCCCCCCTATGGACTGGCTGTCTTGGACCTTAGGAAAGAAATACATGAGGTGGTGACAGAAACCTAGCTGAAGGTTAGTGACTATAGCCAGTTGAATTAATTTTAATCTGGTTCAACATGTGTCTAGCCAAACTCATGACCACTGCCACACTTTAAACTTGGTGTTTACACTTGGCTTAGTCTTAAATAATGTGTCTATGATCAACCTCCTCATCTCTGACCATTAGTGTATTCTGTTTGGTACTTGCTTTAGATAACTTTTAGAATCAGTTTTAAAATCACGCTAATTGTCAACAAGACCTTGCATAGTCAACTGCCATAGTACATCAGTGAATTTCTACATCCTCACTGCCTCAAAAGGCCTCTTAGATCTGCTGGGTCAGGCCTGTCAGTGGTTCCACATTCCAGCTTAAAATCAAGATGTGATCAAGTCTTTACTGTTCTGGCTCCCTCCAGTGTTTTATATGTAATTTATCATTTATGAAACTGTCTCTCTGTGTTATTTTCATATGTGTGATTGTTTTTGTTTGAAGTTTGAAACATATTGTGCAAATAAATTACCTCAAGTTGGACAAAAAATAATGAGGTTATTGTGTGTGATGAGGCAGAGAACCATTGGAATATTTTAATTTTATCTTTTCAACATGCTGTATTACTATGATTAAACTAATGACATCTCATTCATTACAACCAAAGATGACTGTAACTCAAACTGTCACACCAGAAAAGTATAAAATATGGGAATTTTAAAAAGGATCGTCTCCTAAAAATGCTGCCTCTCAGATGCCAGTCAACTGCTGACATGGAAACAGGCTCAGGCTGAGATGTTTCAACAAATATGGCCAAGAATATTCTTATCTACCTTTTAAAAATTGAAAATATATGTGGTAGTGTGTACATGCTGAGATGCTTACATTATTGTGGACCTTCCAAGCTATCAAAGCATTGTGTAGGTGTGGAACCTCTTGTATTGGCCTGAACATTCGTCATGAGGCTTTCCTCCATCTCTGTCTATGAAGAGAGAACAGTGAGTGATATAGAGTGGTGTGAACTGCTCTCCCCCCATGAATGGCTGACATTAAAGAATATTAAAGAGATGAATGCAAAGAAAGAGTGCTATGACATTTGAGTATGTCATCACAGAAATGTCGATTTCAATTTTTAACCCTAGGCCCCCATTGATGATGATGGCAGAGGAAATCAATTGCCAAATCCCATTCAGAAGCCCTGATCCCTTACACCTCGCATATTGAAAATGCAAATGTCGCTCAGAGAAGAGAGGGTTGAGAGGATGAGCTGTTCAGACTGTACTAGTGATGTGGAAAAGCCTTCACCATGCCAGCAAAGGTGAATAAAGGTATTAAAACCAGAGCAGACAGGATAGGTAGATGGGTATCATATTACTGTTTTTTTTTTCTTCTCCTTTTTCCTAAATTAACTTAACACATCTCTCCCTTTAGAGCATCATATGCCAACATGAGCACTTCATGTTATTTTCATTCTGGGGATATATCTGAATACAGTCTATAGATAGTGTTGCCATTTCGGTTGTAATTCTATCCCTTTTAATTCACTTGCCAATACATAAACATTGCTCTGAAAATCCATATCATCCAATGTTCAGTCATTCCCTGCTGATCCTTGATGATTAATGTCAATATCAGTATTGTAGACTGTGCAAAATGAATGGTGAGGAAGTTTGGAATTGCAGAGGTGTGGCCATCTCTACACGTTTGTATTATAGTTAAAAAGGTTCAAGTTAAATCCCGCTAAATGAGACAACTATGCCACCTACCGTTATAAATCAGTATCCACACTGACTATAAATAGCAAAGGATTATGGGTAGTCCCCAAAGCGATGGAGGATTTGCCCAGAGGTAATGTGTCTGTGTAATGTCTGTGGACAAAACTATGTTAACTAACTTAGAAGGCACTTAAAAGTTAAGGCACTTAATTTGATTGTATAGTATATGTTTTGCATTAATTTTGCCATGTTTTTATTTGGTTAACTTTTAACGTTTGTTTTTATGTGTTTTATTGATAGTTAAAGTATCTAGCTAGCTAGCCAACAGTAATGTCGCTAGCTTTCCAGACAGAGCGTGCAGCATGCACTATTTGTCCACAAGAGATGACCATTCTAACATATAATATGTAAACAGATGGGTAATTCCTAAAAAGCGACAGAGGATTTGTCCTGAGTGAGTGGCATGCACTTTGTCCACAAGAGATGACCATTCTGCTCTGTTATCCATTGTTATAACTGTAGATGTGGAATAAACTGGCTGTTACCATAAGCCTGACCAGGGCTGAACAATTTTCAATCTTTCAATCTAATTGTGATTTTTCTGACAGATATTGCGATTTGATTTGTGATATAATTTTGCTTTAGTCCAGGATTCACTATATACACGTAAAACATGTGATGGAGCATTACCATAACATATCATTGAATTATTAACTGCTCTGTGTACTAATCCAAGGATGAGAATTACATTTTAGAATCCAAAATGTATTTATTCTAACAATAAATGGTATATAACATACACAGAATGAACCATATAACAATTCTCACAGAACAAACAGTAGCACTACGTTCTCTTTCCTTCTTTGCAGTAACTTTACATTGGTCATACTACTGCCTCTGGTGATTTTTCAAATGCTGATACACTGAGAGGGAATGACAGGAGACAGACAGGCACAGAGAGAGCCGGTAGAGGCAGACAGCCAATTAAAACTCTGTGGGATTTGTCCCGGTAGAAAGTAGAAAATACAAAATACAAATACAAAATCTAACTTAATGCTAGCTAGTTCATTCTGCCATTTTCTCTCATTTTCTCGTCTTTCTCTCTCTCTTTCTCGGCTCGGCTGCAGACAAAGTTGGGATCCTGGTCACAGCTCAGTTATCTCTCTTGCCAGCCTATTGACACTGTCAGCTGCTTTTACCTTGTCATATCACTGGTAGTTTCAGCTTTAGCTGTGTCCGTTCTCACAACTAGCATACAGCTCTAAGTAGGTAGAATGTGACACCGGAGAGAATCAGAGCAACTCTCACTGCCTGCGCCGCGCTGTCGCTCTGCCCTCCATTTTCATCAAGTATCTAACTCCACAGTTAGTTTTGTTGTTTGGTCATGTTAAGACAAGATCTGGTTGTAAAGTTTACAGCCTGTTGCTCTGTTGCTCCTGCTGTACACTGTGTGTGAACTGTGAGGCAGCTAAAAAAAAAAGTGTAAGGATGGGTCCACTGACTCTCTGTTGTAAAAAATAATCAGTCTTTGTGGTTTGAAAATCGTATTCGTTCAAATCGCGATCGCGGTTTCTAAAAATTGTTCAGCCCTAAACCTAACCAGCTCTGGAGATTCATTCAGATAGGAGACATTCTACTGAGGTCACTTTGATGCTGTGACTTGTCCATGGATGTGTATATGAATGAATGAATATGTCGGACTGGGCTGATGTCTCTCCACCATTGGATCCTTTTCGGGCTGCATCTCTTTCTTTGTTTATTTGTCTGCCAGCTTTATTTAGCCAATAACAGCCATATTTTCTTGCAGTTATCAATTTATCTGAGTCTGAATTCAGCGGTCAGGTATGAATCTCAGAAAAGTCAGTGCTTCTGATAAGACTCCGCTCACTGTTGGTAGGGGTGGAGGGTTACATAGCATAGCCCTTCCATTTTCACTTGCTGACTCTCAGGTGACCCTAAGAACTCACATGATGTCAGGGTGGGGAAACGACCCACCAACAAGTCATACCTGGGCTTATGTGACCCTAACAACTCACATAACAACAGGGACTCTCAGGACCACCTCCAAGAGCTTAAATACCTGGGACTCCC
Organism: Lates japonicus; assembly: GCA_033238685.1. Classification (NCBI taxonomy): domain Eukaryota; kingdom Metazoa; phylum Chordata; class Actinopteri; family Centropomidae; genus Lates; species Lates japonicus. Next base: position 8,132,331 of record BRZM01000033.1, on the reverse strand, counting down.
CAACCAGTTTCCAGAACTGAAGAAGCCTTTTGGATGAGAAGTGAAACGTCTGATCATCATCATCTCATTAAGACTTAGACCTCATTACCGAACCAAGTAAGTGGGATGGTGGATAGGACAATATAAGATGCATTCAGATATACTGCTAACTGCCAGTTGGTTGTTGATCAGTCTGAAAAGGAGGCTGATGTCTTCTCATCACAGGACACTTCAGCTGTGTTGGATTTGCACATGACTCTGGTGATGTTAGCCAGGTGAGAGGCACAGGACCAGTCAAGCATAAATGGCCTGTTTAAGGTCATGCCACAGCATCTCAATCGGATTTAAGTCTGAACTAGGCCACTCCAAAACCATCATTTATTTTTTTTTTTTTAGCTATTCAGAGGTGGACTTGCTGGTGTGCTTCAGATCATTGTCCTGCTGCATAACCCAAGTGCGCTTGAGCTTCACAAACTGATGGCCGGACATTCTCCTTCAGAATTCTCTGGTAGAGAGCAGAATTCATGGTTCCATCAATTACAACGAGTCATCCAGGTCCTGCAGCAGCAAAGCAGCGTCAGACCATCACACAGTGTGATGTTCTTTTTCTGAAATGCTGTGTTACTTTTATGCCAGATGTAACCGGACGTACACCTTCCAAAAAGTTCACTTTTGTCTCATTAGTCCACAGAATATCTTCCCAAAAGTCTTGGGAATCATCAAGATGTTTTTTGGCAAATGTGAGACGGGCCTTTGTGTTCTTTTTGGTCACACTGGAACTCTCCCATGGATGCCATTTTTGCCCAGTTTCTTACTCCTGGGAAGGTTCACCACTGTTTCATGTTTTCTCCATTTGTGGATAATGGCTCTCACTGTGGTTCACTGGAGTCTCAAAGCCTTAGAAATGGCTTTGTAACCCCTTCCAGACTGATAGATGTCAGTGACTTTGTTTCTCATCTGTTCTTGAATTTCTTTAGATCGGGGCATGATGTGTTGTTTTTTGAGATCTTTTAGCCAACTTCGTGTTGTCAGAGAGCTTTCATTTAAGTGATTTCTTGATTGTACAGGTCTAGCAGTAATCAGGCCTGGGTGTGGCTAGTGAAATTGAACTCAGCTTTCCAAAAATATACAATAAATTCATGATTTAACTAATTAACTAATTAATGACCCAAGATAAATCCCCAGGCATTTCATACTGTGGGATTTATGATTATTTTGACAGGACTAAAGTGACAGATTCAAGTCATTTATATGATTATATTATTATATGATTATTGTATATTTAATTGAATTTGCATTATAGAGACACTTCAGAAACACTTTTGCGCCCACAGTAATTTTAGATCATATGGCTGCTACACTATATTTTCAGGTTCTTAGTTTCTTTTCTGGTCTCTCTCTCTCTTCATGTCTTTGGTTCACACAGCTCTGCACTATTCGTTTTCTTCTCTCTCTGGTTTGAAAGACATAATCTTCTCAGTGGATTGCAAAAACAGCAAAGCGGCAATCATTAGGAGCTGTTGTGGTTCTTTTCCGGTTCTGTGAGCAGAGGCAACGGGAGCGGCGCAGGCAGGAAGCTGGGCTGACTGAATGGGGTCATAATGAAGGGCCACAGGTAGCCGCCCATGGCAAGTCAGCTGAATGACGTAGAACAGTCCTCGAGACCCTGGAGGGGAGGGAGGGAGGACTTACGGGACACAAAGGTCTGCCTGCACGCCTGTGGATCCACACTGACTGCATATGAAAAGCCTGATCAATGCTGTTTAATTTGGTCCAATTTGCCTAATCAAATGTGATTATCACAGGCACATTAAGAGTAATGTGTGAATGGACCCATCACTATTATTATTCTCAATTTCTGTCCTGCTGTTTCCACATGATTGGGTATTCTGAGAGCATGAATACAACAGAGAAGCACAGGTGAAAAAGCTGAGGCACATGAAAAAGTAAAACATGCATGAGTTCAGTAACATCATGCATGATGCAGTAACATCTAGAATAAAAATGAGCAGTCACACACACACAATAAGACAATAAATAAAACACACAATAAATAAATAAATAAATATATACTACTATATATACAACTTCAAATACAATTTTGTGTTCTTGCTCTTTTACAAACAAAATAAAATCTGTGCTTTCTCACTCAAGGTTGTTTCAGATTTACGAGAAAGAATCTGGTGCTGCTCAAGACAACAAAGAAACAATACAGTACAAATACATAAACATACAGCAAAAATATGGCCAAAATACAGCTTAAATACGGCAGTGGCCCCGTTCTAGAATGGAGAAAACAAAGAAATGCATTCACAATGCTATCGCGAAAAGCCACTGTACAGTACTGTGCTAACAGATTGAACTGTAAAGCTACTTCATTCTACAGAGTGAGCAAAGATTGTCTACACAGGTAGCTACATTAGAAAAACAAAAATACAAAATAGCAAGGAACAAGGAATTATCAACCCTTTCCTACCTAACTCACGGATAACAAGCTCTTGTGGCCCACGTTTTCATTCCACGAGCATCGGCAATCCTAAACCCAACAATTTAATTAGATGTGGATATGTAATACATAAATCATACACCAAGGAACTACAACAACAAAATGTCGACAGCAACCATTCCCAGCAAAATGGAAAAAATTATTAGACCACCCTTGTTTTCTTCAATTTCTTGTTCATTTTAATGCCTGGTACCTAAAAAGGTACATTGTTTGGACAAATAATGATAACAACAAAATAAACTCATAAGAGGTTTAATTTGGAGGCGATGTCTAGCTGCATTTTTCCATGTTTTTTGATGTGTAAAATCATAAGTTCTTACATCAATAGCTATGGCGTTGTACTGCCAAAAACCAGTGCTTTAGGCATTCCATATTTCTTTTCTGTCTCTTTTAGTCACGCAGTACACAGGAGTTAATGCTTGATTTGCATAATGTGTTTTTTGACCATGCGTCTTGGCATGCTCTCCACCAGCTTCACGACATTTGTTGCTGTCACAGCAGCCCATTCCTGTTGCTGGAATTCAAACAAATGTGCTTTGTTTTGGAACATGGTTCTCCATTTTGGGTTGATGATTTTTCACAGGTTTCCATTGGATTTAGATCTGGTGATTGAGCAGGCCAAAGGCATGGTTTGCGTCTCTGGTTCTCCATCCAGGCTTTAACTGACCTTGCCGTGTGGCAAGGGCATTAATCTTGTTGGAAAATCCGATGTTCGAAACAGGAAAAGTTGCCAATGATGGAAACTGTTTCAAGAAGTAGCCTATATATGACCTGGTTCATTCACTTGCTCACACAATTACATTGCCTATTCTGCCCATACTGAAACAACTGAATCATCGCTGGTCACCCCATGTTTACTGTAGGGGCAAGACAGGCTGGTTTTGTAGGCTACTCAGGCTTCCTCCTAACAAAGTAAGTTGGCTGGAGTAGGCATCAACTCAAAGTGGATTCACTCACTGAAAGAACCTTCAATCATCAACAGTCCAATCCTTGTGATCCCTAGCAAAATAACCGGGCCTTCCGCTGCCTTTCGTTGATGAGGGCTTCTTCACGTTGCCCTGTGACTTCAGATAACTTCAAAGTCGGTTTGAACTGTCCCTTGCCAGACAAGTCATATTCGTGGTGCCTCATTTTAAGGTCCTGGAGGTCTGACGATTCTGACACAGGAGCGGATGAGTTGCAGATAAATAGAGTGGGGTGAAGGCGTTTCCTGCCTCGACCAGCTAGCAATTTGGTAGTACACCATATTCGGCTTGTTTTTCTTGGGTGTAATGAAAAGCTGTCTTGGAGATCTTCCATTTTTTGGCTACCTGTCTCTCACTCTTCCACTCCAGCAGTGCCGAGATGGCTGCCACAGCTCACATGGTCTTTTTATTTTGGGCATTATGTGAGAGCTGACAACTGAGTTGTGCTGCGGCAGATGTAAGCAGGAAACCACTCCAGGCCTTTGCATGTGCATTTCTTATGACATGAAATGGCCTCTTATATACCCTAGAATACAATTCAGCTTAAGCATGTCAAATAGGACATAGTATTATGTAAGTCAGCCATTTTGTGTGTTCATTGTACTGGTGTAATATACACTGATGGTACCAGGCATTAAATGAACAAGAAATTGGAAAGAAAATAAGAATTGGTCTAATAATTTTTTCCTGACTGTATATATATATATATCTTAGATTCCATTACCGGGATGTCTGGAAAAAACATGGTGTGAGCTTGCTGACAATGAAAAAATCCTGGCCTTTGGAAAACCATCCCACAGCAGCAAGCTTCATATTTGGCAAGGCCAGGCAATGCCACAGAATATGATCACAGTACTTTTGCAGATCAATATCAATATTTATCATGATATATAATATGTGAGTTTGAAGAGTATTCTGATAAGGACTGTCTGAATCTAGGTATTTCGTGAAAGCAATTATTAATAAAAACAGAATATACGATTAAAAAAATATGTTTTTTATCTGCCCTTAATTAAACATTTCAAAATTAACTTTTATGACATTTATCAAAAATTTCAATAAAACAAATCCTGATACTACAACTTCAACAAGTTTCTTTGATAGGGCCCTCTGTGAGGGTGGACAATTGCACAGTTTGAAAACTATTTCCTGCCTGGGGTTTGTTGCCTGATCCGGCACTTTAATCAGTTCCTGAACCACCTTCTCTACTGTGCTCAAATGGACACAATGGACACAAAGATAACATGATATTTTTGTTTTGGGTACAGCCAAAGTCCTGGTCGCTAGTCCTACTATAACTTGAGTGGCGAATGGACAAACTGCTTACATTTTTCATACTGTCTATTGTGGTGGCTGGGATGAAACCTTTTCAGATGACATTTGTTGTGTTTTCCATCTCCTATTGGTACCAACCCATAACACATCTTCATCCCCAAACTTTGTTGCTTTTAAGATTGCTGCAAACCACTTCATATGGTTGGTCCTTTCTTGTCAACAATTTCCTGTTTGGAGGATAAAGTGGGTTCCTGCTCCTTCTCACCCATTTCTTTCCATTCTTACTTTTCTAGCTTTCTTCTTCCTGCCAGTAAGTCCAATAATCTTTACGACAGGAAATGGGCTGTACTTTGATGTGCAAGCCGACCTGCTGCCTGACTGGCTGTTGTTGCAGTATGCCTGCCATGTGATGGGCTGTTGAATAAAATGCCCGTCAAATAAAAATACCCTGAGCTTATGGTCTTAATCAACTAAAATTTTATTGCAATCCCAGATCGAGATGTTTGAACCCTCTCATTGCTCTGGAATTGCTCCTTGAGGATAAATAAAGTTATTTCAATTGAATTGAATTGAATTTTATAGATAGTCATATGTGGAGAAACAATAGCCCAGCATAGAACTGCTGGTGGTTTTATTCTGTTAACCTGCAGTGACCACCTGGGCAGTCTGGTTCCTCCTACATTGGCCTTAGAGATACAGGCCAGTTCTGGAGACTAGCTTGCACAAATGGCTCCACTCTCCCTCTTCACACACACAGACTTTTTACATCAACAATTTAATCTCTTCTGGGAGATTCTTTAACAGCACATACTGACCACCTGGTTGGTGTTAATTGTAAACATCCTCTACAGCGTCTCCAACATCACACAGTCACTGATCACCTGACCTGATGTTGACTGATCACACCTAAACACCTGTGCACTGTGAGCACCAGATGTGGTCAGTCCCCCCTCTGCCCTCTCAGCTTCCCTCAAGCTCTGACTCCCCTAGGAACAGATCATAGTGCACCTCAATAAATTTTAGTTAATCTCCTAGGAGTTTTAATTATTTTAGTACTTGTTCTTTCAATCCAGGTTATGTATATTTTAATATAAATGTTGTTACCAGACCAAATGCCGCCTCATACAAACAACAGACCAAATGGCACCTCATGAAAAATCTTGTTCACATCAAACTGGAAACTGCCGGGTAAAAACTGGTCAGATGCCATCAAAATTACATATGTTTTAACATTATCAGTTAAAGAACTTGGTCAGGAAGGCTTCACCGGCAAGGGTGTATGCCACATGTGTGTTTATGTGTATGTGTTAGTATATATGTACATATGTCTATACATTTGTACATATGTAATATATATATGTTAGATATATCTTGTTGTGTCATGCTGTTATATTTTAAACTTCTTCTGCTATTCTCTCATTTTCTCTGCTGTTTATGGGTTGGCTCTTCACTCAGGTCTCACTTGTAAGTAGGGCAATCTCAATGTGGACTCCTCATTAAATGAAATTATATATACTGTATCTAACAAATAATATGTCACTTTAGACCTGGTAAATTCATGAAACATGCAAGCGTTGCTGTTGACTGCTAGGCAGAAGTGGTAAAGAACTTGTCTTACTCCTGAAGTATCTTCAAACCTCTAGCATATATTGCCAACCCACACTACATCTACTCCATCCTCAGTTGACAGTGTCCTTAATGCTTTCAACAATAAGTTAGCTATAGCCCTTGATGCTGTTATACCACTCAAAATTAGAAAAATTGTACAAAAAGTGTAGATAAAAACTAAAGAGGACATGGTTGGGAGTCACAGATGGCGCAAAACTAAATAACGTGCACAAAAGACATTTTAGCAAAAATGTAAAATGTATAGTAAAGCAATTCAGAATACTTTCAGACCACTTCAAAGAAAGGCTTGTATCAGATCTAATCTCAGTCAACTCGAAACACCTCACACTTGGTGTGAAGCCCTGCTGGACAGTTCTGACCTGGTTGATGATGCGAATGCTCAAAGTGATAACAACACTGAAACCATACATTTTGTACCCTTGTTAATCCACCCCCTCTCCCTCCACAGCTTTTTAGGCTACTTGCTTAGAGCCTGCTTTTAAAGAGAAAAAGCCTTGATCCCTCAATGCCAACAACTACAGACCAATCTCCCATCCCAACTTCCATTTGTAAGTTCGTTTTAGAAAAACTAGTTTACATTCAATTAATCAATTTCATCCAACTCAGACAAGTGGAACTGTGTCAGTCTAGTTTTTCCGGCCAATCAAAGGCTGAGACAGCTTTGGTAAAAGTAACCAGTGACATCAGAAATACATTTGGTGGCAATCCGGGCGGCTTGGCTCATCGGGGCAGCTGTGTGCTCAGGAGGTAGAGCAGTCGCCCACCAGTCAGAAGTGGTGGTTAGGTTCCCAGCTCCTCCAGTCACCATCTTGAAGTATCTTGGGCAAGATACTGAACCCCCAAATTGCCTCCACGATGTGTCTACATCAGTGTGAATGTATAGTAAAAGCACTTTTATATACATGTGCTGTGTAGATATGTGTAGATGGGGTGAATGTGATCTCTGCTTGGTGAGAAGTACTTTGAGTGGTCAAGGCCTGAAAAGCGCTATAAAGTGCAGTCCATTTACCAATTAACCTTCGATGTTTTACTAATTGATCTGAGTGCTGTTCTCGATACAGTGATTACAGATTCTTTTAAATACACTGGGCCTGATGGGAAATAAACTTTTAACTGGTTTCTTCTCCATCTTTCTGAAAGAAGTTCTTCATTGAAAAGTGACCTGTGGGGGTTCCCAAGGATCAATTTCAGCACCACTCCTCTCAGTGATGTCATCAGGAGACACAGCATCTCTTTCTCTAGTTATGCTGATGACACACAATTTATGTTGGCATGTCTCCTGATGACACAGACCAATTGAGTCCCTTTCTATTATGAATATTGATGTCTGGATGTCACTTTTTTTTTAACAATTTAATCAGGACAAAACTGAAAGTTTAGTCATAGGTTCTCAAGCTCAGAGAGCGAAACTGGTCACAAGTCGCAAGAAATCTTGATGTGATCTTTGAGTTAAAGCTCATGTTTGTCCTGTCTCTAAATCTGTCTTGGTGTTCCCTCTGCCACAGCCTTTTTTCTTGCTCTGGTGAACAGAACACGACCAGAACTTGCCTGACCCTGGCCCTGGCCCTCAGCCCTGCTGGTGTCCATCACCAAAAAAGGGAGATTAATACTCAGCGACACACCACCAGTCCAGGCCAGTGTCTGATAGAAGTGGAGTTCCTCACCATGTTGAGCCATGTTAGACACAACCCAGTCCCCAGCCCCCAACCGAGGAAGCCTTCATTTGAAATCACAGGTGTGATCACATTTGTTGCATTGAGGTTGTACTTTGGGGCCTGTATTTTCACTGTAGTCTATAAACTGGTTGTTGTTCATTCTACTTAATAATTATATATATATATATATATATATATATATATATATATATATATATATATATATATCTAATAACAATAATGTGTGTGTGTGTGTGTATAAACACTGCCCCACACAGATCAACCCACAAAATGCAAAATGTGCATGCACATACTGTACATGGACACCACTGATTAATACATGGCTCTGCATGAATACTACTACACATCTCATACATAAAATCCTATGCATTACTTTTACATCAATAATTTGCACATAGATTCCATACTGTACATCAGTTTTTCACTGGTAGTTTGGATCATTAAATTATAAATCAGTTTTATCTATGCAACTTGTCTCTTTCTATATCAAGTAATATTCTATTCCCCAGCTCATAATACATTTTATTTATCTGAAGGTGCACACAAAAATGACTGATTATTCTAGCATGCTGTTCAGACATCAGCAAGCTTCACAGGGAGTGATTGTTGAATCATCGAACAGCATCTGAACTGGTGTGCTATAGGACCCAGTGGCATCACAGTTGGTTATGGTCAGCACACCTCAGAGGCCTGTACAATGAAGCAGGATTTGCAGTTAGTGAGGTAACGTCAGCTTTAACTTTTTGTTTTCAGTGTGATGATGGTGGTTCACTTCTTATCACAGTATGGTAACTGATGCTGAACAGCTAACCTGCTGTGGGACAGGTTAAATTCAGAAGTTCAGATCAAAACCTGTCAACAACTACTGACCAATCAGTTCACTGGAAAACTAGCATCATCATTTCTGCAGGATCCTGAAAAGGACAAAAGAGTTTACAATAAAGTGACAAATAATAAAAATCAATAGATTTTTTTTTATAGATCAGTGGAATTGTTCTGCTGTTCCAGTTTTTCCATATGTCCACAACAGAGCTTCTAATAAATGGAGAGAGTTTATCATACTAGATTATATTGTCAGTTTGATTGAACAAAGATGCTTTTATCCACGCACTGTTGAATATTTTGGGTATGATGAACTTGCTACGTAGAACAGGCCTCGGATCACAGCCATCAGGAATGCTGAGTGAGGTGAAAGAAACTTTTTAGCCTGCTGTTAAGGTACTCTGTAAGAGTAGTAACTCCACTCTTTTTTCTGTTGCTTCTCTTCACAGAGGTTTGTTTGCTGTAAAAAGATGATATCTCCTTTCTTAATCCCTCCTACAGAGCTCTGAATGGACAATTGTGTCTCCATCCAGGGGGAAGCAGTCAATAAGCACAACACCAGAGACCTGTACTATGAAGCAAGTTCGACATATCCAGGATATCTTTATGTTATCTGGCTTCAAACCTAACAACCACGGTTTGGCTAAGCGGACGTATGATGCTGTTTATCAAGTCAACCCAGGATTTCCCAAGCATTCATGTGAAAGAGGCAGAGAGAGGCAGAGTTAATTATAACAACATTTTCAGAACCATGACTGAAGTAACTAATACGATATGAGAAGTAATGATGATAGCTGCAAGTTACTAAAGTTGCAGCGATGTACAAAAATGAACAATGTGATCACATGACTTGAGTAGAAAGTATGTTAATTCCCAGTTGTTAAGTCAAGCTGAGGATTTATTGTAAATAAGTACAAAAAATATTATTTCTTGCTGAGAGAGTGTTTTTGCTCTTTAGTCTGATGGAGATTTATTCTGAGTTACTCTGAATATATGATGCAGATAAACAGTGACAGTAATGTCAGACTGTTTCTGCTGCCAAAGCAGAGAGGAGAAGAGAGAGTTGATGTTTGAGGTTGGTCTGAGTGAAATGTTCATTTCTAATCGTGGGAAATATTCAATAGTTCATAGATTAAAGCATCTTTGGTTAAAATGAAGCTATAATAGCAAGTATGTGATCATTTAGTGTGATAAACCCTCTCTCCATTTGTGAGAAGCTCTGTTGTGGATATATGGAAAGACTGGAACAGCAACGTGATTTCACTGATCTATAAAAGTATTTCTCGATATTTATTATTTGTCACTAGGGCTGGGCGATATGGAAAATAAATGATTTCACAATATGATTGCTCACATTGGATAATATTGATATATATCACGATATAAATCAAATCACTGTTTCTGTCGAACTTAAAGCTTCCTTTTTACTCAATTTTAGGGTGGCTATTTGATGCATCAGTCCTGATTCAACTCACAGAACGTCATTGGACGAGTTGTTACACTTTTTTTTTAGCTGCCTCACAGTTCACACACAGAGCACTGCAGGAGCAACAGAGCAACAGGCTGTAAACTTTACAACCAGATCTGATCTTAAAATGACCAAACCACAAAACTATGGCATTAGATACTTGATACTTGAAAACGGAGAGCAGGTGTCAGGTGAGTTCTATCTATCTACTGGGAGCTTCACGCCCATCATGAGAATGCACCATAGACTGTATATAAAGAGCTAAAGCGGAAACTACTGGTGATATGATGAGTTAAAAGTGGCTGAGAAAACTGAGCTACGACCAAGATGCCAAATTCATACGTCTTAAAGTGGTGGCCCGCTGCAGGAAAATTATTGCTGCTGCTGCAACTTAATAAATTTGCAGAATGAGCCAGCTAAGTTTGAATCAACTGTGTGTGTCTCTACCTACAGTCTATGGTCTCTTGTGTTTATTGGGGCATCTTTTTCAGTAACGCTGTTGCTTGAGTTTTCATTAATATTTTCTGTCGTCATTTCCTCTTTTATCTCGGTCCTAATCTAGACATGTTGGTGTGCACGGCTGTGGTACCCAAAACATTAGTACATGTGCTTACTCCTGCACTCTGTGCTGTGTGTGTTAACCTAACCTGACATGGCTGTAACTCTATTCCAGCCCCATGATTGGTTCAGCGCAGCGCTATTCTCATTATCATTGGCTTTTCCTGTTTTTAACCTTTCCCAGAGCAGGTTAGCCATTTAGCATAAGATAGTACAGCGACTTACCCCGCTAACAAATGAACCACCGTTGTAAGACTGAAAATCCAGAGTAAAACCTGAAGTTACCCCGCAAACCTCAAACCCTGCTTCATAGTACAGGCCTCAGAGGCCTGTTCTACAAATCAAGTTCACCATACCCAGGATATCTTCTCATTACCTGACTTTGATATATATCCATCCATCCATCCATTATCTATACCGCTTATCCATTAAGGAGCGTGGGGGGGCTGGAGGCTATCCCAGCTGACAATGGGCGAGAGGCGGGGTACACTCTGGACAGATCACCAGTCCATCACAGGGCCAACACATATAGACAAACAACCATTCACACTCACATTGGACATGCAGACTTTGGACTGTGGGAGGAAGTTGGACTACCCAGAGAGAACCCATGCAGGCACCTGGAGAACATGCAAACTCCACACAGAAAAGCCCCGGGCTCGAACCTGGAACCTTCTTGCTGTGAGGCGACAGTGCTAACCACTGCATCACTGTGCATAAGTTATATACAACAGAGTGAAATGTAAACAATATGATCACATGACTAGAATAAAAAAAACACACAAAAAATAATCTTGAATTAATAAAGTCAGGCTGAGGACAAACAGTGAATAAGTACAGAAATTAGACGTTTCTTGCTGAAAAGGGAAAGGAGGGTGGAAACAGCCTAACCATGACAATGATTGCACTGCTTCAAGCGCTGTATAGTCACATGATTTGCCACAGGTTCCGGGGCTTTTCTGTGTGGAGTTTGCATGTTCTCCCTCTCTGTCCTCCCCCAGTCCAAAGACATGCAGGTTAACTGGTGACTCTAAATTGCCCGTAGGTGTGAATGTGAGTGTGAATGGTTGTTTGTCTATATATGTTGGCCCTGCAATGGACTGGTGATCTGTCCAGGGTGTACCCCGCCTCTCGCCCAATGTCAGCTTGCATTGGCTCCAGTCCAATTGTCTCGCTGACGGTAAGCAGAATACATATTTACAACCCATTTTATTTTTGTCAGTTTTTTTCCTGTTTATTTGGGAAGGTGGTCCTTGGAAATAATTTACTAATCAGAAGTGGGAGTTACAAAAGGTTGAGAGGCCCTGGTCTAGTCCACTGTATTCCCCCATGATATCCAATTAATAGTTTCATAATGCTGCGTTAAAGACACCTCTCTCTTAGAATTAATGCTTTTTGAAACCCTTGTGATAGACGTCATGACCTAACTACAAACCTGGGACAAACTAGCATGATTATGATCTGAATTCAGCAGAAAGAAAGAGGTGGTTTTAGAAAGGGATGGACTGTTGTGAGCGAGGATCAATACCTCAGTATTGCTACGGTATCAGCTCATCCAACAAATCCAATTCAATTACCAGCTGCCAAGGAGAACAGATCTATCCAGGGCTTTGAAGACTGTGATGAGGTGCTTTACTTTTTAAAAAAAGGCTAAAATAGGTGATAATGTGAATTCTCCCACTGTGTTTCCAGAATTGATCCAGATATATCTGCAGCTCCCAGAGCTGAGTTTCAATTAGCGAGGTTGTATACTAAGCAAACTGTAGTGATGTAAGATGACTCTGTGTCTGATTGTTTCAGGGAAAGGACCTTTCTCTCGTAGAATATTGAACTTGGTCTTTCACTGTGACAGGTTGGCTGAAGAGTTATCTCTGCTAAAGCAAGCACATGTTAGGTTATATCATCAGCTAGTATATATTTATCTCCTCTAAGAGCATGTACCAGCAGCTGTGTTGGAACTATGAAGTCTGTCTGTGGGTAGTGTTATGGTTAATGGATAGTCTGAAATGGAATGGGCTCATCCACTGACTGTAAATGTTAAGTACTTTATGACTATTGTCCTGTTGGATTAAGATTTTCCTGTGAGCAAACAAAGTTTTCAACCTTCTAAATACATCACAACTTGTTTTTTGAAAATTATTAGGAAACGGTTTTAAGGATTGTGATGCTCATTCATAATGCATCAGCAACACATCCAACCTGATGAACTCAAGGCACACAGAGCTACTCATCATGGATATACAAAGAAGTTACCCACCCAGCCACCCTCTGAGCAGTACAGCAACAGAGCATAGTGGATATAATCCAGTTATGTTTCATCCAGCGCCATCATCAGGTCAACATTTTATTGTGTCCAATACTTTGGTTTTTGTTCAGATACTTGCTCAACTGATGACATTCCCATCAGCCTCAGCTGGACTTTTAGCACTAATTAGCAAATGTTAGCATGCTAACACACAAAAGTACAGACTGCCACAGTTGCAGTATGTTAGTTTTGTTTCTCTGAAAGCCAGTGCATGTGACACACAGCCAATTGTGATCAAGTCAACCATCCAAATTGTTCAGTTCAACTGTACCAGTGCAGTGGTACAACATATACTAACAACTGTACAACATGTCATATCACATATTTCTCTCACACACTGCAAGTACAATTATTCTTAGACTTTCTAACACAAACTTTATTAGAAGCTATTTTACTGATACACTATGTACCATACAATCTGAAGGATATTTTCATGCCTGATCAGTGAACAGTGCATGTCCCTGAATGATTGGGTTTGTTCTGAGAGTAAATTTACATGTGTAACAGGAAAAGCATCATCTGCCCCTAGCGGAGGTTAATCGACTGCCCCTTATTCACTTCCGCTTGGTAACCAACCAGCATTTCGGGGCACCTTTATAAAGGGATGAGGTGCCCTTCCTGGCCTCCCTCTTGCTCGTTGGCCTCGAGACCTCTCCCTTCCGGGTGGCCTCGCTCCCGTCTCCGGCCTCCTCCGGCAGCTGATCGGGCTGCGGCTTCGTGCCGGTGTAGTGTCTGGCAAGCCGTGCTCTTTGCCATTTATGTGGGGAGCCTCGCTGCTGCTCCTCGGGTGCAGAGCATGCCACCGCTGCTCCAGACTGAGCTGGACAGCTGTTGGAGCAGAGAGAGAGGAACTGCTGCTTTGCCTTGGCGTTTTTTTGTTGGTTTGCCTCACCGCTCCTCCAACCCGCTTGCCTGGCCGCCGTCTTGAGTGCCGTTGGCCGTGGACCGACTGTTGCCGACCGCGGCGCCTGACGGCTCTGCTCGCGGCCGATAGCCGGCACCAGAGTCGGCCTGGTCGGCCCTGCACGTGGCATAGGCCCAATTTTAATGTGTGGATGAATGCGTGGGGGTTTCCCCATTTTCATTGTCTCTTGTTTTATTATATTGTTTAATTGTTATTGGGGTTATTTTCTGAGCTGGGATGATTTGTGTTGTGTTTCTGTTGCATTTGTGTTATTTCATTTTCCTTAGTTAATCCTTGGTATATCTGGATTATTTAGTTAATTTGGTTAGGTCATTTGTATTTTGATACTAATTTGTATGTGTTAAATAGTTATTTTGAATTTATTTTTTTTCTGTGAATTTAGATCATTTTGGGGCAGCAGATTTTGTTGAATTCTTGTTTGTAATTTGTGGCCTGCCCACCTTTTTTATATTTTGATTTGTTTCCTTTGGTAAGTTTTGCTTTATTTGATTTCCTTTGGGTATAAACCCCTTTTATTCATTTCTTGTTTCCTTTCTCCTTTGCAGTGCTGAGGGCTGAAGGTGGTGGTTTCCCCTTCCTGTGTGCCATGCGTCTCCTGGGTTCCTGGTTTCCCCTTCACTACCGGGTGCATGTGTGTGCTTGCCACGTGAGACTGGGGTGAGCTTTGTTTTTGTTTATTTTGGGATTTCTCACCCCCTCTGCGACCCATTCTCTCCACTGGTAAGCCTCAGCCCTGATTAGTCCCCCCCACACACACACACTTTGTTACAGTGCGTGTGTGGCGGTTTTAGAGTTTCTGTTCATTTGTAATAAAGTGTATTTTTCTTACCTGGAACCATGTCTCCTGCCTATCTGTAGGACGGGCCTGGGCACCTTATGGGCTCTACCGTCACCAGTCTATAATTCTCTGGGTGAAATTCCCAGGGTGGCGTTGTCTGGCTGCTTTTCATTCACAGTCCCCCTCGTATCGCCACACATGGAAGGAATGAACAGTCCCTGACCCACGCAACACTTCACATGTAAAGAAAAGCTGACTCTAAATGTACTATGGACTATAAGGTATATAAAATGTGGTTTTAGAGAATATCATTGAATTCACCTTTTTGGTTTGTTTTGTTTATATTTTATTTTATGTTTGATTTTTGTGTGTTTAAGTGTATGGAGGAAAATGAACGTCTGTATACCACACCATGCTTGTGTGCAGTGCCATTCCCATTGGTGTTGTGGGTGTAATGTATTGTGCAAGAATAACTGGCACTGTCAAATTGGGGTGGGTGAGGGAGATGAGGGAAATAGTGTGACACCCAGGTTATGGTGCTTGAACCAGTGAGGGGAATGGAGTTCAACAGGCAGTGGTAGGGGGGTGGAGTGGCTTGGGGAGGGTGGCGGAGACAGGGGCTTTTCTGCAGGCTGGGAAAGTGTGTCAGCCTTCTGTACTTTGGATGTGTGGTCCAAACACAAGCCTGGCCTTGAACAAATTCATTGTACCTGTGCAGGCAAGTCTTTTCCTGGGAGCTTGCCGTCAAATGCATTCAGTTTTTTTGTTAGGACTTTTGCTTTTGCTGGAATTGAGTCTATTGGATTGACCACCAGTGTCAATATATGAGAAAAGTCTACAACCCAGCCAATACCTGCTGATGAGTCACACAATGATAATTCACAAAGTTGAAGAAATCAAGGTTATTATGGCACAGTGTTATAAAACCAGTGCACATATCGCCCTATTGCCAGGGCCCCATCAGTAATATTTGCCACTAGTTTATGAATAAGGATGTCATTTTTACTGTCGTATAATCCTGGAAAGCCCGTCTGACAAATACAACAAGCTGAGCTATGTCAGATTCATTTAACTGCAGTGAAAAATATGTGACAATCCTTTAGTTGATCCATGTCCTCTGACAATGGTTCAGACTAGTGGGTTCAGGCTCACTGGGCCAAGCAGGACACCACAGACTATATTTTTGATGTCTTCTTTGTTTTTTTAGTTGTTGGAAACAGTCTCTATGGTAATCACCATCACTGTCTTGAATAAATCACCATCTGTAAAAGGCTTCTCCTGTTTAGCCAGAAGGTGACTTACACAAAATGACGTGTCAGTGGCAGGCTTATTTTGAGCAGCTGGTGACAAATGACCTTAAATGACCTTCATTTTCAAATTTCAGTTTATCAAATTTCCAAGCATGTATTGCACTCTTTGGCACTAGCCCCCTGCAACCCTCAAAGCATAAGTGGTATAGATAATGGATGGATGGATGGTGTTGTAGTGCCACTCCAGACATTGTGATATAGGCAGCCTATCAGCTATGAATCCAGATGTTTTCTCCTGGAACAACAGACGTCATCCCCCTCTGTGCTCCATTAAACACTCCAGACTGTGAGATAGAGTGAGCCGCTGACTCACAACATATAGAAAAAGCCATTAGTTTCAGTTTCAGTTATGAAACAGCAGCAGTGAATGAGGCCAGCAGGCAGGTGTTCTGCATGTTTCAGTGATATTTAGCAGGTGAACACACCTTCACAGTACTGCTGTTAGTGTGACATTTTGTTAAGGCTGAGATTCATGAGTGTCTGTCTGAATCCTGTCCAGACCTTCCTGCTACAAAAGATTCACACTGATCTCCTCTCTCTTGGTGGAAGCCAAAAGTGTGCACTAGAAGTTGTATAATTAATTTAAAATAAATATTACAGTGGATAGGGAGAAGTCTCATATTAATAACAGCTGCTTCTCAGTCTGTCTGTAATGTTGAGGCACAGATGAACAGTAACCTGATAACATTAGGATCGTACAGAGATATGAGTAATCAGGTTATGTTCTATATCTTATCCTGAATTTGGTTAAAAGCAGGACACCACAAAAATCAAAAACCTCAGGGGCTCCAGTCTGTGCTGATGTCCTGTTTCAGAAAACAAGGTCAGATCTAGTAAATACAGGAGCAGCCTGGATGCCCTGTCATTTCTGAGGGTGAGTCATTAACACACTTAAAGCCAAGCATTATGGGGGTAAAGGATCACTGTTTTGTAGTAACTTCCATCAGTAGGATGCCAGCCAAATATCACAACAAGCCCCGAGGTCCTCACAGAAAACTCCCACGTCTCACTCCTCTCCCTGCAACACATAGTCCACTTACGGAAGCAGTAGGAGATTAAACAGCACAAACATGGCAGGCAGCTAGAAAAACAAAGACTGCTTTCATTTTCACCTTTTCTTCTACATCAACTGTGTTCTTGTCACAGTCTGCATCCTGGTGGAAAAGTGGAAATTAAACATACATGCAAGTTCATTATGTTGCAATAACTTTTCATAATGTAATAAACTGTCCCTCTAAAAGAGATGAAAAACAAAGTAATAAAAGCTGTCAGAGATGAATCACTTCAGAGTTACTCTTAAAACCTAATGACATTTACAGTTCAGTGCTGCAGTGGAACTGTAAATGAAAAGATTAAACTACAACCTGAAATGTCTGATAAAGCCACTGTCCACTACCTGCTCAGCAGCAAACAGCAGACAGACACAGTCAGAGACTAGCTGGTGAATAGCAGAGCATTTAGCAGCTAAATAGCCAGAGATTTCTCTCAGGAGCTGGTGGAGACAAGGGTGTGATTTCCACTGGGTGGCATGCACCTCTCATATTGTTTCAGGTTGATTTAGTTTCTAAAATCTCTCTGAGAAGAATCTTCTAACTGTCCAGCTGCTGAAATCCAGGAGAGCAGGGCTGCTAAAAAACCTTTTGTTTGTTGCTCTCAACCATCACAGTGTGTTCACAGTAATTACTCTTTACGAGCAGCAGCCTGGGGTTTACAGACAAGAGCGTGATTGGTGGAGTTTCTACCTGCAGCAAGAGAGGAACACCTGCAGACACACCTGCAAGAGAGAGAGAGACTGCAAACTTCTCACATTTTTCTGGGGAAAAAACTAGGCCATGTTATTATTTATAGTCAATATTCTAAAAAGCTACTGAACAGGACAGTGAAGGACAGAGCTTTCTGTAGTAAAATACAACATTTTTCTGTCTGAAAGTATCAGGTCTCTAGTAACTACAGCTTTTACATGGTGTTGGTGCATTAAACCAATTCCATTCTTTTATTTGCAGAATTAATATAAATATTAGAAACGTGGGAAATAACATTGACATACCCACAGTGTTTGTGCTGCAGCTTACTGCGACCCATAGTTATGTTTTATTTTTTGATTACCTCTAGTGGCTGCAGTAATGATGATGGGATGGGAGCACAGGAGGAAGTCAGGTGACATAATGTACACCAATCAGCCACAACATTAAAACCACTTGTATAATTTTGTGTAGGCCCCTCCCGTGTCGCTAAAACAGCTCTGACCCGTCCGGGCATGGAAACAGGACCTCTGAGGGTGTCCTGTGATGTCTGGCACTGGGATGTTGGCAGTGGATCCTTTTGGTTGTGTAGGTTGCAGGGTGGGGCCTCCAACATCTGGCTTGTTCTGGTGCATCCCACAGATGTTCAATCAGATTTGAATCTGGGGGATTTGGAGGCCAGGTCAACACCTTGGGCTCTTTGTTGTGTTCCTTGAGCCATTTCATGGGGGTGGGGGGATGTTTCTTTCTTTTTTGTCTCTGCCTTTGATAAATATGGGTCCAAGTAAACATCATGTCCTGATTCAAATGATATGGTGAGTGTGTGCCACTGCTGGGGGATTTTGCAAAACACACAGGGCAATTTCAGCAACAGTCTCTCCTATTGCAACAATATGTAGCATTAATATGTAAGTGGTAGCATGTGCTATGATTTACCTTCTATGCTTTGCCAATAATGACTGCTGCTGTGTTAACTTTCCACAGTCTAAACCACATCAGAGACCTGGTCAGGGTTGGGTTAGGTGCAATGAATTATAAAGGGGTGATGTAGGGGAGGGGAGGGGAGGGGGAGCATTGATATGTTTCCTGGTCTCTCTGCGTGCAAGCTCAGTGGTGCTAGTCAGTAGATGGGTTGACATGTTTGGTACAGCCTCTGTTATCAATATTTCATAAGCTCCCAGGCTGAGAACATTGTTCAGTGAACTGTCATGCTCCTGGAAGTTTCATTCTCTTCTGCTCTGCGTTTGTGTTTCCATTCATGTGGGATTAGCAGAGCCACATCTAGTGCACCACAGAGTGCCTTTAGATTACCAGGATATTCCTATCAATCAGCTTCCTATGGTACCATCACATCAGGAATCTGCATTGCCAATACTCACTGAGTGTGTTCTGTGTGTTGTCCAAGTCTATAAATGGCTTTCTAGCGCCTTTTTGATCAGTAAAAAGTGGTGGTAGGGAATGTAGTTTCTAATTCAGTCATTACATTACATACATTACATGTATACAGTGTGCTTGACAGGAAGATGAAAAGAGTCAGAGGGAGACAGAAGAGAAAAGAGAAAAACCAGAAGGAATGAGTCAAATGATAAAAGCAAGAGCAATCAAACATAACTGCTTTTAGAGGATGTTGTTGGAGGCTGTTCCAGAGTCAAGAAACAGTGAAAGCACAATCACCTTTTGTTTTCTGCCCTGACCTCAGAACAGCCAGAGTCCTTGAGTACCTCAACACCAACAAGTCTGACCCCGTAATGCCTCATATGTCAGATTTACCAGTTTTAAATCAGTCCAAAAGTTGGAGAGAATCTGAAGCTGGTGTAACATGTCTAATACATTTGGCCCATGTTAAAATCCTCCAGTTGTGAAGCAGGTTTTAAAGTAGTTAAAATGTGGCATAATAAAGGCAAGGGCTGCTTTTTCAAAATCATTAGGCTGAAAGAAGAATCAGATTTTTACAATGTTCCTGGATGGGTAAAGAGCAGGACTGGAACTCCAAAGTAACTCTGTGGTTTTTGGACATTTTGGATGAGGGAGTTTTGAACTGTGTCTATAATGACAAGCATTACCAAAGTGCTGAATGTTATGTTGTGAGGGGGCAGCACATGGACAGAGACCTGGATGGGACTAAGAAGTGACTCCTGTGGCACTCACACATGTTAAAAACAGGATTATTCTTACAAACACACAATGTTTGGATGGTCAATTGATTGGACAGATTTAGAGATTTCAACATCTTACATGATGTTTAACAAACATTACAACTAGAGTCATGTGACATTCTGTTACAGGAACACTTACAGGCTGATTTGTTGTTTTGTTTAGTCTCAATGGTTAGACTGATCTGGGACATGGGGCATGGAAACATACAGGAATATGGCTTCCACTAACTCTAAAGTTGTCTTATTTACATGCCATGAGTTTTTTTATTTTAGTATTTAATATTTTACAATCACACTAAAAGTCTCACCCTCAAAGGAAAAACCTGAACCTATGTTACCTTCACTTTGTGCTGCGGTTTCTGTCCTGGCCTCGGTTCTCTGAGAATCTGGGTAGAGCAGCCCTCGTGTGGGAATGATCAGCCCATTATAGCTATGTTTAATTTCATAATGTGTGTAACTGTCTGTGTCCTCATGTCACACTGAGGTGGAGGAACATCACTTTTCAGAAGTTCATTTTCACGGAACCTGTGGCCTTATGACGTAATTCTTGGTGACATACTGACGCCCAGCCACCTGCTGACTTTGCTCTGCTGTCCTCAGTTCAGTTACCAGGTTTTTCCATGACATGCTTATTGCTCATCTGTTTGATAAATGCTCGTTGTCTGTAAATGTCAAAAGTATTTTCAGGGGATTTTAGATGTTTCATGTTCATTTTTCTCTTAAACCTGTTGACATTTTGAAATATGAAAATGGTCATGTGTGCCTCTGTTTTAGTTCGCTCTCAATGCTCTTGTGGTGTCTACATAAATCCCCAACCATAAGTCATACTTCCTGCCCCCTGACTACCCATGGGAGCATTTCCTCAATTAGTATCCCTACAGTGGCAGGAGATATGCTACAAATAAACTGTTAAAAATCTCTGTTGAAAATAAATAACTAGGGAGAGATCATAATTTAGGTTAAAATAGGTATTTTATTAATGTAACCATGATTGCAAAGATCCTCTAATATTAGTAAATGTGTGTAATGTTACAGAGTGACCATACAGGAAACAACAACAGACAAAGTCCAGTGTTTCTGCTTGTACCACGGATCTATGTAACTGATCTTGATGGCAAGAGTGTCTCCATATCATCATGTTTGACAGCAGCTGTTTTCAGAGAAACAGTTGTAAAAAAGCTACTGTCAACTACATGCTCAGCAGCAAACTGCAGACAGACACAGGTAGAGACTAGACAGAGCATTTAGTTAAAGAACCAGAAATTTACCTCAGGAGGAGGTGGAGACCAAAAACAGAACTAAAAGAGAGGGAATACTGGACTTCATGTTATTCATCAGGTGGACACAAACACCACTGAACACACCCTGTGTACCTGTTCTGCCCTCTGATCCCTGACTACAGTCCTGTTCAGTTCTTTGGCTTTGCAACTGTCTTGCATCAGCTAGGGTACAGATCTGGGATCAGTCATAATGACAGACTGTTTCAGTCCCTGAGCCCCCGGCCATTCAATGCACATCACCTGAACACATTCTCCTCACTGGCTACATGTATAATAATGCATATCTTTCTCATAGTTGCTTCAGATACGTGTCTATAGTTTCTTAATCACTTGTGTCATTATTTCCAACAATTAGAGAGGTTGGTTTTTAATTTAAATACTATATTTATATGCATATTGTCAAATACATTTAGATGGAGTGACAGCTAAACAGTAGCCCCCCCCCACTCAGTCTTGTTTCTCTCCTTTATTCCAGACTCCCCACCACATCACCACTCCCCTCACCAACCCCCATTTATTGTTGTGATGTCATACTATTTTCAAAGTCCTTATTTTCCCCAGCTGATTTGTTGTTATGTCGCTGCTCACATTCTCTTGTTTCTTGGGCAATTGTTTTTCACTGACATCATTCATTATAGGAGCATCTTTTCTCGTGTGAACACAACATACACAGGAAAAATAATATAGTTCATGTAGGTCCTACATTTATTCCCACTTCACATATGAAATGCCACAGTTTTTCACATGATTTCTCTTCAGTATTTTCCACTCTGGTTGGGAGAGCGAGAGCCTAGCTGAGATGGTGAGACACAGCTCTCAGCTCAGTCCTCGCTGCACCACCAGGGACCCTGTCTGTGAGCAAATAGAGCAGAAGAGTGAGAGGATTTTAGCTGTAATGATCTTGCTGTGAATATGAGCCTGCATTTCTAATGATAAAGAGCAATGAGCAACAGTTACTCTTCCACCTATCTCAGGAATCATTTGCCTCCAGGTTAGCAGTTAGTGAATCAGGCTGGATCAGATACAATGATAATAACCAGGACAAATCAGTGAGTCACGGGGGGGAGGCTGAACTGGCCTCTTTAGGTGAAGCAAAGGACACAGAAAGTGTTGGGCATAATGGATCCATCACTGTCAGCCTCCAAATAAACCCAGATGAGCAGGAAAGGTTCACAGCCCAAAACAATAACTTCCCTCGCATTGTTTAACCCTTTGCCCTGACAGGAAGACACCTGCTGCCACACACAGCTCATCAATCCATCAGCATCAGCTCTCTCATCTACTGGATATTAATTATCAAATGAGCAGCTCTTGTGTGTTGAATGGTGTTTATTACCCATAATTCCCAGCTTCTGGAGCAGGAAGTGCTTTCATTGTAACAAAAATGCCAAACTCTATTTATAATTTTTGACATTTTCAAAGTTTCCTGGCTGGATATCAGAGAGGAATGCTGGTTTTTAATGACTTCTACGTCTTTTTAACTGATCTACAGTTCAGCATTACTCTTGAGTAAGTAAGTAATGCTGGACCTGATTCCAGCAGTTTAAGCCACTGACTATCGTTCAGTTGAAGGGTGATCGTACCTGCTCACCAAAGAGCAAGAACAGGTGTTCAGGGAGCAGAGTGGGAATGACAGAGGCTCCATTCTCCCTGTTACAAGTCAGAGAACCATAAACTGAGATTTTGAGGTTAGATAGTTACATCATGTTGATTTAACCAAAGTGCTTTTGGTGCCAAACCAGAGACGGGACTGTTGATGTCAATTATGTCTCTAGTGTGACAGTCCTATACATTCTACATTCACTCAAAAATGTCTATGAACGTAATGCAGGCAGAGACTATTGAATGAGTTGTTCTGACTTGAGGTCTTTTGACTTGAAATAATGAGTTGAATCAGTGAACTGCTGAAGTTCACTCAACTCATTAAATGAAGGTTTTAAATAAACAAAACTTCCCAGCATGCATTGTTTGAGAGTTAAAAAAAGACTTCTTCTTTGTAGTTTGAAGAAAACAGATATGATGGAAACCTACTGTGTCTTTAATACATGTTCAACGAAGTTAACATGAAAACACAGTTAATGAAAACACTGTGATGAATCATGATGAAGGTTAGTACTGAATTCAGCTGTGAAATGTCAGATAAATAACTGACTCTTTAAACTGAGAAAATGAAAAAGGAAAGTTAATCAGTCTCAAATGTCTCTCTCTCTCAGACTGCCGAGTCAACTTAATATCTCAAATTTTTAAAACTTGTTTTCTCAAGTTCAGTGAACTTAACTCATGGTTTTACATTTCCAAAACTCATAAAACAATGGCGAACTAACTTTTTATTTAACCTTAGTTCAGGTAACTCTCAGTTACTCCCAGGGGAGCAAAGTTTAAATGATTTACAGTGTTGGCTCACACATCCCAGACTGATCAAGTCTGCCATCTTTCTACAGTTCCTCTGTTACTGTAGCTGTATTATACAGTAAGAGCATTTCTGATACCACAGCTTCACAAATCCAGACATAAAATCTGACCCAGTGTAAACAATTACAACATTACATACTTTTATAAATATGTTATTGTCATCATGTGACATGACACATTGTTTTTAATTTAATTTTTCCTTCTACAAATGATTGCAGTTAAATGAAGACATCTCTGTTGTGTAATTATTATCTGACATGGTCTGTGTGGGTGGTGGTTTATCTTCAGGTAGGTTTTGATGAGCCAGTCTGGGTTTCTGGGCCAGCTTTTATTCTCATTAAGCCTCTGCACACAAAGACTGGTCGACCATCCATCCACCCCAACCTCCTCCCTCTAAGGACTATTTTCATAGCTCTATAAAAACATCACCTGACTTCCTCCTCTGGCCACTAGAGGGCGCTGTCACCTGAATGTAAACATGTTGTTCGGGCCATTTGCAGAAAAGACTGATGCTGTCTCACACGCCACCTAGACGTTGCTTAACAGTTTAAGTATGGGGTGGTAATTAGCCACTGTACAAACAAGCTCTGGACGAGAGAGCGAGAAACAACCTCCACACCTTTAATTGGGATTCAGAATTTGACAACTGATGGCAAACATTTTCCCAAAGCATACCAAAGGTTTAAGGTTGATGAATACATTTTTGCTACTGTCCCAGCAGCCAGTGGATGGATACGGGTAAGTAATCCATCACACAGTGTGTTCTATTTTTCACAAAGTTACTTTGTTGCTGTGTGGTGATACAGTGGAGAGTGGGGAGTGTTTGGACATATCTTCAGTGATGATGCATTAGGGTGTTTGTGCAAAAGTAGGGAAAATGCAGTGCTACTGTGGAATACTGGAAGACAGGCCCAGAGTGGCTAATTGGGAGAGCTCTAAAATCATTCTCAGATTTCCACAACTTTTGCACCTTTTCTAGATCTCAGGAAGAGAAACAAGAGAGCTCTCTCTATGAGCTGAATCTATTCTCATCGCAGCCTCCTGTTAAAGTCAATTCATGCATCTCAAGCTGAGCTCAGACAGAGCACATAAAGAGCTCTCCACAGCCAATCACTGTATTCTCACCCAGGCTTAAATTAATGCTTTTTTTAAAGTCATTAACATAAAGTGCAACAACAATAAACGTAGAAATTTTCATGAAGTTTGCAAAGAAACACTTTTTCACACATTTACAGGTTTTATCTAAATTATTACACGATCCGACACTTCAATAGGTGATGGCACCAAAAGTTCTGCTCATCGGTTTTGTCCACCCATAGCATCACTCTAAATGTGAGAATGGTGAAAATCCGTAGTTGGTGCCAGTGTTAGTGACATCACATTTGTGACATTATCAGTTTCACAGCCAGCCAAGCAGTTAGCCCGACCAACAAGCACATTTGAACAGGCGAAACATAGGTACTAATTTGTTTAAATAAAGGCAAGATTTGCCAGATGACACAACTCTGGTCAACACAACAATATAATCCATCTTGCCTTTACACTCTACAGCTTTTTTTTTATATATGGTGTGCTGTTACAAAATGTATTTGTTCCAGCGTGTCAGTGTAGTAGTATTAGTCAAATGAGTTTCACCACTAATACATACATAAAATTTCTTGTCAACCTTTCTTGTGATCAATCAATGATCAATCAATATATGACTCAGTAGGAATGATCAGAAACTCTCAAAGAAAACATGCTGTGGCTTGTTTTCTTGTCTATTTTGTCACAACTGTAGAAAGATATACATTATTATACATGTAGCCAGTAGAAGATATGTTCAGGTTGATGTTGCATTAGATAGCGGGGCTCAGGGACTACGAAATGGTCTGTGTTATGACTAGTCAGATCTGGCACCTGCTGATACAAGACAGTTGCAAAGCCAAAGAACTGAACAGGACTGTAGTCAGGGGATCAGAGGGCAAACAGGTACACAGGAGGTGTGTTCAGTGGTGTTTGTGTCCACCTGATGAATCACATGAAGTCCAGTATTCCCTCTTTCGAACACAAAAGAAAACTTGCTCATCTCATATTTTATGATTCAGATCCAAAATAGTGAGTTGTGGGGTTGTTCATTTATTCAAAATTAAATTTTGAGCTCAATAATAATTAAAAACCTTTATTATAATTGTAATGATCTATTCAAAATCAAGAATTTACAGAGCATTTGAAGTAGTTTAATCTTATTAAAATTCACTGTCAACGCTGACTGATTTCTACCATTCAAGCTGCTTCAGTCATATCAGAAATACAAACAAATTAACAACAGAAACCTAGTTGTAAATGTAACTAAAAACCTCATCACAATTGGCAATAGGTGGATATTGCCTGGTTATTTGGCCAACTAAACTGTATTACAGATGTAGACCTGATTTTTAGTGAAATCAAGCCACAAGGTCAAAAGGAGCTGCGTAGAGCTCAGAGACCACGACCTCTTGGCTTGAATTTCTCTGATCACTAGTTCTTGCCTTTCAAAATCAAGTCCAGTCAATTTAATTTACCATGGTGGACTCCAACAAGGTGTAGAAACACCTCAAAGATGATCAGAGAACTGGGAGAAACCTGAGCTCATTTTTCTTAGCAACAGGTCAAACAAAATTCTATTTGCTTTGTCGTATAGGGGTATTGAGTCTAGATTGATGAGGGAAAAAAGCGTGCCACAGAGGAATTGTAGTAAGCAGAAAAGACAGGTTGCAAGCCTGGACAGGAAAAGCCTGACTCGATGCCCTCCCAAATCAGTGCTGATCATCAGTGGTGGCTCTTTAGTCCCGTCAGAGGATAAATCGTCTGCAGGAGACAAAGAGATCTGGGTTCATAGAAAAATAAAATGACTTGCTGATGCGTATTCTGTCCAATACATGTGATAAAGCTGGATTGACTTTGTTTTCAATATGATGCTCATGATCTGAGGATCAAGCTGAGTGTGCAGCAAGGTTGCACTTGATGAATACAGCCAAATAATCTGATAACAATATCACTAAATATGGATGGTTCAATGAAACAATATGTTGAAATGTATTTGTTTACAACACTATATACAAAACTTCAGAGGATGAAGTTCAAGTTAAAATAAATCTTAACTCAAGCTGCATTTAACTAGTAATATAATAAAAGTGTCTATTCTTCTGCGTCTGTCCTGTTGGTAGCCTACACTTACCTATTTTCATTTTAAACTTGTAACATAATTTTTACGAATCAAATCCTTAGAGCTAAAGAAACAACTGCGCTAATTTAAATTAATTCACATTAAAGCTTTGTGTAGGTAAATCATAGTGAGAGCTTTTAAGTGTGAAGCAACTATAAGAAATATGTTGTACTCATCAGTGTAGTGACGGCTGCTATTGTGCTCTATAACTATTTACACAAATGCTTTCCAGTTCAGTCAAGCATACTGTAACATGAAATGTAAACTATCCCATTCTGAGAGAGAATTACACGAAAGCCTCCTCAGAATCATTCTATATTTATACTGCCAATCTAAACACCATATATGAGGCATGCAGCTGTAGTGTTTGAGATGATCTTATTTTACAATGGTGGTAAAGCATTTAAAAAGCTATTAGCTTCTGCAGTTTGTGTTCAGAACCTTAGCCGTACTATTTCTGCTGAAGGTGTGAGATACATGTTTTGAGCAACCCTGAATCTGAGACAATATAATGTGTTTACAGTGTCTCTCAGCTGATAAACATGACTAGACCAACTTTGTAGCTTATTTTTTCGACTGTGGTCACTGTCAATGTTACACCAGGGTTTCTTACTGCGGGTTCTGATTTGAACTCTGAACAAGATGTTTTTGTATTTTCGAAGCTTGTAACTCTTGAATGGTGGTGAAAATTCTCTAGATCCTGGTTTAAATGCTGGTATGTGATAGAACTTGTGTCATTGACTTGACTTTCCTTGTCCTTGGATGGAGAAAAAACCTTGAAGTATGTTTTGCTGATAGTACTTATGTATTTTTACCTGAGTTTGAAAGCAGGACTACTTGCAATGGGGTATAATCACACTGTGGTATTATCCACCTATTTTCACTGAAGAAAAGTATCTGTGGACTTCCTCCAGCACTAGAGATCAGACAAGACCCTGACCCTCAAAACATAACTATTTAAAAACAGTGAGAACTGAATAAATCTCCCCTCATAAGGTTGATATATCTCATAATGTATGGCATTACATTTACATGAAAACATGAATCAGTTACTCACTTCACATGGAGATTCCCAACATCACTATATCCTAAATAAAACCAGACAGGTTTCCAGATTTCTTTTTGACAGACTAATGAAAATAGCCCTGAATTGAAGTTTGGGCACCTTGGACAGATATGTCAGAGTGTTCAGAAAAACATACAATGCGCAGTCAGTTACTGTTGATGTAGAAGGTAGAGTTAGAAACAGGTGACTCACATTAGATGTGATGGGGGTTGGGCCATACACCCAATCCATGCTGGAATAGGCAGATACAGAAAATAAATGGATGGTTGCTTTGGCCTTTCATTGCCTCTGTGAAGTCACAGAGCCTGCAATGTTTTAACTGAGCGTTGTTTCCTGGGAGACAGATCTGTGGCCCTGATGGAAATGGGTCATCAAGCTAGGCCCAACACGGTTCTGCTCTGTTGAAACCAGCATGCCACAACCTGGCCTGGTCCCCCAGTCCCTCACACATACACACACACAGTGCAGAGGTGATCCATCATGGCAAAAGGCTGACAGGTGTGGAGAAGAGACCAACATGTAGCTCTGCTCTGTGTCTGCTGCTCAGAGACCCTGCACCTGCCTCATGTGGACTGTGTGTGTGTGTGTGTGTCTGAGGAGGATACAGAATTAGCACATCTGCTGCAGTAGTACAGTGATAAAATATATCTTGCTGTATGGACTCCGGCAGAAGCAATCTGCCTCCTGCGACTCTCAGCTATGTTATTCAGATTCATCATAGCTACGGCACACACACACACACACACACACACACACACATAATGTGACACAATGTGAGGCTCAGCTGAAAAACTTAGATACAAACATGGAAATACTCAGGGTGTGAGCAGACATCTTCCAGATAAAACAGACACTGCTTTTTCTTAACCCTTTCAAGCATTTATGAAATCCTCAGTCAGGATTTTTTTTCCTAATTGTTTTTATTCTCCTTTAGGCATGAAAAAAAATATTTGAACTTCATTTTTTTAAAACATAATTTTTTCAAGGAGTTTCTCACATGTCCACCCGGGTGGACTGCATGCATTTGAGTTTTCAATTGAAGAGCTATGTATTTAACAAACAAATCAATAGAATTATATATTATGTCAAAATTATAAAATAATATGAATTTCTAATAATGTTAAACTAATGTATTCACATATTTTAATACCGTTCAGCGCAAAGTAAAATCATTGAACCTTGCTCCTGACACCTTAGATTCTCAGCATCCTCAGCTCCACTCTCACTACTGCTAGCATTTGTCAATACTTCCACTATCCTGTAGGTCTTTCTATCTTTCTACCACAATTTCGTTGTACTTAACTGTAAATAAAGCCTATTATATTCTATTCTATTCTATGTGCTGTACTTGAGCTCTACAAAATATAAAAGACACTAACTGTTGCTTTCATAATGGAACTGATCTGCATACAATTTTGTTGGGTTTTTTATTATTACATTCTAATAACATGAAGCAGTTGATTCAGAGCCAAAACAGATACTACAGATGAAGGATTTTAAAGAACAACTAAGTCTGCACTTTAATCCACTGACGAAACAGCTGCTTATCAGTCACTCATTCTGTGCAATATTATTTCGAACTGTACAGTTCAATCTGTTGCTATGTAGTCCTGTGTATGTTATTCTTTTGTTTATATTTTTATTACATTGTCCAGTGTATACTGTTTTTTGTGTTTATATTTTTATAATATTGTCTTGTTTATGTTTTGTTTGGTATTTCTTTTTCTATTTTGTACCACCCCTGCTGCTGCTGGAACAATATAAATTTACCTGCTGTGGGACTAATAAAGGATTATCTTATCTTGTCACAGTAATAGTATGAAATGTAGTTGAAATATAGCCAGTGATGCATGATGCCCAGTCTAGTGGAGGGATGATTAATCGTAATTTCCTCCTAATATAAAATCAGTACTTGGAAATTAACAATAGTATTACTCCTTAGATGTTGCTTGATGCTACCAATTTTATTTATTTTTTTTACCTGCAGGGGTCTCCTTCGAGGGATTGGCGAGATATTCCTGAGCTGCTCAGCTTTTCTGGCCACCTGTCCGACACCCTGGTTTTGATAAATTTGTTTTAGACTTACATTGACTGGCCAATGGGTGACAGTGTATGGAACAACACCCTAGTGTCCAGTGTGGTGGCTGATTTGCAGTTATGCCATCAAAACCCATGCATATACAAGAAAACAGCTTTTTAATAGCTGACAATGATATCAGTTCCTTTGACCTCAGGACTGTGTTGAGGAACAGATCTAGGGAACCTCCTGCTGTATTGAAGGTTCCCAAGAGCACAGTGACCTCCATAATTATTAAATGGAGGAAGTTTGGAACAACCAGGGCTCTTTCTAGAGCTGATCACCCAATGTAACTGAGCAACTGGGGGGCCTTGGTAACAGAGGTGACCAAGAACCTGATGGTCAGGTCCTGATCCAGATCCTGTGTGGAGATGGGAGAAACCTAACATGTATGAAAATTTTTACTAGAGACACCATTAAAAACATTATTAATGCAAAAACACATACCACGACTGTCTTCCATGATAAATATGATTTGGACATCACGGAAGGGACCAGTTGGACCATAGTCACAAAGCAA
Source organism: Lates japonicus (assembly GCA_033238685.1). Taxonomy (NCBI): domain Eukaryota; kingdom Metazoa; phylum Chordata; class Actinopteri; family Centropomidae; genus Lates; species Lates japonicus. Next base: position 8,101,695 of record BRZM01000033.1, on the reverse strand, counting down.
AGTACACCCAATCATCATGCAACTTCAAGAGGGTTTTAGGTATATTTATACACTACAATCCATTTTTTCCAGTTTTTTATTGAAATTGACATAGTTTCATGTGTTAAATGTGAGTATCCTGAGGAGAGCAGGAGGAGGAGAGCAGGTGGGTGTGTTGTTAACATTGTCTCCTGCACTCTACCTGTAGGCTCCATCCCTCACCTAAACCAAATGGAACATCTCCTTTAGGTGAGCACGTGTCTCAAGGTACACACTATGATGATTTTTGTCCTGAATCCCCCCTCTCAATCAAAGTCAGCAATGGCCTGATTATCTGATGGTTCTAAATATTATCTTGCCAGATTTTCCTGTGGTGTGAGGTGTGTTAAGAGTGATTTTACCCTTCCCCATCTGGTTGGAAGATAACTGGGGCCATCCCAATAAATATTAAATGCTCAATATTTATGATCAAAAATCCTGTTGCATGGGGTTACACCGACGAAAGCCAAGCCAGAACAGAATGATAGCCAATCAGGAAGCAAACCCTGCTGAAGACAGAAGCACTGCAAACAAGAAACATCATTGTCCACCATGTTTGTTTAAATTGTTTTAAAGTCGTGTCACACATCACACACTAAATGAACAAAACCAAAATCTGTCCTGTCATTATTTGTTGTCATGTATGTGGTCTCTCACATTTTCTAAATCGGTTAACATTTAAAAATTCTTTTAGTGTGTGCCAGGCTTTACATAGACATTCTCCAACTATGCTGCATGTGCGAAAAGACAACACCAAAGAAAGTCTGGACCTGATATTCTGGTCGTCATCCGAAGTAATGTGAAAACTGTCAGGGTTTGAATGTTTTTCCTGTTTTATTTTGGTATTTTGACTTGTCTTCCTGTTTCCTGTTCCTTGGTTTTTCCAGTTGTCTTTACTTCCTCGTCTTGATTACTGTCCCCGCCCTAATGTGTTTCACCTGTGTGTCATTATCTCCTTGTCTAGGTGTATTTAGTCAGTGTCTCTTCCTCTTGTCAGTTGCCTGATTGTCTTGTCCCTCGTGTCAGCTTTCCAGCGTTTTCCCAGTTTAGCTTTTGTGTGTTTTGCCTGAGTTCCTGATTCTGGATTTTGCCTGTTGTTTTTGGATTCTGTTGTCTGATCAGACTGCCTTCTTGTGTACCAGACTATTGCTTATAATAAAGAACCTGATCTGCGATCTTTGTCTGAGTCCTGCATTTGGAGTCCTGCTCCGCTGTGTGCCTGATAGTACAATCTGGCCACATTATGAACTCCGTGGACTCAGATCCCCTTCGGTCTGCCCTCATAGCCCAAGGGCAGCAAATCCTCCACCAAGAGGAACAACTTAATGCTCTCCGTCAAGAGATGAGGGAGATGACAGAGCACCAGGGGCAGATGCTCTCTGCCTTGGGGTCTCAGCTAAATCTCCTGGTCGACCATGTTTATTTATGTCATCTGATTCTCCTGGTTCTGCTCCATCCCCGACAACTCAGGATGCAGAACCCCAGCCATCTTCACCGCCTCCAGGGTTTGGATTGAATTCCCACATTCATCTCTCCAGTCCGGAGAAATTCTCTGGGGACTCCAGAGATTGTTGCTCGTTTCTAGCTCAGTGTGAACTTCACTTTGAATTCCAGGCGGCCTCCTTTTCCACGGACAGAGCCAAGATTGCCTATATGATCTCCCACGTCGGGTCGAGCCGAGGCATGGGCCACTCCTGAATGGAGTCGTCGCTCAGCAATCTGTGAGTCTCTTCCCTTGTTTATCTGGACTCTACCACAAGTTTTTCAGACTGTTTCTCCTGGCCGCCAGGTCCTTAGCTACACTACGGCAGGGGAGGCACACAGTTTTAGATTATGCTGTAGAGTTTCGCACTCTAGCATTTGACAGTGGGTGGAACCAAGCAGCACTTTGTGATGCCTTTTTTAATGGACTGTCTGAGACACTCAAAGACCATCTCACGCCACTTGATTTACCCTCTGAACTAGAGGCTCTCATTGCCCTGGCCTCCAAAATTGACTGAGGGAACGGGAGAGATCTCGCCTCTCTTCCCGTTCATTTCCTCACTTCCCTCAAGCTCTCAGTCGTCTTCAGATGAACTTTGAGTCTCACAACCCCCATATTGACTGGTCCTCAGGTCAGATCCTCTCCTGGGGCGATGCCTGTGGAGAAGGATAAGTCTCTTCGGGGGGGTTGAATGAAATCACCATTAAAAACAGGTATCCCCTTCCCTTGATTTCCACTGCTTTTGAGTTGCTGCAAGGTTCCAAGATTTTCACTAAGCTGGACTTGCGTAATGCATATCACCTTGTTAGGATCGGGGGGGGGGGGGGGGCTTTTGGTTTAACTAATGCCCCTGCTGTGTTTCAGGCTCTTGTGAATCATGTCCTTTGAGATATGCTAAGTGTATGTGTTTGTGTATTTGGATGACATCCTCATCTTCTCTCCAGATGAGGAGACCCATGTCCAACATGTTAGACAGGTTCTTCACAGACTTCTTGACAACAACCTTTTCGTGAAAGCTGGGAAATGTGTTTCATGTTCCTACCGTGTCATTTTTGGGGTTTGTGATTTCTGAGGGTGTTATGCAGATGGATCCTGAGAAGGTGAAGGCAGTGGTTGACTGGGCCACACCTACCTCACGGAGAGAGGTTCAGAGATTCCTGGGGGGTTTTTTTCTACAGGAAATTCATCCAAAGCTTCAGCTCCCTGGCCGCTCCTTTGCACCTACTGACCTCTTCGAAGAACAAGTTCTCCTGGTCCTGTCAGGCTGCGCAAGCCTTCCAGACGCTTAAGCAAAAGTTTTCCACTGCTCCAGTCCTCACCCAGCCAGACGCCCAGTGGCAGTTTGTTGTTGAAGTGGATGCCTCCAATGTGGGTGTAGGGGCCATTCTCTCCCAGAGGTCAGTAACCGACAACAAGTTGCATCCCTGTGCCTACTTCTCTAGGAAACTGTCTCCAGCAGAATGCAACTACAGTGTGGGTGATAGAGAGCTCCTTGCCATCAAAGCTGCACTGGAAGAATGGAGGCACTGGTTGGAGGGCGCTGAACAACCATTCCTTGTCTGGACTGATCACAAGAACCTGGAGTACCTCCGAGCTGCCAAGAGACTTAATTCCCGACAAGCGAGGTGGGCTCTTTTCTTTTCTCAGTTCAATTTCACAGTTTCATACTGTCCTGGCTCCAAGAATGTTAAGCCTGATGCCCTTTCGAGAGCCTTTTCCTGTTCCATAGAACCTAAGTTGGAGGTGCCAATTCTGCCCCGTTCCTGTGTTGTGGGAGCCATAACCTGGGACATAGAAAGGAGGGTGCTGGCGGCCAACCAGGGTGGTGCTCCTCCCAGAGGTTTGCCACCCAATCGCCTGTTTGTTCCTCCAGATCTACGCTCCCAAGTTCTCCAATGGGGGCACACTTCCCTTCTCACCTGCCACCCTGGGGCTTGCCGCACTCAGTTTTTTGTCACCTGACGCTTTTGTTGGCCAGGAATGAAGGTATATTGTGGAGTTTGTAGCAGATCTGTGATCTTTGTCTGAGTCCTGCATTTGGAGTCCTGCTCTGCTGTGTGCCTGATTAAAAACATTTTGACTGTCTACCTGTGCACTGAACCTTTTGGCAAGTAAATACTGTTTTCTTTGAATCCAGTGTCTGTCTCTGAGTCTCAGTCTTTTTCCCAGTGGTGTTTGCATTCATTACACAAAGTGTGACATGCAGATCATTTATGGATCTTGACTGGTTTGACTGGCTGAGCACTGATTGTGGTTCACTTGGTTTCAGCACAGCATCCTGCTGCTCACCATCTGGACTGTCTGTGTTCTCACTGATGTCTACGTCCCTCCAACATGTTGGGTGAGACTGACCTTCTTCCTGTTCTTTGTATTTTATTTAATTGGGCAAAAAATACAAATTTTAAATAAATATAAAATATAAATAAATTACTGTAAATACTATAACAAACAGGTTGTCTGTCAGAACAACTTGTAGTGGCATTTGCTGGTCTGCCACCTCTATAGTAAGCTAAAAACTACAATAACACTGCCATAACATTTGAAAAGTAGGGGCCCATCTAATGGCTTTATTCATGGATTATTTATTGATGCTTTATAAATGCATTATAAACCATTAATAACAACTTCCAGGTTGCCAGGTCCTCCTCCTGCAGACTACTTTTGTCTTTTTATCTCTTTAATTAATTGGGGAGATGTCTCCAATGGACTCTTTGACCAGAGTCATAGTAAAGTTCTCCATGGAAAATTTTATGTCTTGTACCTGACTGGACCTTGACTTTTTATCAAATACCCAGTTATTAATATTCTGTGGTTCGTGTCCATCCAAACCATATTAGAGCTCCAACAGTGAGTGACTGACTAAAGCAATGTGAGGGGGGAAATTAACTCGTGCGCTTGTAACCAAGTGTCAACTCCACAATAATACTGAGACTCAACATATGTCATTTTGAAATTTGACATTATCAAAAAAATAAATAATAAATTTGGCTGAATGAACAATTTGACTGATGTGGTATTGTTTTAGATACAAGAAATCAACACCCAGCTAGGACTGCATGACCTGTTTGATTTGGAGTTGTTCTCACACAACAGTCTGATGTTCAAATGTTTTGTTCTTGTAGTTGTGCATTCATACAACACAAATTCCATTAACTTGATCTGTATAAATCGCTTTGAGTGGTTGATATGACTAGAAAAGCGCTATGTAACTGCAGTCCATTTACCATCTACCATTTACTGCCACTCATAGCCTTCAGACCCTGTGGACCACCTGAAACATGAGACTCAAGTCTTGAAACAGATTATGCATTTCAGTGGCCTGAGACACCCAGCAGATTCTGGAGATTCTGAGGCATAGTTAGACAAACAAGAATGCAACAGCATGTGTGATAAATCTGCAGCCTCCGCTATGACAAGTGCTTTGCTGCCACAAAATAATAATACACATCAGACTGGTTGCTTACAGCTCAGTATTCCGCTGTGTATGTGGGACACCCCAGATTACTGAGGCTCGCTAATCCTGTGAATCATGCCATCCTTGTCACCTTTTCTAACAACAGTGGCACTTCATCCTCTACTTCTGATGTGCACTATGATGCAAATGCTGCTGTGTCAGTTACAATAGGTTGAAGGATTATGACTAAATTGGCTTTGAGTTGTTGAGGTCATTTAAACCACTTCAGCAAGCACATATTGTTTCTATTATTCATTTCAACTGTGTTTGTTCTCATTAGCTGTTAAAAAAAACCCCACTGTCTGCCTTTGGCTGTTGATTACAGCTGGATAACAGCTGGTCCTGTGTTCCACTCTGTGATGTATACAGGGCAACATGAGCTCCTAAAGAAGTTTGCCTCAATTTGTCAAGCTATGGTTGTCTTGCTTCATTGTGACTGGCTTAGCTAATTCAGTCCTATGAGACTAATGAGCACAGAGTGAGAATTTGCTGTAACCACCAAGTTGTATCCATCACACATGAAACATAAGATGTACTCAAGAAATGCCAATAACAATATAATAACAGTGTGTGTACCTTTTTAACCTTTTCATACACATCAGTGTCACCAACATGCTTTACTGAGCACCTGCTGCCAACTAGACAAGACCAACACAGTGTGTGCAAATAATCCCAGTGAAGGACAAGGTTTACAGCAAAGGTCTGGCCAACAATGAGATACTGGTATTTTCTCAAAGGACAACGTTTGAACCTGCTTCTTAAATTTTTTGAATCTGTGCAGTCTTGGGCAAGAACAGTGTAGCTGGCAGCTGCAAACAACTGCTGCAATTTAAACAAATGGTGCAATTGTCCACGTCAAAGTACATCCACTAAAGTGCTTGTTTTTGCCACTGACAGGCTCATATTATTATTATAAGTGTGATTCCTGCAGAGACAGACCTTTTTTTAATCGAGGAGTAAGATCTTTTTTGTTTAAGCAGAAACATCACTATCTCTACCAGAGTCCACTGACAAAAACAGGAGTTTTACTGAGCAGAGTGTGGGAGATGGATTGTTCTCTCTGGGTTGGGTGAGAGTCGCTCCCCCAAGTGAAAGAGTTAAAGTATCTTGGTGTCTCGTTCACATGTTAGGGTAGGACGGAGCAAGAGATTGACAGACAGATTGATGCAGCATCAGTAGTAATGTGGACATTGTACCGGATCATTGTGGTGACCATCAGATGTGGTTATTAGTCAGTCTACGCTCACCCTCACCTGTGGTCATGAGCTCTGGGTAAAGACCAAAAGAATCAGATCACAGATACAAGTGGCAGAAATTAGCTTCCTACCTCAGAGATAGGGTGAGGAGCTTGGAGTAGAGCTGCTGCTCCTTCACGTTGAAAGGAGCCTGCTGAGGTGGTTCAGGCATCTGATTAGATTGCCTCCTGGGCACCTTCCTTTGGAAGTTTTCCAGGCATGTCCAATTGTTAGGAGACCCTGGGGTAGACCCAGAATGTGCTGGTGGGATTACATATCCCACCTAGCCTGGGAACACCTCATGATCCCTCAGGAGGAGCTGGAAAGTGCTGCTGAGGAGACAGACATCTGGAATACCTTGCTTAGCCTGCTGCCATCGCAACCTGATCTCAGATAAGTGGAAGAAAATGAATATGGATGGATGGAGAATGCAGGTCCTAATGGCTAACTTTCCATGATAGAAGAAGTATTCAGAGCCTTTACTGAAGTAAAAGTATCACACAACAACACCAACAAACCAACAGATAGAGGAAGTGGTAAATTAGTACCTCCCACAACACTGGAAACTGTAAGGAATAACAGTCCGTTGATGCCCAGCATGGAGGGGTATCTGTACTGGCTGGTGTTTCTATCAGTAGTTGTCATAACCCAGCTCCTAGGCCATGACAAATACAGGAATGGAAACAATGGATGATGGAACATTAGGATATTTATTTAAGTAAACAACTGAGGAAATAACTAACTAGTCAGTAACATCAGTCATGTAGATGAGCACGTGTGAGCATAATGAGATGTGAGGTGTAAACCAAAAACAAAAGTCAAAGAAAAGGGAAAAAGTGCCAACACTGGCAGGGATGTGTTAAGGTGAGAGAGAGAACCAGAACAAACCTAGACTGGGCTTTTATCCTCTGGGAGCATTTAGCCCCAGCTTCTCCAAATCAGGCTGGCTTCCTCAACCACACACTGTGTGTTAGCTTATGTTATATGTTACATGCTACCTGTTTTTACAGCTATAGGGGCATGAATTGTAAATACAAGACAGACAAACGTGTTTTGTTTTATTGTATTCTTATAATTTTATTTTTCAACCCAACAGTTTTCACACATTAGCATGACATAGGAATAAATTTTGTTTTTTAACCATGACTTCAAGTCTTGACCTTCAGACCTTCATTCTATCTCTGTTTCAATCAAACCATCCTGTCTTACATTTACTGTCAAAAGTTTTAGAACACCTCAGTTTTTCCAGCTGTTACTTAAATTTACATAATCACAGAACAAATAAACAAATAAAGATTTTAAAACAAGGAATCGTGGAATCTGAATCTAAATGTTTGACTCATCAGTTATGACCTTCTTTCAGACAGAATTGAGAACATTGCTCAGAGAGTTTGTCCCAGCACAGCAGCTGTTTGACCCTGTTTGTCCTGTTCATCTCAACTCAGCTCCATGAGGTTTAAGTCTGGAGACTGTGCTGCTCTTCATCACGTGAAGCCTCCGTCTGGTTCTGTTGTAATGTTTTGGTTCATTATCTTACTGTATGATGAACCTCTGACCAGCCAGCCTGTCTCCCTCTGTTACTGCCTTTTTCTCACCACTCTGATAGAAGTATACAGGTCTTCTTCCTGCAGTATTGTCCTAATAATGCATCAAAGGATGTAGTAACACGGTTTGTCTTTGTACAGACAGAAGGTTTGGTTGGGACACCTGCAGGAATTATCTGAGTAACTTTCAAAGCTTCATTAACTTCCACTGCTGCAGGAAAGCTGGAGGTCAACCAGCTTCTTCATTTCTCAGAAACGCCTTTTTTTCTATGACATATCATTTTCTTGTATCATTTAAGGCCATTTACTGGACCTGACCTGCTTAATCTCATACAAACTGGCAAAATGGTGGTGTTGATCTCTTACATATGCCAGTATTCTGTCTCAAATAGGCTAATATTACCCACTCTCACACAGGTTTTTCCTCAAGTGCATACAATATCCAGCCAGGTGAAAGAAGTAAACAGCTTGAATTTTTTTAAAAGTTTATTCTGATAGATATTTCCTGTAATAATAGTAATTTAAAGTATGATTGTGCATGAAAGAGTACATAGTATAGTTAGAGGTGATTATGTAATATGATTTATCTCTTACGGGATCTCTCACATTTCCCACAAAGTTGACTATTAAAGTTGAATACAGTAGTCCTCTGCAGGCTTCCTGATTCCCTTCACATCTTTTGGGGTTTGAAACTTGAGCACCACAAGAGACATAAAGACATCTGACTAGATGTCACATTGCCTTCAGTGCTGTGCATTGTCAATGTTAAAGTCAAAGGGGCCACAGACAGCTTCCTCTGGATTCTTAAAGTCAAAGTTGTGTCAATCCTCTGTTGAATAGATTTTTTTGTGACAGCAAAGATAAGGATGTTCAGGACAACAGATCATTCTGAAGCCTGGACACTTACATGGTGTGTGCCTCAACATCAGATCTGTTGTTCAGATGTGGAGCAGCTGCATGGAGACATTTACACTCGAGTCACAGCTGGACTGTTCAGAGCAGAAGTGTATTTCAGTTTTTCTGACAGTAGAACACAGCACAGTAAAACAGACTAAAACATAAACAACAAAAACAAAAACACCATCATAAAAACATCTTGGAAAAGATTAATACCTTTCTATAGAGCATTCATCTCCAAGTAACATGTAACATATGACGAAGCTGCACTGCATTGAGAACATTTAAAGAGGTCCTCCAATTATTTAATAATGACGTCACACTGAAGCAGAAGGAATATCTATCAGATTTCCTGACTTTAAGCCAAAACTCCAGTTTATTTTAACATGCCACATTTGCCAGGAATGTAAATAAATGTCAAGTCATTTTTTTTAAAATAGAGACAATTCAAAAGAAGTTATCTCTGAGCACCTTTCATATAGAGCAGCTCTAGACTGTACTCTCTATTATTTACAGAGACCCAACAGTTCCCTCCATGAGCAGCACTTGGTGACAGTGGAGAGGAAAAACTTCCTTCTAAGAGGCAGAAACCTCAAACAGAACTGGACTCAGGGCAGACATCTGCCTTGAACGACTGGACTGAGAGAGAGAGACAGAGACAATAGTAGTAATAGTAGTGTGTCATGGGGACAGTAGGCCACCTGTGATCACAGATCAAAATTTACAGCTCCTCCAGATGCAGTACAAAACAGGAGGAGAAATGAGAGAGCACAAAACTATGGGAAGGGGAAGAGGTCGAGTTCGTTATATGTATTTATGGGATATGAGTACGTATGCGTATTCATATTCGTAAATGTGTCCATTGTGGATCAATGGCTTGTGCTAATTTGAGGAAATTAGGATTTGCACAAAACAACCATATTCTACAGCTTTTCAGATGATATTGGCATGAATCATTTCAAACACCTGTCTCTGAGTTTGACCCAAAGTAAACACAGAAAGTAGCTGTGTTAGACAACTGCACCGAGATCTACATCCAAGTCAGTTGAACTGAATGATGTAAATGACCTTCAGTATGGTCCGGCATGTTGTTTTTCATGTTTATTTGTTATTCAAGTATTTTCTTAAAGCTGGTGCTTTTATCTTGAAGGAGTAACGCTGGTTGGAGGAAAAAGGACACAGAGTAGTACAGCAGGAGTGTTGGCATTTGTCTGACCCTGGCACGGTTCTGGGAATGTGCATGGTTACCCTCCTGTGGAGAACAGTCTAATCTCAGCAGCTCTTTGGGTCTGAGGTCTCTGTAGGGTTTTCATGTTCAGTCCAGACCATGACTATTTACAGTTCCAAATATTTGTGTTCCACATTCAGTTTTTTTTTTTTTTTTTTTTTAAATATGGACACTATATTAAAGTACCGGGTATCTGCTTTAATTTAAGTGGGTTTTCATCAATCTAAAAAAAAAACTGTGTGGGAGATATAGCATTGTTTCAATAGTGTTGTTTGAAGCTGCCATTTAGATTGTGTTAAGAAGCGCCTAGCGCTGAAAAAGGGAGGACTCAAGGATGCAGATTCACCAGGGCGTTTTATTGTCCACAGAAAAAAAGGGCCGAAAGGGTTGGGGAAGAACACAAAGAGGCCGCCAAAAGAGCGGTGGGTCTGGCAGGGTCTGGGTCCGTGACCAGAGCGGGGTCCGGGGAATGGCGCAGGTAGAAGGCAGAAGAGGGAGGCCGGGAGGACGGGCTGGAGCTCGAGAGCCAGGATGACCAGGCAGGGACCAGGGAGAACTGGAGGAACGCCACAGGAGAGACCACGTGAGCGACCTGGAGCACAGGGAGAGCACACAGGAGAGACAGGACGAGGAAACAGCCAGGGACACAAGGGAGGCACAGCGGTGTGGAAACACACTAGGGACGAGGAACGGGGGAGCAGCTGGAGGAGTAAGACAGCCTGGAACTTCTGGCAGGATAAGAGGTGCACTGCTATGAAGAACTGGCGAGGAAGGGAAAACAGAGGGCAGGTTAAGTAGGGAGAGTGATGAGGGGAAAGTGGAGACAGGTGTGGGAGGCTGCGCAGGTGTGCCTGGTCATCGCTACACAGAGAATCAACCTCCGGCTCCGCCTCCCAGCCTGCAGCAAACGAGAAAAGAACACAAAACAGAAAATAATCCCTGAACCCACCCCGATGCGGCCCCAGCTGCCGTATCATGACAGATTGAGGAGTAGTTGTCTGTTGATATGAAGAGTAAAGAGGTAACCATGCAAGTGAACAAGATAATAATGAGGTTTTAAAAAACTAAAATCAGGACAACCTGATGGCCAAATGATTAGGGCACATATCATGTAGGCACATATACCCCGAGCAGCTTGTCTCCGGTTCCACTCCTGGGCCAGCCGGACCCCTTGCTGCATGTCATTCCCCCGCTCTCTTAACCCACATTTCCTGTCTCTCTCTATTGTCACTATCAATAAAGGCATAAAAGCCCCGAAAAATAATTAAAAAAAACAAAAATGTATCAAACAGAAATCAAAGGTTGTTTTTTTGACAAAATCAACAGTTGGGTACTAACTCTGAATAATCAGGAACACACAGGAAAACTAGAAAATGTCAAATGATCCTAAACATATAGCCAAAGAAACTAAGGAGCTTTTCAGGGTTCAAGTTCAAAATCTCAAGTACACAAGTCTGAATTTGGTGAAGAAAACACCCTAAATACTTTGTCAGTATCCAAAATCACCCCCAAAGTTTCAGAGCTCAGATCTAATATTAAAGGAGAAGACCACTGTTAATAGTAGGAGGAATAAACAGAAGAATCTCTGGGATTTTGATGAAAGCTTAGTGACATCACGATTTTCTGCTACACACACATTTAAAATCACATCTGAAATTATGTCATTGAAAATCAAGTGGTTAATGCACAAACATCTTCAGTGAGAGCTGCAGCTGTATGCACTGCTTGGCTGAACAATGAAATTGTTCACAGGCCATCGTTCAGTACATAGCGTATGAGGAGAGAACAGGACTTACTGTACCATACAGAGTACAACACTCAAACACACTGTTGCAGTGCACAGTAGACTCTTTCCTGGATCTTCCATTAGTTCAGCACTGTTGACTCTTAGTTTGATTATGGAAACGATTTGCATGTTAATTACCCCTCGTAGCTTTTATGTTGCATTAACACATGATTTTTCTTCTTGTTAACACAGTGAGAGGCACTTTGTGTCAGTCATCTTCCTTCCCTCTTCATCTTATTTGCTCAGTTTTTTTTATGACCCACAGTCACACTGTGCTGCTTCAGTCACGCCACCGCATTGGTCCAGAATAAAATATTTTCATCCAACACCAGCAACATTTTTTTCATTCAGATCAAGATATCTCAACAACTATCAGATGGATTGTGATGCAATGTGCTTCAGACGTTCGTGTTCATCCAGCCCTGTCAGGTAAATGCAGGCCAATTACTACAAAACTGCAACCACCACTCCTGGACCTTGTTTTGTGCTAATTAGCAACTGTTAGCATGCTAACATGCCAAACTACAATTATGAATATTGAACCTGTTAAACTAGTTTAGGACAACTTAAATTCATAAACATGCCTTGGACATTTGTTCTGGATATTTGTTGTCCCCTGTGGAAGATTCCTCATCATTTTAAATAGCATCAGATTAAAAAACCCTGAAAAAAAAAAACATGACCAAAACTTTGGTCCATGACTAGATAAGCCTAGACAGCAACATGGGTGGGTTTTTATGTAATTTACTCTGGATATTAATGGGCTACTCAGGATGTCACCCTCCCACCAAAATATAAACTTTAAACACAAGACTACAATTAAATATACTACACTTATACTCAGGAAAGGGTTAAACAGGGGGATGACCCGATAGCTGAATGGGTAGGGCGCGTACCTTATGGGCCTCAGTGCCATGAGCAGCTGGTCCCCGGCTCGACTCTCGATCCTCGGACCTTTACTGCTTCTCTTCACTGTCCTATCAATAAAGGTATAAAAGCCCCCCCCCCCCAAAAAAAGGAAAGGGTTAAACCATGTTTAATGTCATTTCTTCCCTTAAGCACTATCATACAGTAGCACTACCATCAAAGCTAACATTCTAACAAGAGTAAATTCTGCCCAGTTCTGTCCAACACTTTTGTATAAGCTGAGCATTATACATAAGTCTTTTTAAATGTGGATGAGGTTCACATCACAGGTTTTGTGGAGGTTCAGCCAACTTCATTATCTCTTCTCCACTGGTATTCTGTGATTTGTGTGTCTGTATGTGTGTGAGTTGTGTCTTTAATTTAGTAAAGATGGATTTCTAATTGAATATTTTGGGACTAAAGGATCAGAGTGTTTGTGAGAGAGGCCACTAAACAGAAACAGTGATGAATGGGTCTGGAGTATTCATGCCCATTACTTTGTTGTGCAGTGCATAGTATAAATAATGAGGCTGTTTGGAACAAAAGGCTAAAACCACAGAGAAGTGTGCAAGCTTGTGACACACATCACATTAATCAGAACAAAAAGAGGAAAAAACACTTAATGTTGAATACTTAATGAAGGACCATCTGTTAGTCCAGATCAATGTATCTAGACAACTACAGGTCAGCGTCCCTGATCATTACATTCATATCATCCAGTTCCATACATAATTTCTGCCCATGTTATGCCAACGTTCACTTCGTCTTCAGGGGTCATTCAATGGCAGGCCACTCACCTCATACTCCTCAGCAACATAACCAACTGCTTTCACTATGTCCTACTGTTGTATAGAAAACTTTTGGCTATGTGTGCAGCATGAAATCAGATGGAGGTTGTAATTATTGACTGACTTCTTCATTAAAACAAGCTGAGTTTGTTTGGTTGGTGTGACAACAGACCAACACAAAATATGGTTCAGCAGCTGCAGTCAGCTGCCAGTGTGTTACACTACAGCTTCTAAAATAATCAATTACCTGTATTACTGGGGAATAGATCACTTTTTTCCAGTATGGTCCACATGAATTTAGTCAAGTCTATTTTATGTATATAGCACCAAATCACAACAAATAGGGGGATAGGGGAAGGAGAACACATCATAATGCAGAGTCCATACAGAGATGTAAAGTGGTATTTGTAATAGTAAGAATAGCAATAATGGTAATGACAGTTACAATAGTAATAATTAAAGTAGCAATAAGATAAACAGAAGTAGGACTAGTAATTTTTATTACAACAGCAGGCTTTGAGCAGCATTGTAGGAGCAGCAGGAGGCATGGCATCATAGATCAGACTCTACAGCTCCAGAGGGAGAAATACCTGCAGAAAGTGACTTGTAAAGTCCCAACATCTTTGTAGCTGAACCTAACAATGATCCAACAGAACAGAACTTTGTACAGGCCCCATCAGGCACACTGACCACTGAAGATTTTAAGAAGCTGTCCTTGTACAACTTTCACTTTATTTCATTGACTATTTATGCTAGCTCACCAAGCTAATGTCAGACAGAAAGCGAGAGGAGAGTTGTTCTTAATCCAAGCCAAGCATGAAGCTTCACACAAAAAGAAACAGAGTTGTTTGGCTCAGGTCTAGTTGCTGATTTCTAGTTTAAACAAGTACAGCCACAGCTCAGTGTTGATTATAATAGGTCCAACAGCAAAACCCCTGAGGATCCCAAAGACCTCCTGTTTAAACTCAACAGACTAGAGCAGTGCTGCAGACTGCTACTCACCAAGGTTCAGCACCAACAGAGTCACTAGTTCTTTTAGATTCTGTTGTCCCAGAATGTGGAATAAGTTACCATTGCAAATTAAAATAACTACTGTTATCCTAGCAATGTTTTATTATTATTATTATTATTATTGTTGTTATTATTGTTATTATTATTATTATGTATACATTTTTGTGTTTGACTTTTTATGGCTGGGCTGAGTGATTTTATGGCAGATGACTTAGGTGTGTATAATGTTGGTTTGTTGGAACTATAATGTCAGCCTTGGTCGCCTCCAGAGGTCTGGACGGGTGAGTCTCTTCTCAAAATATCTGATAAAGTAAAGGGGAATGGTTCAGGGCTTCACAGTACCTGTTGGATTCAAGGTCAGAGCATTCATTTGCTTCAACTTTGTTATTTAAAAATTAATTCTGTGCATGTCAACATAGCAACTGAATGAATGTAAATGCTGAGGGCAGGGTCTTTCTTTCTTTCTTTCTTTCTTTCTTTCTTTCTCTCTCTCTCTCTCTCTCTCTCACTCTCTCCCAGCTCTCAGCAGGGAACAGATGGTGCTTCTGTATAAAAGTGTGATTGAACTTCACTGCGAGGACTGCAACTGAGAAGGAAACTACCTGATGTCACTCTAATGTCCCTGTTGCTGGGAAACTAGTGAAGCGACAAACAGACAGAGGTTGCATAAAGAAAAGCAGATCGATACTCAATGTATAATCCATGGAAATATCACACACTGAATACAGTAATGAAAGTTTTAAGGTCGGCAAGTAACTGCCTGTGAGCAACATATGGCCAGTGACATGTTTTCCTCTGTTGGTGTCCAGTTTATTAGGTCCACCTCGTTTAAATTAGTCAGTCTAATCCAACTGTCCAAATCTCATGTTCAGGTAGTGTTCAGCCTGTTTCACTTAAGATAATCCTTTATTAGTCCCACACTGGGGAAATGTACATTGTTACAGCAGCAGCAAGGATTGGAAAAAAATAGGAAAATAGAAAAAAGCATAAATACAGGTAAATTCCAAAACAAAATATAAACTTGACAAAAGAACAATGTACACAGGACTATATACATAGAAACAGATTGAACTGAATACCAATATTGCACAGTTTGAAATAATATTGCACAGAATGAGTGACTGATAAGCAGCTGTTTTGTCAGTGAATTAAAGTGCAGAACCTAGTGAGCTGGTCCATGTGAGTACTAGGTCTACTAGGAGCAGTGCTGGTTGTAGAGTCTGACAGTGGCAGGAAGGAAGGACCTGCAATACCTCTCCTTCACACACTTTGGGTGAAGCAGCCTATCGCTGAAGGAGCTGCTCAGTGCTGTCAGGCTGTCTTGCATGGGGTGGAGCTCGTTCACTATCACCTCCTCCTCTCTCCCACCACCTCTACTGGGTCGGGGGGGCATCTCAGAGCCAGCCTTCTTGATTAAGTCTCTTCCACCAGCACTTCTTTGGTCTTCCCTGCATTGATCTGTAGGCAGATCACCTGCAGGATCATTTTGGAGGATGAAGTTCATGGATTGTATTGTGTTATATGGTATAAAATTGGGTGGACTTGGTAATATGTACCAATAAAATACAATGAAAGGCAAAGTGGTAAATGCCTAAGACTTTCCATGTTTGTGTATGTGTGTGTGTGTCCATGACAATTTCACAGAATCTTTTTATTTTTGTGACCATAACAATGAAGGTCAGGTACGTCTGCTATTGCTATGTTCCTATAGGTCACATCCCAGGATAGGGAGAAGTGACCTCTATGATCGTATAAGTTGGAGGACTTGCTATTCTGACAGAGGGGCTCTGTATCAAAATGTATTTTAATACCTTTACTATTTACTACACTCTCACTTGACATTATGTTGTATGGTGATGCTGATTCATAAGACTATTGTGTTGAGTCTGATGATCTCAAGCTAAATGGGCACGGTGGTATTCTACTTTACAAATCATGGTTTGTGTCTGGGGAAATATTGGTTGGGATAAATGCACTTAACTGGGGTCCACAGCTCATTATTGACCCACCACCCTGGCACGTTAATTCAATTCCATGCTGAGAGGTCATTCCAATACTTATTTGATTTGGAGCAGGACTGTTGGGTTAGACTGCATTAGTTTTAGCAGGGTGTACCCAGTAAACTGCCAACTGAATGTCAATGCAATATTAAACTAGAAAATACATTTTCTGAAGGAAATGCAGTGTGGGTGCTGGAAGCTGGAGGAAAAGCAATGCTGAAGGTGGTGCTGAAATCCAGAGGAAATATTTTGAAGCTAAAATGTAAACTGGAGATGGAAACTTAAGTGCATTAGCTGAAGAAGTTGAGAACATGTTGTGGAAACAGCTGAAAGGCAAATTATACACCAAAGCTGAAAGTAGAAATAAAATGACTTAACACTGTGAAAAAAGAAATTCTTTGCAGAAATATCAGAAAGATGATCTGCATCCTGAAACAAAATGGGTCTCAGTTGTGTGTATGTGTGTCTGGTTGTTTGTGTGAACAGCACACAGACCAGAGAAGGTGTAAAAGCCTTAATACTCATCTGCCGTGTACAGGCAGCTTCAGATTGGCCTACGTGAAACTGATACATTAGTGAGATGTGGCTCGGTGCGAACTATTGAGTTAAAACCCATAACTCCTATTGCTGAAATATTTTCACTGTGAGCATGTGGAGACTTTTCTGAAGACATACATATGTCATTTGTTTAGATAAAATGAAAAATGACTGTGAAGTCTCACTTTCAAAAGTGGCCATGTTTGTGTTTTTTCTCTAGAGTGGGAAAGGTCAGTTAACATTGGAGTCTACAGGGAACCTGAGGGCTCCTCTTGTTTGCTCAGAGACCGTTACGTGAAAAACCATTAATCCTGTTGCTTAAGTAGTCACACTTTGTGAAAGAATACAAATGCATTTTCTGAATTTTTATATAGCATAAAATTTAAGAAAAAGCTGAAGACCTGCTGCCATACACACCCATTATAAACTCAAAAACTGTCAGAAAGAAGCATAAAATATAAACTGTGATTATGTAAAAACTATACAAAATGTCCAAAAGCTGAATGATAGATTGCTACCTGAAAGTCTCAAGACTTATTTAAAGCTAAAATGAAGTCTCTAGCTGAAAGTATGCCAAAGTATTTGAAATTCAAGGAGGAGGACATTTTAGAAGATTTGAACATTCCCTCCATTCATTTGTGCCTTAGATTCATCAGGTGGACACAAACACCACTCCATATGAATGATCATGTTGCTCTGTAACTGCTGGATGTGGCCAGGAGCAACTGTTTGATAATAAGTTCAACAAATCAATTTAAAAGGTGAAGATATGAACAGTGTTGTGGTCATGACTTGTTTCTCCTGAGTTTAATCACACCACTGGGCTCCTGCTCAGGACAGGACTTGATTAATGTATTACAGTGCTGAGCTCCAGGAACACACATACTGTCGGTCTGTTTATTTCCTGTGGTGGAAGCCACAAACACTGAAGCCTGTAGGGGCTGCTGAATCTGACAAGGTGTGTATGTGCTTTAAGGATTTAGCCTTTCGGTCTGGTTATTCCCTGAAACTCCATGCATCATTTTCGTCCTCCTCCAGGAGGATGCACTGGAAGATGTTTTTAAAATGCTGACACATATTTAACTGTGGTGAGTGACTTTAAAAGCCTGAGCAACAGTGGAGAAAAAAACCTCCTGTTCCCTCAAGATTTGGAGCAGGCTGATGTCAAAACATTCTCCCAAAATATTACAAGGTGTGTGTGTGTGTGTGTGTGTGTGTGTGTGTGTGTGTGTGTGTGTGTGTGTGTGTGTGTGTGTGTGTGTGTGTGTGTGACCCCGATGATAACAGGCTGCTTTGGAGGGCAGTTTGGGACCCAGTAAAAACCTCTTGCACTTTAAAAATTCAGCTCTTAGATGCTGAGAACAAAATCATCATCCATAAAAGGAAACACTCTGAGGAGAGTTTGGCTCAAATTAAATAAATTGCACACTCACATCCATTCTCGAACAGCTCCATTTTCACTTGTTACTTGCATGGCTGCTCTGCTTTTTTTCCTTTTTTTTTCTGCAGCCCTAAAACAGTCGGTACTTGTTGGTGTTCAAGGCAAGTGAAAGGACTCAATGCAGCATTGAACAAGGCCAAATGCATTAGCACTTTGCAATACCATACAGAAAAATGTGTAAAGAGGTGTGAGGATAGATAATATAGTTGATGTGTCACTTCCTTAATAACTCCCAACCCAGAGCTGTGTGTTCTATCAATGTAAATATTCCAACAAAAAAGACATCAGCATCTTCCCAGGCTCAGTTGAGTACAGCATCACATCGAAGGTTTGTTTTGTTCCAATATTGAACAGATGATTACAGTTGAGAGACAGTTAGCATCATGTTAGCAGAGGCACATGTGTTAATGGACTGTACTTATATAAATGGACTGTACTTATATAGCGCTTTTCCTTTTCAACCACTCAGATCACATTCACCCATTCACACACACATTCATACAGCACTTGTTCTATACGATGCAATGCTTTCTAACACACACACACACATCAATGACACACATCAGAGGCAATTTGGGGTTCAGTATCTTGCCCAAGGATACTTCGGCATGCAGAGGAGCCAGGAATCGAACCATGGACCGTCTGATTGATGGGTGACTGCTCTACCTCCTGAGCCACAGCCGCCCCAGTGTTAGCATGCTTGCTGTTAGCAAAGAGATTTGTCATTCAGCTACACTTCACTCACTACTTATTGTTATTAAATTACACAGGAACCTTGCAAACAGCTGTAAGACCTGATATATACCATGACTGTGACTCTCCTATTAGTCTTCACCAGCTAACTATCAATTTCTTCACCTAAACCATCAATCCCATCCCAACTAGGCTGTTTTAGGAAGTTTTACCTGTCATAGCAGGCTATGTACCATTCCTTGAAAGTATCTGTAATTAAACCTCTTTAAATGCCTATACTCTCAATTCAGATTGTGTTTTCAACTATTGGCTCATATCTAACCTTCTCTTTCTCTTTGATATCTGTGAGAAAACAGTCACCAATCAGTTGTGTGACTTTCTACAGATCCCTAGTTTGTTTCAGTCTGAACCTAGAGAAATCTGCATGCAGTGTTGTGGTTGCCAGAGGCATCACTGACTTTTTATCCAGTTTAAAATATATCCAGTCCATGTTCTTATGATTCTCTTTTTAGACGTTGCTCATTTTTTAACTCTATATTTGAACCATCAGATTGGATCTTAAGTTATCAGAGAAAAAAGCTGAGCAAACATTAGCAACAGCATCAGAGAAACACTGATTCTTAACATGAAACTGCTTTGTTCAGTGTTTTTGCCAGACTTAATCACCTGGTCAATAACCCTCCAGACTGAAACACCACTGTGGAGTCATGTATAAAATGAAAGTACAAATGTTGTCTTGTCTTTTGCAGGTTGTGATTTCTTTTATTTCTAAATGTGTTAAATAAATGTTGTGTCATATTGGGAACAAAACAGTTGTCTTGCTTGCTTAAAGTATGATGTATGCAATTTTGGGCAGATGAACTAGGAAATAATTGGTTTGAACAGACAGTCCTCAGGGAGTTTTAATATGTCTATCACAGATTTTTCATGAGACTGTGTGAACTCAGAGTCTGGGCTCCTTTTTGTGCCCTCCAAAATAAAGCATGAATTCACAATTAGTTTCTTAATAACACATCACAGACAGTACAGTCTTAGTCTCAGTAAAAAAAAAACAACCTCACATCCATCACCATATGCTAGTTCAACAAATGAGGGAGCAAAATAATTTGAAAGGTAAAATATAGTCTTATACTGATCGAATACTATCCATCCATTATTTATACCACAAACAACCATTCACACTCACATTCACACCTACAGGTAATTTAGAGTCACCAATTAACCTGCATGTCTTTGGACTGTGGAAGCTGGAGTACCTGGAGAGAACCCACACAGGCACAAGGAGAACATGCAAACTCCACACAGGGGTTTGAATCCAGAACCTTGCTGTGAGGCGACAGTGCTAAGCACTGCACCACATTTATAGGGTCGCTTGAGGACTTTGACAGTCAAGCATTCTGTGACACCACAATAAGCTTTTTGGAACATTGTCAGATTATGCTGAGATAATATGGGTCATCAGGTTTTGCACAAACTTGTGAAGTCCGTACCAGGTTGAGTGCACACTGTCATTAAAGCAAATGGGGGACAGACCAAATGCTAAGATATTCTGAAATTCATGCACCTTTTTCAAAGATTCCACATTTAACTAAGATTGTTATGCTGATATTATCATTTGTAATGAAAAAATAGAACTACTTTCAAAACTAATTCAAAATAAATGTATCTTGACTCGTGGTCTCAGACTTTTATTGCATATTTTAGAATATTTCTAAGGACTACATGTCTCTGGTTAAATGTCTCTGATCCTGTGCAATTGTATAATGAATACAAATGTACATACTGCATCATGCCCTCTGTGGCAGGTCTGTTTTTTAAAAGAAAGGACACTATCAGACTGAGCTGTCTGTCTAACCCCTCTGCCATGTGTGCTGTGTATCTGGGAGTTTGTGGTCCCATAAGCTGTTAGCAGGCTGAGAGAGGACTGCAGAACACAGGCTGGGCCCAGAGGTAAACTTGACCTATCAGGGCAGAGAAAGAGCTCCAAGCCTCTGGACTGTTTGCTCTCCTCCATGAACATTCTGCTCACGTCAGTCCCAAACAATAACAGGCTGTGAAGGTGTAGGCAGAACTGAGCTGAAGATGGATTGTGATGGAAAGAGGAAGCGATGACAGAAAATGATGCACAATGAAGTGAATTATTTTTTTTTTTTTTTATGATTACCTCTCATAGAGACTGGTACATGTAATGCTCTTACATCTTTAATACAAAGAGCTCTGTGCTTTACTACATTGACTTTGATTAATGTTTGATTCATATGTGGTTTTAGGGGGGAAAACACACACATGCACACGCACATATGTATATATATACATATTGGAGCTGAGGAAGGTGTTTGACCACACTGTTCCTATGAGAGAGGTGGAGAGGGGCATGCTGAAGCTGAGTCATGGAGGCAGATGGGTAGTGGACTAAGTGGACAACTCTCCTGAGTGCCAGACTGTAGCAGCTGAAAATAATTGGAGCCAATATTCCTTGTATGACACCAATTATCATGAGTTGGCTGATTATGCACAAAATGAACTGGCTGTGCAGGAATAACCTGTAGAACTGGATTATTCAGTTTTCTCTCTATCCATATTAATCACCATCTCCAAGACCAGTGTAGGGACAAAAGGCAGCCCAGCAGTCCCCTTCCTCATCCACTTGTTTCTCCCACTGCTGCCTGCCCTGCTACATGCTGGCTCTTCTTGAACCGCGAAGGTCTCATCTGATCCCATGCAGCTGGCCCACACCAGACTAACTCCAGAGGAGGCAACATCCAGTAAAAGCCAGGTGACCAGGTGGTCGCATTGTTTCTCGACTCCAGGGTGGAGACAAGAAATGCCTCCAAGCTCTCCTTGGCCAAGCTGGCTCTGCGGGCTCTGTTTTTCAACTAGTTCAGCTTTGTTCTTTCATACCTTCTGGTCTCTGAGAGCATCAAGCCTGACACCGTGTCCTGTCGCTTCTGGTCAAAATTCCTGGCAACCCTGAAAGTATCATCCCTTCACCCTGCATCAATAACCCTGCTCCCAGTAAGTGTCCCCTTAATTGCTTCTTTGTTCCCGATCATATCTTTTTCTCTGGTTCTACAATGGGGCCACCTTCACCCTGTCCCTCACACTGTCCCTCAGCCTGTGCCTGTTGGTCCATCATGGGGGCTAATGTCCAGGGGTTTGTGGCTGCTTGTCCTGTCTGTTTCTGGCACAAGGTTTCTCCTCTGTGCTTCTGCTCTGTGTGTACACACATGTAGCTCTTCCACACGCACACATGGAGTGGAGGAAACTAACATTAAGACTAACAAAATACAACCAAAACCAAACATGGTGGAAACCAGAGGGGAGAGAGAGAAAGACTGGCTGCTACCAGTTTATATAGTGCAGCCAGACCAGTTGAGCTAAATATGCCTGACGACCAAACTCCGCCCATGAGTCTTTCAGAGGGAATTGCTCAGACAGGGTCGTCACAATGGTAATACAGCTATCTTCACACTCACAGACCGATTTTCCAAACATGCACAGTGCCAAAACTACCCTCTGCAAAAGAGAAACTGCTGTTGTTAGAACTTTTTCTAACAATATGATGCAGTTTATAAATGTGGGTGATATACATTAGTAAAAGTCATTTATTGTGGTCTTATGTGGTCTCAGCCCATATAGATCAGTGTTACAGTTTGTATGAACTCTGTTAGGACTGTGTGCAAAGGGCAATTCAGAGTTCAGGGAGGAGACTGGAGGAGTACAGGTCTGACCCAGAACTGGAGACGGCGTGGTGGGTAATTGCAGATGACCAGAGGAGCTGGAAGGTGGATGGCAGAGGCTGGCTGCAACGCTGGTCCAGACAGAAAAACACAAGATACCAGAATCAACAACTAGAAGAAACTAGGGACACTGAAAATTAGCACTAGAGTAATCACCAGAGAGTGACAGCCATAGCATTACCAACAGAGCTAATGGAACTATCTGGGAAGGCGTGGACCAAAGTGGGGTTCTTATACTGCCACTGATGAGAGTCGATTTGTTACAGGTACGCCTGGAGCCAGGGCTGAGTCATGCCTCTAAGAATGAGAACACATATACACACACAGCGAGGAGACACAAGGGAGAGATACAATGGAAAAACAAAGACAGACAGGAAACACTAGGAAACTAGAGGTCACAGGGGAGGCTGTGACAGTCAACAGACAATGAGCCACTCATGCATCAACTTTCAATGCAACAGAGAGTACTGGAAATTTCTTATACGACCCTGCATGTTGAATAATGATGATAAAAGGGACCTACTAAGTTAAAAGGTGATGCCAAAGGGTCCTGACCAAGTGTCCATATTTGACAAGCTGGGAGTGAGACCATGTTCTCTGGAGCTTC
Organism: Lates japonicus; assembly: GCA_033238685.1. NCBI lineage: Eukaryota > Metazoa > Chordata > Actinopteri > Centropomidae > Lates > Lates japonicus. The sequence continues at coordinate 8,078,327 of BRZM01000033.1, read as the reverse complement.
AGGATCATCTGTTTCAGTGATGTTTTTCAGATCTCCAACATATTCAAAGATGTGAATTTAACTCCTGGTCCAATATAAGTTTCCTTTGAGAAAAACTCTCTAACATGTGCCTTATAATGTATGAAAGTGTAACTACTACTACCTCTGCTACTAAAACTGGCACACTGCCTGAAGCTCTTGTCTCTGGATGAGAGAATGGACTGAGCTGCTGGTGTTGGCAGGCTTTCCTCTCTGTTTCCTGCAGGTGTAGCTGCAGTGCCTGAATACCTGCAACCTCTGGGACAGAAATCCTCTCTGTCAAGAAAATAGCTAGGTGTTTGGAACTTGGTCAATAAGTGTTGGCACAATAAGGGAACCTAAGGTTTCCACAAACATGAGAAAACTGCATAATCACCTGAACAGTTTCCACTGTCCCCTCTTCAGATGGATATCATGTGAATCTTTTATCTTTGTGGGCTTTTGCATTTTTGCTGCATTAGCAGATACTGTGCTGCAGCAGAGGGTATGTAGTGGCTTGTGAGCCAAATCTGGCCCTCCAACAAAAATACTTGTCCCCAGTTGAAAGCTGAGGTTTTCGCCTTCATAGTATACATTCAAATTTTTACACAATTCTTCATAAATCTACAGCAGACAACAGTGTAATTAGGAAAATATAAATATGATCCTGTAATCTCCAACATTTACCCCATGTGTAGAGAGGCATCAACTATTTGCGTGGCGCTGAAGTGAAGTGTAATAAACTCATCAGATCACCAGATAATAATAAGAAGAAGATGATGACTATGACTATGTTAGCCCAAACTGACTAATGAATAACATCACACCAAGTACAAGACTTTTTTAGACCTTAATTCCACACCTGCTTCACCATCGAACTAAATAGGAAATACTAATAATAATATCATTTTTTGTCAGTTTTTCCCAGATGTCTGTAGCAATAATTCCTAATGATAGAATGAATTAAATGAATGTGACCTTGACCCTGATAAGGAGCAGAAAATTGACAGGTGGATTAACTTATGAAAATGATCCATTCATTTAGGTTAATTTAGGTTTTTGCTAAACTTTTCACTTACCCATTCTGAGCCAGTGATGCTCCTGTAGCAGCACCAGTGATAGTGTTTGAAACAGCACAATCCACTGTCACAGTCACCATCCCACTGTTAGTTTCGAGGTGTGTAATGTCTCCTGACAGCTGCAATCACATACAGACACATTTTAAAGCTGACATTACTGCCTGCAGCAGCCAACAGACGAGATTTTAAAACAAAATCTTGATGAGCACTGCTGAATAACCATAGTAGAAGCTAATTGCTGAAACATCCTGGACAGCAGTCCGGCATATGACACCATACATACATGTTGCATAATATCTATTATATTTAGCAATACATAAAGACTGAATTCATTTCATGAGCTCCCCTCAGTGGATGGAAGAGAAACTATGGGACAGTGTAGTTGACCTTGTTACAGAAAGGAAAATGGGGGTGTCATTTTTCTTTGCGGCCCTGTAGCCACGCAGTAAGATACAAATCCCTTTCCCCCAGAAAAATCTGCAGGCGTATACAGCAAACCATTAAAAACCCATAATCCATAAATCACAGAGGCAATAAAAGTTTCCTACCCCCTTTGCAGCCATTTCCCTGATCACTCTACTCTCTTCCCTTGGGCACTCTGCACATAGTTTCAATCCCTGCTGTGGTTCCCCCTCCAACTGCTAACTCAATTCTACATCCAGAGGCTCTCCACATCTCAGAGGACACAAAGTGTCTTTGAAGGTGCCCTTAGTTCTCTGGGGAGGAATGCATTATGGGGAAAATCTATGAAGACTGAAAGGATGGAAGAGAGAAAGTCTGCCTGTGTTCCATATCAGCAGGAGGTGGTGGCTGTTAGAAGGAGAGAAGTTTGTTTATTTATACTGAACAATCTCTCGAATCTGTGCCTGTGCCTGAGTAATGATATGAAGATGACTGACATTACAGAGCAGGAGGTGTTTACACTCAGTTCATCATAAGGTACATACTGTAAATCACACACACACAGACAGGTGACAAATTAAAGAAAAGCCTTGATAATCAGTGGAGAAACACAACAGATGCTGTAAGAATGCTGTTCATCCCCCCAGGATAGTCAGGGTGTTTATTCACCTGTAGTTCTTACTTTCTGACTTTTTATAAACAAACCAAGAGGAATACTGATGGACAGTTTTTGTGATGTCATCCTGCATCATCAGACCTCAGTTTGAACTGCTTTTGTAATCCCCAGACTCATGTGTTGCTGTGCATATGTGTTACTGTGGTTACCAAATGATTAACATAAATATCTGCAGCGCTTATACAAATGGGTTACAGGTGTCTCTCTGAACAGTTCATGAACAGCAGATGGATCTATTAGTGATTTAGTATTTGAAGTCATGCTAAAACCCTGTATCTACTGTCACAAAACCTTGTGGTTGATCCACACCACAAACCACTCCAGAGTCCACATGGTACCAAGCAAAGACCCTCCTCAGAGCTTTCACACCATATCAAATGAACTGTACTAACCTGATAAACACAACATAAACTAAACAGGACTAAATAAACAGAACAACCACAGAATTTAATGACTACAAGTGACTAGAATATTTGCATTTCCTGAAGAAAATGCATGTGATCAGTGCCAATCTCAGCTGACATTGGGGTGAGAGGCGGGGTACACCTAATCAAAGTTCAGTAAATGGTAAATTCATCCAGATGAATGTCAGGACCCAAGGTTTCCCAGCAGAACATTGTATTGTACATGTGTGTGAGAGACAAAGTCATTTTATCAGGTTACACCTGTGCCAACCTGGTACTGCTCCCACGAGCCACTCCCAAAACCACATACCCCCACTCCACCCCCACCTTCACCAGTGGAAACATCATGAAATATCAAAAGCCCAACTCTATCAGAAGTTCCTCCATACCCTGACCTCAATACTTCCATAGCCAATTTCCTGGAAAATATTATATGAGGAAGGGTTCCAGTCCTTCTACCCCAGGTTCTTATGACTTGGAGGATCATGCCTCATTCTGTTTCTCAGACAGCATGCCATTCTCATCTCATCTCATCATCTGTCTGGGTTTGGTTTGCTATTGTAAAGATGCAAGAAAGATAAAAACCCCATATGTTCACAGTTTGGTTGCAGGTATTCAGTTCAATGCTGGATGCCATGATCCTGATTTCCCTGTTTTAAAATTCTTCAATAAAATAGTTGCTAAAAGGCAAAGTCTCCAGGTTCAGGCTCTGACAGTGGACAACCTATTACCCTTTCCACACCATAGAGGATGCTAACAGTTTTACATAATGGTCTGTTTTCCATATACATAGATGCCCTCCTGACTGTCTGTCTACTACATTATCAAATTCCTTTGACCCAGAATTTTTTTTTAAATGTTCTTACTTATCCTTCAATCCAGTTCCAATTCCACGCATCCCTCCAGTTTATTTCTAAAGTATCTGAAATTTAAAAAAGGGGGCATTCTCAATCATTATCACTCGCTCTGACCCTGATTTCTGTCCTAATTGTTCCAAGTTAACAACAACTACATGTACAATGTAAGTTATGATACAGGTCAAACCTGTGGCTGCAAAAGATATTTTGCAAGAATACTGTCAGAATATCTGCACAGCAGCTAAAGTTGCTCAGAAAAGACAGGCATTTTTAACACGCAGAAAACTGTCAGCAAACTGTGCTGACTGTTGTCATTAACTGTGTTTTCTGGCAGATACAAAGAACTAATGACAAGAGAATAGAGCAGGGGTACTGCTTCCTGTCACTGTCTTGAGGTGACTTATTTGAAGTTTTTAAGATTTGAATGTGATAAAATAACACAAAAGAACAAAAATAAAAATAGGCCAAAATAAATTGTTAAACAAGTGACGTAAAGCCCATTTTATGTATTATTTAGTTCTCTGCACTCTGAAATTGTAGATATTTCTATTTGAATCATAAGTTGTGTAACTCAAACTAAAGATATCTGCTCTGTAGTCATAAAAGCTCCAGGATGAAGCTCTGATCACAGGCCGAATATAATTCGTATTATTTGTAGATGAATGGAAGTCTTCAGGGAGCATATACTGTATGCATGTGTGTGTGTGTGTGTGTGTGTGTGTGTGTGTGTGTGTGTTCAAGAGTGCATGCATTTGAATTTATATGCAAACTATATGGGCATTGGGGTCTTTGGGGATTTGAAGAGGCGACAGTTGTGGCAAAGCAGTGGCGGAGTAATCCCTGTGCTCTCAGTGGAGTCCAGCTGTGCCACAATAATACTTCAGTAGGCAGTCGGGCAACTGCTGCCGGAGGGTCAGAGGTGAAGCTGTCAGCTTCTTAATGTGCTATGAATTGTATGGGAGCAGCTAGTGGGGCTACAAGGATTTAGCACATCTTCTAAAAGCCCCGGGGATTACCTCTTTACAGGATTAGATCTCACTAGCTATCACATTGGTGTGGGAAGGTGGGGTGTGGGGGGGTGGAGCAGCAAGTTCACAGCAGTTCCCTGCAGAGAGCTCCAGGGAGAGTTTGTATATAACACATGTCAGTACACCCGTCACTTCACACTCCACACTGAAATTCAGACAAGCTTTTTAGCAAAATACACAATGAAAGCACAACACGTGAAGAAAACCTCATTAACATCAAACAGATGAGAGGAATATATGAGATGGTACATGATTTTCATACACTTTAATGCTTATAGAATATGCAAAGACATAAATACCTACCCAGGAATTTTCTGTTTAAAGTGGTTCTGTACCCAGAGGTCATCTGCTCAGACGGACATGGTACCAGTCAAACTTTACTTGCAGACATTTGCAGCTGAAACACAAACTGCAGGTCAAACAAATCAAGTGTCAATTTTATTAAACAACACCCCATTTGTTTCGGGGCAGACTGGCCAGCTGTGGTGACCAGCTCAGTCCAGTGTGGTTCTGAGTGACGGTCATCTTCTCCCTCACCTCTGTCCCATTGTCTTTATTTCTGTGAAGGTATCATTCCATCCATGAATATCAGAACAAAAAAAAAACATCCAGGCAGGTCTGAGAAGCTCAGAGAAAGAATGTTCAAATCCCCTGAAACAGAATCATCTGAATGCTTCAGAATAACAGAGAGAGGACAGATGAATGATTCAGCTCCACAGCTCCCAGTGAGACCAGTGGAACTCCAGTCAAGGTTCTGGACAACAGGTACAATATGGGAGGATGATGTTATTTGTTAACGGTTTAGATATCAACCCACAAAATTATCGCTAATTCTTTATATTAACAGTGCACCAGAATGTATTGATACATACAGCAGCCTCAGAAAATATTCGTAGTGAGGATAGATCAGGGCAATGTTCCTATGAGCACAGTGACCTCAATAAACATGAAATGGAAGTTTAGAACAATCAGGACTCTTCCTAGCCCTACTATTATCTTTGGGGTCAAAGTTTAACATCTCTAAATAAATGATTTACATCTTTTTTAATGATTTTTTTATCTAATTTTGGGCAACTGAGTAAAATAAAAATTAACATGATAGTATGATGACAGTTGTTTTGAATAACACTGAGGTCACTATTTCATGCAATTTTATAATCTTCTAAATACTTCCCTTTGCTTTATGGCCCCAACCTAATATAACCATACCTGTAGTAGTGTGAGAACCATACAACAAAAACATAGTTGCTATGAGAACTCCTCCTATGATAATCATTCCTGTGCTGTGGGGGAGGGGAAATACCCTGTTTTACAATCCAGGCACCCACATAATAGCCAATGAATGTCTTGTTGCATTTTATGGGCACGGTCCCTCCACACAAACATACCAAGTAAAGTGGCCAAATGTGGTATCACAATATGAGCAGCATATGATGCACAGTCCACCTATACCTGGAATATGCAGATGTACATTGTAAATCCCCTGGGGAAGCACCTGAAATGAAAATCAGGGCATGAGGGTGGTACTAGACATGGCTGAATGTCATAACATGACATGTGATCATTTTTTCACATTCTGCTCCCTCGGGGAGGAACTGCAGAAAGGGAAGATTACCATGGGGACAGGAAGAAAAAACAAACCAGAGTTTCTCTCTGAGGTTGAAGAACAGGAAGGTAACACCTTCAACATTTGCCTTCACTGACAGAGCCACTGTTGTCTCCTGTTGCCCCAGGAAAAGAAAAAAAATGTCCTGCTGATGAGCACCATGCACAAAGATGCTGCCCTGAGCACCAAAGACAGGAAACCACAAAGGGACTGCAACGAGACAAAGGGAGGGGCTGATAACCTGGACAAGGTCACAGCCACATACAGCTGCTAACGAATGACTGCCTGTTGGCCCCATGTCATTTTCTTTAACATCACTGACATGTGAGTGCCTACAATGCCTTTTGTAATATGGAGCAAAATAAACAAGGACTGGAACGGTTCTCAAACTGAATCAAAGGAGGATTTCGCCAGAATAGAAGGGATACTAGGGAAGGGATAAGTACTTGTCATACAACCTCAGGTAACAGCTTTCATTCTAATCATTTTCGGGAGATTTAAATTTATGGAGTCAAAATGACCTCAACTGCGTCACATTAAGGATGCCTCTGTTTGCAGCTTCCAAATAAACTAACAGGTGGGGATAACATATGCTATTAAAGGATCATGGCACACAACCACACACATATTTTTGGTCTAGTTCTCAAATATGATTATGAATTGACATTGCAGTACCAGTGGATTGGACAGCAACTATTTGTCAACAAAGTTAGGATTCAAAAGAACAACTCAAGATAAAAATCAAGTTTCATAAATCAAGGTCTATGCTGTTGGCAAAAGGTCAGGATCTACAGAGAGCCCACTGCCCTGCCTATCTCTTCTCGTATGATGTGTGTGTACAGAAATTCACTTGTAACAGCCTGGATACACTGTAATTAGTTAGTTAATTTATTATCCTCTCGGAAATTGTAATGTAACTGTAATTATATGATCTTGGCTGCTCTTGGTGCGACTGAGTTGTTCCTATGCTACACAGTAGGATTGTTTGCCACCTAACCTGAAATATGCAGCTTTGAGTAATGTCATCACACTGCAGCTTATCCAAAGCTTTTCCTTAGGAAACACCTTTATTGTCATTTGTTTTTTCTGTGCAAATGTTTCTGTAGCCAAGGATTGATCCAGTATATTACTCAAGGTCTGTTCCTTCTGCAAACAAATCAAAGCTTGCAGCATTCAGGTGGCTTCTTCAGACCACACTTCTACTGTCCTGATGACTGGTTTGTAAGCTGGGGTCACAGTTAGGGAAATATATTTTGGTAGTGCCAGATGTGAAGATGGGGTTGCTTTAAATGCTTCTGAGATATACGGAAGTTTTGTCCAACATGTTGTTGATATAGTTTGACTGGAATCTTATCAGGGGCTTTGAGAAACTTTGTGTAACCATCAATATGTCTTTACATAAGCCAGGGGTTCTGGTGTAAAATAAAACATAGAAGAGAAAAGAAAAAATAAATACTGTACAGAGAAAGATTCAGCAGGTCAAACAATAAGACAGTGTGCATGTCCTGAAACTTTGAGCTTTGTAGAGAACTGAATAGCTTGTGCTGTTGCATTTCATTTATGAAATTTTCAAATAGATTTAAATTCAAATAAGATTTTCTGTTATCAAATTTACTTTTGTGAAAGTGAAATCATTTTCCGATGTACTCCTGTTTTTCCTTCTGAGTTAAAGATATTTAAACCAAACACCACATCTTAGGTCATGAAAAATGAACAGAAATGCTGATATGAACGTACTGGACAAAGAATAACATCATCTTACATCATCAAAGTCTGCATCAATGTATTATTAGATCTGATAATATATCCATGATTTATATTTTTCCTCTTCTTCTTCTTCTTTTGGTCAATGATACGTAACTTCACGTGCGACGTAATTACGCACTCTTTACGTCACGCCTTTGAGTGTCCCGTCTTTAGCACACAAGGTCGTTGTAGCAAGCTGCAGCTAGCCACAGAGATGATGTCCCTCGCTGCCCGGTCGGGGGCTTTTTCCCCTTACATGCAGGCTACTGCTTTTACAGTCGCCGGACCCCTGAAAGCTCTGGTACCCGGGGTCGTTGTGAAGGCAGAGAAGATCTTGTTGAATCCGAAGAAACAGTTCCTGTGCCGCGAGTCGTTGAACGGTCAAAGCCCCAAAACGGGGCCTTCGGTGTCGGTTAGCATCAATGGTGAGTGTGTCGTTGGCAGCTAGCGTTAGCTTTAGCTTAGCAGACTAAGTCACCTTTGTGTTGTTGAAATGTGTATCCTGAAAACTCTGCGTCTAGGACCTGAGTCTCTCTCCAGGTACTGAGCTGGCCTTATGTTAGCAGGGTGGCTAGCTAGCAGCCTACCCCTGATCATCTGTTCCCACGAGAGTGTGTTTCTGTCGGTTTGAACATTAGCTACAGGCTGGGGACAAACCGGCTTCTCACTATCACCCTGTGACCGGTTTAGTAATGTACTGTGTTTTATAACACCAGTCTCTTGCGGCCCTTTTCTACTCAGGCCGGATCAGCTTGTTCGTCAGTCTAGTTTTAGAAAGCCATGGTAATAGAGGAGAAAGCATATAAGATAAGATGATAAGAACTGTTTTCACTCACAATCCTGGTTCATGTCATTTAATAAGGTATGTTTACCATCAACCACAGTAATATGCTTTCCTTACAAACTCCACAGTGTCCACACTGTGTTTATTCCTCTGATCTTTAGTGTGGATGCTGGGGTTGTGGCATTTCATACAACCAGCATTTGGACGGATGGCTGCTGTGCACGGTCAACGCAGACCGTGAATAAATAGTTTTTCTTGTGTAATTTGATGAAATGAGACAGATTTGTATTAGAGTGAGTGTATGCTGCATCCAGCTTACTGCACCAATACAGTTTTAAGTGTGTCTTCGGACATGTTTATATTGTAATTAAAGGCTATTTTTAAGACATGGTTGAACTTGAGAAAGACAACATTTTGTTGTGATCTCTCATTTTCAATGTCAGTGCAGCTGATCTCACAGCTCAGTGGCTTGAGGGACGGCTGCAGGTCAGTGTAGTGTTTCTGATCTGCCATCACAAACACAAACCTATATTACAACAGTAAAGTGCAGGCTTTGGACTGAGCTACAGTGTACATGAGCTGGTAGTGTTTGTTCTAACTGATGACTCATTTGTTTTTGTCTGCAGGCTGTGCAGGAGTCAGGTTTGCTCACACAGATGTCAGGATACCAGATTTCTCTGACTACAGGCGTCCAGAGGTGCTGGACCCCAAGAAGTCATCGCAGGACAGCAGTGAATCCAGAAGAACCTTCTCCTACCTGGTCACCGGGGCCTCAACCATGGTGGGCGTCTACGCCGCCAAGACGGTGGTGACTCAGTTTGTTTCTTCCATGAGCGCCTCGGCCGATGTCCTGGCCCTGTCTAAGATTGAAGTGAAGCTGAGTGACATTCCAGAAGGCAAGAACATGACCTTCAAGTGGAGAGGCAAGCCACTGTTCGTCCGTCACCGCACAGAGAAGGAGATTGCCACAGAAGCTGCCGTGAACATCGCAGAGCTGCGAGACCCAGAGCATGACAAGGACCGGGTCATCAACCCCAGCTGGGTCATCGTCCTCGGAGTGTGCACGCATTTGGGCTGCGTTCCCATCGCCAACGCCGGAGACTTTGGAGGTTACTACTGCCCCTGTCACGGTTCGCACTATGACGCCTCGGGTCGCATCAGAAAGGGCCCTGCCCCCCTCAACCTGGAGGTCCCCTACTACGAGTTTCCAGATGAGGATACGGTAGTGGTTGGATAGATAACATTTGTCAGACTGAGATGGCATTGTACAGCAGCTTTCACTCTGGCAGCAGCACAGCAGATATCTGTGTGTTAAAGGAAAGGTAATGCTGTGTTCATGTGTCCTTGCTGCTGCCAGCTGCAGAAAATCCGCAGCTTCTTACAGGTAATTACACTGATGAGCCAAAACATTATGACTAGCACAACATGGTCACATATTACTCCCATAACCAGCACTTTGTGGTCTGTCACTACTGGGACCACTGTTAATAGATCCATCAACACTGCTGACCAGGAGCCTCCCTCCATCCTTGATGTCTCTGAGATGCTCTGATCTTTGGACATAATGTCAAAGTAGTTGGCGTCTTTACACCAGCTCTTTCCTCCTGCATCCAACACACAGATGAGGAGAACAAACTGTTCACTGTGCGTGTAGTCTTATTTTCCCAGACCTTGACATGTGGCATTGTCATGATAATCTTAGCAGTCATAATGTTCTGGCTTATTGGTGTATCACTCATACATGTCTCAACTTTCTAAAACATGACTGCGATTCTGCCAGTGTTATAGTCCTGTTGTATTTAATGTCATGCACAATGAAAGAAGCAGTTTCCTCTGGGTTTTAAGTTCATGAATGCCAGTCATTTAGAACATGGTGTCTGAGTTGAATACATGAAGTTAATTCAGCAATCCTCTGTTCTCCTGAATATGATGTAAGCAGGGAAAAAACCCTGCATATCAAAGTTATAGTTCATCTAATCAGCCAGGAACAAATGTTGTATTCAGGTGTGGTTAATAAAGAATTCTATTTTATTTGACAGTCTGCACTGTGTTAAGCGTTTCTTTACTTAAAATGATGTCATGGTTTAAACTGGAAATCTGCCTGTTGACATACAGCACATCACTGATGTGATCTGTGTCTGAGGAGGTCAGTTGGTGCAGCAGCAGCAGTGGTTCTGGATCAGAATCAAACTGAGGTCAGAAGTGAAGGTGTTTGAGCTTTAACTTGCAGGACGTCTTGATTAAAACGTGCAGGCTTGTGTGGTGGCTGAGACCTCTACATCTGCTCTACTCCTGACCTGAGCTGAGCCAAGCTGACAGGGCTGGGTAGAAACAAAGTCCACACTTAGTGAGCATTGAAAAGTTTGAGAAATTGATTTAATTGGTAGCTAGCAGTTAACCCTTATACACAGAGGTTGTGTAATATTGGTGTTAAGACCCTTGATTATTGAGGTTCTAATTTTCAGTTGATGTTGAGATGTACTGTCCAAACTGGACCTTCATGGTTGATACATGGGTGTACTGCAGGACTGTTAGTGTCAGGCTGCATACTGACTGAACTGAAAAATGAAACAAAAGACGCAACATCAGTGAACCTGCACAAACACAGTCTCTTTTATGGATAGTGCACATTCAGAAACAGTAAAAAAAAAAAAAAAATGAAATCAAGTCAAACAACAAGCAGAGATAATGGTTTCATTCAGTGTAAAGCAAGTACTTGCATCCTTTACTCAAGTACAGTGGGATGAGGTGGACTGACAGTTGAATGGTTTGGGTGTGTACTACGTGGGCCTTAGTGCCCTGAGCAGTGAGTCCCCAGTTTGACTCCCGATCTGGCTGGCATTGCTGCATGTCATTCCCCTGCTCTCTCTCCCTGCATTTCGTTTTGCTCTCCACTGTCCTGTCTAACAAAGGCAAAAAGGCGGGCAGTGGGATGGAAATTACTCCGTTACAATGTGAAGTACTATCAGCTAAATGTAGGTATGAGTATTGAAATTAAGAGAAAAATGGTCTGTGTGAGTGTTTATTAATACTGATGCATTAATGTGTCAGCAGCATTTTACAGTTGTAGTTTGTCAAGGCGGGGCTGCTGGGTACTTTAAGCTACAACACATCATCTGAACAGCAGCTAGTAACTACTGAAACTAACGCAGTCAGGTAGAATTCTAACATAAAAAACACAAATCACCCAGGGAAAGGGTTAGGGTTAGTATCTCAAAACTGTACTTGAGTTCAGTACTTCATTGAATGCACTTAGTCACTTTTAACCACTGGTACTGTACATAGTAACAGATGCAAATGGTTTCTGCTGAGTCACTGAAATCTGATACACATTAAAACGGACTGACACTGACTGTGTGACCAGGTCTTTATCTCTCACTTAATTTATTTAAAGACAGTGCGTGAAGGGGCACTTCATCAATTTACCAGTCACTAGGAGTACTACTGTGACAATTGGGCATAGGACGATATGATAATTTCATATCACAATTATTTCATGTCACAAAATAATTGCGATTGACGATATTATCACGATAATCATGAAAATATGCTTTAAACTCTTAAAATGGCTCCAAAACACACTGAAATCCCTTTACATTACATTTTGATAAGAAACATGCTGCATCACAGATAGGACACATCTTTTTAGTGAACACCCTTTTTAGTGAAGACCAATCAAACAATTATAAATCATGAAGGCCCCCTGCAAAAGTAAAGGAAAAATAAATACAATAGGCTGCGTCAATTTTCTGTCAAATTAAATAAATACTAATTGATTTGAACTGTTCCTCATAGGCTGTACAAATGAATGCTATGGTTAACGTTAAAGGAAAAATGAGTGAATTGCAGTCAATTGCTGGAGACTGCAGCTCTGCTCTGGTCTGAGACTGCAGAGTTATTTGCTGTTTAGCTACATAGCTAACATTACCTGGTTAATGTTAAGCTTAGCTTAACTCACTGGTGACCAAAACAGCATCATAATGTAATTTTCGATAAACATCAACGTTAGTATAAGTAAAAGTTACGTTAAGTAACCTAAGTTCCTTTGTTTTGGAATCCATAGCATTTCCACACATTCAATTTAACTTTTTTTTCAGGGGATGCAGTGATCAAGCCAAGCCTTCAGCCATGGTGACAGGCTTAGTATTTTGGAATGGCTGGAAAGATGCAGCTCCCCCTTGTGGCCGTTCAGTATAAATCAATAAAGGACTGTATGTGGGCAAGCTAGACTTATTGTGAGTGTTTTTTATCACGATGGGCGCTAAAATCGTACATCGTCCCATCCCTAGTGAAAACAGGATTCAGGTTTTATGTGTTGCCCTCAGCTGCTTTTATCTGGACCTGTCAATCTGTCTCTCACAAGTGCCACAACTGAATGGAGACATAGTGCTAAATCTGTAAAGTCCAGCTATAATATCACATAAAGACAACAAAGAATTAATGCATGATGAACAGGGTCCACACAATGAATCTGTCTTCCCAGTGGAGTTAGTTTTATTTTGACTGTGGCTTCCTGTCACCCACAACTGTTGTAAACACACTCAGATTTTAGAGTAGTTCTGTTGAAACCGCATGGATTCTGCTGTGCCTGTCAACATGAGCAGCTGTTCACAGTCAGCAGCAGCACTCCCCACACAGAAGCTATTAACATGTTTGACTCCAGAGAGTCCAGAGTCCAGAAAGAGGCAGAGGGAGGTGTCCTCTCTGTCCTCGCAGCAGCATCATGTACACGCTCTTCTTCACTCTAGAAGGATGGAGCTCATTGAGCTGTACGTCTCTGGAATGCTAGAGAGCTCAGATGAAACACATCACATTGAAACAGAATGTGGAAACTGTCCTTTTCATGGCAACAGCTGGAGTTTTGATGGAGCGAGTCCTCATGCCTCCCACTGTGTGCACGGCCACACATGGAGCTGCACACTGAGATGAAAATGAGAGCTCAGTTAGAGGATGCTGCATGGCTTTGAGGTGGGAGCAGATTTTTCATGACAGCATAATAAAGCTTAATACAAGTTTCTCTTTTCTCTGCCTCTCTCTGTGGTCGGACCCTTTTCATGCTCAACACAAGCAGCTGCTGATGTGTGAAGCTGAAGAAGTCTCATTAATGCTGCCAGTCACGATCAGCACGAGGCAGAGATGAGGGGAGGAAATGAGCTCATGTGACAGAGGCACTGTAGCTCTAAATATGCAATCAATGGTCATCATTTACTCACACACAGTCTCTTTATTTCTACAGGTTAACTTACACACACACACACACACAGAGGAATGTGTTTTTCTCACTCTGTCCTCACTCATCTGATTATCTGTTATTTTTGGCTCTTAATCGTTACACATTCAGTACATAAGTCAATATATAAATGTGAGGATTTGCTGCTTTTCCTTTTAGTGATTTGTTGGTTGGAGAAAATAAACACTGTAAAGGTTTGACATCAGTCCAATCAGTTCATTGAAGAAGAACTGCTCCACCACTGGCATTGACCCAGTGGAATAAATGATTAGTTTCAGAGCTTGTCATTAAACCAGTGTCAGAGCAGGTACAGCTCCATCATGTGTAACTGTCTCAAAAAGCAAGGAAAAAATGAAGTAAAATAAACTCACAAAGTCCTCACAAATACATACATTTATTTATTTTTATTTAACCAGGAAGTCCCTTGAGACTACAGTCTCTCTTTTAAGGGAGACCTGGCCAAGAGGGCACATCATTCCATATAAGTTTCACAGAAAATACAAACAATATACCATGATAAACAGAGAAAGAAAAAAAGATAAAAGAAGATCCAGCCTAAAAATAACAATTACACTCTTCAGACACACAGTTTTTTTATCAGCATTTATTTATCCAAAGAGAGAAGATCTCTAAGCTGTAATGTATTCTGAAGGTTATTCTATGACCAAGGTGCAGCATAGGAAAAAGCTGTTCTGCTAAGTTCTGTAAGGATCCTAGGAACCCTATATACATGAAATGTCAAACTGTCAAGATCTGAAGCTAAAGTCATGGTTTGATCTCTGTGTGTTACTGTTAGCTAATCAAATGCAGCTACAGACACAAAGTCAGTGTTGTTGCACTAAAAGATTGTCAGCTACAAACTTTACTTTTTAGCTCCACCTCTGATAAACTCTCTGTCATTTTGCTCCATCCAACACCATCACATTATGGAGTGTAATGACCACTGCACCTCCAGCAGTTCTTTAGACGTTCAGTCCTGTTAACTTCCACTATCATCCTCTCCACCCTCCACCCTCCTCAACTGTTGTTCAACTGAATTCACAGTGAAAATGTTTTATGGCTGTGCTGTGGTCATCTGACAACAAATGTGCAAAGCAGGAAGAGAGCGACACCCTGGCTCACCCGTACCTCCATGTCAAATGAGGTGAAGGTGTCACCTTGATGGGAGAAAATCTATTTCAGAAAGCTTTTAGGGCAGGTGTGGGAGTCTCTCACCTGCTCCTTGGATCCATACCACTGCCTGAGGCTACAAGCTGCTCTTTTCACCACCATCCAACTGGAAAATGCTTCTGCAGCCTCTCTGTCAGTTTTACACGCACACACATACACACAATGTCACTTAAACACTGTGGAGCTTTTAAAAGAAGTTGTGCACCATCTATAACGTCCCTACTCCCGTAGAAACACCATCATCCCTCGTGTAAACGTTTGGTGCCAACAGAGGCTGCAGCAGCACCTCACTGCAGAACAGGAAGCTGTCACAAAGTCTGAACTACAGAGGTGCACTGTAAACACACACCTCTCAGCGAAGAACTCAGATGGACTGCAGTTTGAATTATGAATGAGGAAATGTCTGGGTTCTATTCAGGGAGCAATCCTGCTCTGACAAAAGTCTTCTGTGACCACTATCCCACTCAAGTGAATTGGAAAGTGGTCTCAGACCCTGCTGTATGTAACATCACACACGTTTGAAATATCATCACCTTATGGATGATGACCATGTTTGTTTACACATCCAGCAGAAGAGGAGCAACATTAGCTTTTATTTAGTCATACCTGTGTCCACCTGACATCACTCTCCTTGAAGTTGATAAAATGCTCTACAGAGCTGAGTGATACTTCTCTGTGTGTCACTATGAGCGACCACTTTCACATCACACACAGTCCTTGGAGCCATGTTTGTTTTTTTTTAAATATTGATTAGTGCAGAAAGTTCAAAAAAACACTACATTACAGAGAAGTAAGAAAGATTCAAATAATATTGGTGCTGAAGACATACTATACACTGTTTCCACTTTATTACATACACATACACATTACATACACATTACATATACAGCTGCACATTCTGTTGCAGTCCAACCCAACAGTTCCACCGTAAACTGTATCTTAACAACTTTTGTCGCTGTAAATGAATGTAAATGTACAAAAAAGAAAAAAATCCAAGGCACTCCTCGGGCAAGAGTTTAAAAAGCCTTTATTCAGAGGATCATTTCATGATGAAATTCATAAAATCATGGAACATGGATGTATGTTTAAAAATGAGCTGAGTAACAACCCACGTATAGCAGCACAAACAACCGTCTTCAGGGTATAAAGCCCTGCAAACTCCTGAACAGGATGCAAATTAACTTGCAGGTGACAAAGACTAGGTATGACCATTAGAAGGCTGTGATGGAGAGAAGAAAATCTGAAAATTGGATAAGCAAACAACAGGAGAAAAGTCAGTGACAACATACAGTATACCCATTTGCAATATCCTGAGCACCAGACCTCATACAACAGATCAGTTATAAAAAGAAAGGACTGAAATTGGTCTCCTAATTTAGAGATTTTTAAAGATTATTAAAGATGTTGTTTAGCCAAGTTTTTCTAAAGTTACTCAGCTTAAGTTCAGTGCAGTAATGAGTGAGCCTGTTCCATTATCAACCTGCATGAAAACCAGCCAAGAGTATCAGAGGGCCAAAAGGACAGTCCTTGACATCCAGAGGCTGAGCAGCTGAGATGCACTGGCAGAATTGTAGCCATGCAACTGTACGAGGGCTTCAACAGCAGTCCACCTAAAGTCCGTTGTGGGGAAAGTCGCTGCTGATGCAGATAAATGTTTGAAGCAGCAAATTTTTAACCTCAGAAGACCAAACATTTCATCACCTGCTCATAACTGGGTTGATGCTGAAACAAGTAAATCTATAAATATCATTCATAGACATCTCAGGATATCTGTTATTTGTTGCTTAAATCTATTTGTTTCCACCATATCACTCTTTATTTTACCATCTATTAGTTAATTATGTTAGTTTGATCATCTTTACATTTTATTAACTGAGTAGACCGTAGTTTAATAAATCATATATACATATAACACTCAGTCAATGGAGAACTGAATCTCTTAAATCTGAAGTTACGACTTCAGATATTAGACTGATTAAACTTTATTGTATTAATATACATGTTGATATTGATAAAACAAATCAATATCACAGGTCCACTGTGGGGGTGCTGCCCTACTACGAGAGCTTTTGTTTTTCAGATCATATTTATGAAGAACTAAAACAGAGAAGTGAATGAATGTCATAAACTTTAGAAAGATGAACTTCATGGCAGAGCTGTTGTATTGGCTTATATTACACTGGTTAGGTGTACATACTAAAAGTTTCTGTGGAGAATCTGTAGCATGTGCAGGACAGAGAAAACGACAACTCGCTAGAAACCCATTATGAGGCTCTCTGCACTGTTGAACATTTTTCAGACTACACTCTACCCAGAATTACTTTTAACATGTACATTGTTATTTTGCATAAGAAACAATCTGAGGGGAAACAGTGAACGAATGAAACATGTGACTTCACTGATCACTTCGGGCAAAGAGGAAACCATCAGATCTATGTGGAGAGGACTGAACCTTCCTCACATTAACACATGAAACAAACAGAAACGTGGTTTTCCATTGTCTGAGCTTTGACTGGAGCTCTTTTAATGACCTCATCTTCTTCTGTGGTAGTTTAATAGCAGTGACTGGAGAACCAGCTCCACCAGCTGTTCTCCAGTTGATCTCCATCAAACAGTCAGCTCATATTCACACAGCAGGATTGCAGTTTTTTGGAATTGCTGTCTAAATTTTAGTTAAATTTAGATGGACATCTGATGATAGAGATGTTTTGAACATTCAGAGCGCAGTTTGCAGTTTACCAACACTGTCATTTCAGAGGACATCATTTCAGAATAAGATACAGTATTATGTGCCCAATAGTATGTGGCCCCTAGCATAGAACTGCTTTGGACATCTCTGTGTGTATATGTTCAAGTGAGATGGATAGTGTTCCAGTATAACAGGCCAGTTCAGCTCTTTACAACATGTTTTGGTAGACTTTTAGGAGCCCCCCCCACCTATTCTCTCCTGTTTTTGTCAACTGATTTCACAAATGCACAAAAATAATCCTTCAAAAAGCAGAGTGTGAGACAGACTTCTCACTTAGCCTCTCAGATGTTCAAGGGCAGCTAATGGTGAACCCAAAGAGTTCTGACAACATCAACAAAAACCCAGAGTGGGAGCACCGCTGCCCACGCTGCAGGAGATGAAATGTCTGCTGTGAGTAATGTCATTCTGCAGAAAAGCCGCCGTGCTGCGATGAATTCACACCAGTCGGGGAGCAGCTTGTAGGTACACTTTCCCTGGGATAAAAGTGACCTTTAATTGCATTAAGCTGGTGTTCACTTGCCACTGCAGAGGCACCATCTGTGTGGCCTTTCCACGTGGCTAACCTTGAGTTGTAGAGAGCAGCTGTCTGGAGGGGAGCGGGCCAGCAGGGTGAACGGGGTTTGAACGCTCACATCATTTTAGAGAGAGAGGAGGACGGAGCAGAGAGGACGCTCCTCACCTGAATCCACAGTGACAGCTTCCCTCTAGGGCCAAGGGCTGTGCACGCTCACTGGCCTTTCTTCTTGGGGATATTTCTACTCATCTGACATCTCTTGTCATCTTTTCTACAGATCCACCCTTTCCCTTGTCATATTCTGCTGTCTGACTTTCAGGATGGGGCACCATATGTTAGGGTAAGTGGACTTATCTCAAAGTTTTTTAATCCAAAGGGGCTGCGCTGTATTGCTGGTGTTCATCCACTCACATGCTCTGTACAACATCATGTAAATAACCTGTTGTACAGAAACGTCTCAGCAGCACGGACAGTGAGACAGCTCAGAACTGAGGGGGGGATGAATGCAACCAAATACAGAGGGGGATGGTTCAGTATGATGGTGACCTGAAGCAAACAGCCAAGACAACACTGGAGTGTCTTCAGGACAAGTCTCTGACTGTCCCTGAGTTGACCAGTCAAATACTAGACTTAAACCGCAGAAAACATCTGTGGAGAGACCTGAAGATGGCAGGTCACAGACGCTTCTCGTCCAATCTTTATGGTTGCTCCATGCATCATTCCAGCTAATTTAAATATTCTAGATTCAAGGTCAGTGTGACCTCACATCCCTGCAACCTGCTTGTCAAGTCTGACCAACAAAAATACTGTTTCCTGCTCTGACTTTGCTAAGGCTCTCTTGTTTTCAATACAATGCAGTGCTGTATTCTGTGTTGTCTGAATAGATCTGAGTCCACAAAACCTTCTTAGTTGTGTTCGTTAGCTAAGTTAGCCAGGTTAGCTAGCTAACGTTAGCATCTGCTGGCATCAAGCTTTGTTTTTCTTCATTCATTTAAAAATTGTATCCTGTTAATTGCAGCCATTTCCTCTCCTCTTTTTCATCACAAGGAAAGCGGTAACATGAAAACTGAATAAAACTGAAAAAATTTGGACTCAGACCTATTCAAACAACATGGGACACAGCCCTGCGGCATCTCAAAAACAGGAGGGCCTCAGCAAAGTTGGACCTGGAAATAATATTTAGTCATCACAACAAGCAGATGAATTGAGAATTTGGTGGTCTAAGGTCAAAGGCCAGTCAAGCTTCAATAAGGAAGATCTGTGTCCTTTCATGCTGCTTTTATTCTTCTGTGGATGAATGTCTGTTTCCTGTTCTCCCTCTGCTTAGGGTCTCTCTCTGTAAATACCTATTTTAAAGAGTATGGTCTAGACCTGCTCTTTATAAAAAATGCCTTGAGATGACTTTTGTTGTGATATGGCGCTATATAAATAAAATAAAATTGAATTGAATTGAATTGAATTACGTATTATATTTTTTGACTTGCCCTTTGTTGACCTTCATCTGAAGAAGCTTCTAGCTGTTATTTAATCAAACCAATAAAGTCTCATTTTAATGTGTTGTAAACAGAATGTATGTTTTTCTGACACTTTTGTAGCGACATCTGGCATCAGCCTGACGTCAGCCTGGCACTTATGATCAAACTATCACACAATTCATAGAAAAAGATATGAATGTGTTCCCACAACTGCACCAAGGTAAAAGTACGGTCACTGAGAATTAGGACCTGAACCCCCATCTTCTCTTCTGCCTCCCCAACATTCTGTGATAAGAAGCACATACAGAACTCTTCCTCCCAAGCCGGGGTCAAAGGTTAAATGGCCCATTCAGAAGAGACAATTCTAATGGACCCCAGTTCATCAGGAACTTATGAATAAACACTCTCCAAATCTTCATTCTATTGCAACAAACTTTGTCTCTGCATTAAAAATTCAACTATAACTTTATCAAGAGTAATCTGAAAAAGAACTGTGCAGATTGGACTCTCTCAGATCCACAGACCTAACCAGGGTCTTTGTTTATCTTTCTCTGCACCAGAACTCTGGTCGTAAATTACCTCACATTCCAGGATAACCTTGCACACAATCCTTTAATGTTTGAAACTATATGAAATAACTGTCTGACCATTTTGTAAAGAACAACATTTTATTGATCAAATGCTTATAAGTAATTCTGTGAAAATCTGAATTTTCTACGATATTGCTAAGCTAAGATAATAAAGTGAGGAATTAATTCAAGTATTTGCCATGGAACCATATTGCCATCTATTGACCACGTCTAAGCTTAACTAAAGAAGTTAGATGTTAATAGTTAATGTTTTTCAGGTATTGGAATCAAATGATTATTCTTCATGTCTTGTAATGCCACTCATTTATTACTAATGATGAATTTATTCTTTTGCAGCTTTATCAGTTTATCAGCTTAATTGTGTTTAGATTTGCAAGTAATGTGTTTTGATTCATGTTTGTATTAATGCATTGTCTTTCTTTGAGTATTAGCGCCGCAAGTTATATTTCGTCTTGTACAATGTCTTAATTGATCATGGTGGAAGGCAAATATGTGATATGCACGCAAGTATTTCAGATGAATAATTTAGAGTTTATTAAGAGATCACATTTCGTTCTAACTGAGACAAAGAAAGTGAGGACAACAAACCATGATTGGCTGAGACCACCTCACTCTGGCGAATAAGAACTCTGGCGCACAAAAGATAAGCACCTTTAGTTGAAATCAGCTCCAAGCTACACAGCCACTCGCCGTGCACTTTAATTTTCTCTGTTCCTTTGTTCTCTTTCCACCACGTGCTCCGCAAGTAACTTTTTCTTTTATCTATACGCGCAAGTGACTTTCTCTATTTCTTTAAGCCAAGCAACGTCAAGTTAAGCCAAAGGAACAAAAGTATCTGAATACTTTGAACTTATTTTTAATAATCCTGCATTTTTATGCTGAAGATTTTTGACACTTTTAGAGTTGTCTGACCAACACCAGCCTCCTCTAAAGTTATCCAGAAAACATTAAGTAGGCTACGTAAGAGCTTATTTTTCCTCAACCCACGAGAGAGGTCCACAGATTACACAACTGCCTGCAAAGAAACCTGCAAGAAACTAGGTTTGCCGAGACAGAAAGTCTGTGAGTAAACTCAACTGAAGCTGAACCGCTGAGACAACGGCAGAATCCGTCACCGTGTTAACACGTCCTCCAGGAGAATCCACCTGGAACCTGCGTTTCCATGGTTACCACCGCAACCTCAGCCGCCTGGATTCCAGCCAAGTCTGCAGCTGCCGCAACTCACAGTGGGCCCGTATTAACATTCTGCTCGTGACAAGGGTTGATGATAAAATAAGTAAACTTAAATTTTCGCCATCGATAGGCATCTCAAAATTCAGTACAGATAGGTTATTGTTACAGACTACAACTATTTGCTTCTGCCATATCACTCTGCTCATTTTACCTGCTGTTAGTTCACCATGCTAGTTTGATCATCCTTACACTTCTGTTTTATTTTTATTTCACACGATCTTTATGTGCTCAGTAAGTTTGACCTTGGACACCCTGAGGCTGATGAAGTCCATTTATGTCTTGCTCCTCTTCCACTTCAGTCCAGTTCAGCAGACTAACATGTTTGATATTCTAACTAAGCAGTGGGATGTTGTCACACTCCTGCGCTTGTCCTCACTAAGCAGAGCATCAGCACATGACCTCCTCCTCATTATCACTGACCTTCTTCTATTGTTCCCTGAGCTGCCTCCTCTCAACAACTCCATCCATCTCTTGTTGTCCCTGTAGACTTAACCCAGCTCTGAAACCTTCCTTGTTCATCATAAATAACATCCTCAAGTTTATCTGGGAACAAACTGGGTCTGGGGTCATCCAATTGTGCCTTTTCACTGAATGCACAAATGGAAGCCATCATGTTAGAACAGTGAGAATTGTCAAGTGTCACTCGGGATTTCAGTGTTACTTCAGTTTACTGTAATTCTCACTATAAACCATGGCTTTCCTCCCTATGTTTAGCGGATAATGC
Organism: Lates japonicus; assembly: GCA_033238685.1. Taxonomy (NCBI): domain Eukaryota; kingdom Metazoa; phylum Chordata; class Actinopteri; family Centropomidae; genus Lates; species Lates japonicus. The sequence continues at coordinate 8,056,063 of BRZM01000033.1, read as the reverse complement.
TTTCCCACTGTGGTCCAAGTCAGATATGTGAAACTTGTGAAAAATGTGTTTCTCTGTGTGATTAATATTCACTACAGCACCACAGCAACATTTTTACAGATATTTGCTGACCTGTTCTTTTGTCAGTTCTAAACATCCTGGGTTTGCAGTTTTTTGGGGTTTTTTTCCATGGATACATCCATTCTGATGCTGGCCAATTCTTTAAATTGCTTCATCTTGTTTGTGTACAGTAGAATTCACTTAATATGTCCACAAATATCAGAGTCCATAAAGGCCTAATGAGAGGAGGATCTGGGAGAAGAAATCCCAAGTGACCTGTGGTTTGACATTTTGAATCATGTGCATAACCTCTCTATCTGCACCAGACATGCATACAATGTAGAGAATGGTGCCTAAGCACCAGGTTTTCAGATTGATTGTAAGCACTGTCGTTTAAAATAAGAGCATGTTTTGGCCATTTCCATCTTTCAGGAACAGAGACTTTTAACACCATATAAGATACACAGTATACTAGAGACTAGAGGTATGAAAATTTCATATCATCATAATAATGGCTGAAATTATCATGGTGGTCAGTATTAACTTGATATTATTAAGATGCGCTGAGCTGTCCTAAAAGTAAAGATACACATAAACAGCCTGTCTTTTTAAATGTTTTAGACTGTGATGGCGAGATTTCTAACCATTATCAGATTATGATGAATGTGAACATTTCATCTGGACCAGGTGACTGCAGTTATTTAGTTCTAGAACAGTTTAATGTTGCAGCCTCACGTGGTACTTGAGGCTGATGAGAGCTCTTAATGTGGAACATCAAACTTTTGTGTGGTGCAGCTTTTAGGTTGAAATGATAAAGTTGGAGGGTGCTGCTGCTGCCACATGTGCTGAATGGGATAACTGCAGTGAGAAATTGAAGACATGTCTCCTAGCAACACCAGCCATTACATGTCAGTCAACTGTTTCCATGGAAGCACCCCCAGGGCCCTACAGTTATGTTCAAAAATGGTTTTATCTCCTTTAGATAAATAGACAAGAGCTAAAGTATAATTACAGTTTACAGAAAGTGAGGAGTGATCAGATTTATTTTGACTTAAAGGATAAAGGACCCTGCGTCCCAACAGAGGTCTGGTTCCTTCTACACATGAAGGAATCACAGAAATGACAGTAGCTGAATCATTTTTACAGGCTCCCACAGAGACACTCAGACTGAGTATGATATCTGACACGCCCGCCTTCATGATCACAACTGATGAAAGAAAAGTGATTCAGCCGGTGACTGGAAGGCTACACAAGGTCATGTTGATGTATGGGAAGCTGCTGCTGATTGTCAGCACACACCAAGTTTGAGCATCACCACAGCCATGAGGATTTGAGGTGTCACTGAATACTTGGTACAGTTACTAAGACCATCGTTCACCTGCAGGTATCATGGTTCAGGTGTTAGAGTCAGTCAGACAGTAAGCATCACGGAGCTAGTTCCTGGTCAGAGTCCTGCCAGTCCACCACCTCTGTGAATCAGTGTAGAAAAGCCTGTTGCTCCGGCAGTGAGCAAGTGTGACATTTACTGAGGCTTGATAAAAGGAAGCCTCCTGCCATCACGGACTGAGACATAATGAGCAGCTGGATGGATGAGAGGAGAGGCAAATGTAGGTGAAGTGATAAGAGAGAGAAAGACAGAGGGAGATATATTTCTGTCATTATTTCCTGCAGCAATAATAACCAGTTCTTTAATCTCTCTCAGTCTGTTGAACACCGCAACCTGAACAACCACAGACACATTAGACGCAGCCATCTTCATACAGTGATAAGACTTTCACTGATGAAAGACTTTATTTTCATGGAGGTGCTGTTAAACCACCTGCTGTCTTGTCTTTACACCATGACAGACATTATATATGTCTTTTCATATTCTCCTGTTGCAGGTACGGGCGGTGGTGGTGGTGGCGGTGGGGGGGGGGGGGGTAGAAGTCTACTCTGTCACTGCAGACACAGGGCCGTTCAACTTTTTTGACTTATTTTTGAAGAGGTTGATGTTTAATCAAATCAGCTGTAACCAAAAGAAACCAAAATATAGCATATAAAATACATGTTTATTCATTTCATTTCAATCCATGTGCCTGTGTCTAACCTCACTGGTTACTTACTGGTGGATGATGACTATAAGTGTGAACCATGTCTTTCATTACATCAGTCATCTCTCCTCTCTGGAGCTGCACATGGAAAATCAGTGCGCTGACGTCCTACTGTAGTCCATTCAGTGAGGTGTGCTGTAATCAATCTCACAAAGAGACTGCACAGCACTTGCGCTCTCCATCCCAGAGGCACTGTGGGTCATCATGGCTCTCATTAGAGCTGCCGTGTTATGGAGCAGAGGGAGGTTGCTTCCTGTGGAACAGCCAGCAGGATGGTTATAATGGTCAGAGAAATGGAGCCCTAATGGCTTTGAGCTAAGTGAACGACCTTCAGTTCAGACAGTGTTATTGTGCGTGTGCTGTGTGTGTTAGTAGGGATCATTTTAACCAAAACTAGATAATATTTTTCCTTGTCTGTGCTGCCAGTTAATGGTGAACAGCCACTCTGATGTCTCATGAATTATGTATGATAAGGCGATGGTGAAATAATTGCAATGACCTGGCAGCGTCCTTCACCCTCCGGAGTCTTGTGATTAGAGGACGCAGAGCCCCACCCTTCCGTCACACCACGGAAACAAATGACTGGATCAATGATATGAATGAAATAAAGTGAATGTGACTGAGTGTTCTCCTGTGCGAGCTGGACTATAATTGGAGAAGTGCGGTGCTTCTGCAGAGGCTGCATGCAGCTGTGTTCGTGCCCCACGCTCCCCGGGAGCCCAGCTGCACTTAGAGAGGTGAAGGACCCCCAGCTGAAGGATTGATAGGATAATGGAGCCCTAGCTCTCACTTGGCCATTTTCAGCAGGGGTCTGAACAGTGCATTTTGGACTGCTGCAGCGCGTGATGCACTGAGCTCATTAACTGGGCCTCTCACCACTCCTGACAGCTTTATATGGATCTGAACCAGCCTCCAGGCCTGTTTGGATGACTGCTAAACAGCTTATTTTCTCTAGATTGTTGCAGTGCTAACCAGTCACTGGGAGAATCTTTCCCTGTGATACTGATGCACAATGTAGAAACAGACCAACCCATGCATTTCTCATACACTTCATGGTTTGGTAAAGGGCAGACATTATCCAAATGTTGTCCTGTGAGTTTCATTTTCATAGCTCTGCTATAATTTCCATCTACCAGGAGAACGCTCTACTGACCAGAGTAACTGCCAAGATCTCTGAGCTTTGGGACACTCAGGTTATGAACAAACTGACAGGCTGTTCAGACCTGTTTGGAAGAGAAACAAAGGCAAACAAATGAATATAAATCACAACTTACAGACTTCCTGCAATGTTTACCCACAGGACTGTGAGCTCTGCTCACTCACAATTTGATTATTAGTGACATTATGGTGTGCTCACTCTGAATAGGTCTGTTTACATCATCTGGCTAAAACATATTTGATAGGCTCACTATTAGAGATGGCCAAGATATCACCAATGAACTTGGCAAGTACAATGTTATGATAACTGATAGCACTGATGGCCAGAGCTACAGCTCTGCACCTCACTATTTAGATAACATATCAACTTTCAGTGTCAGTGTAGGAAGCACTTTGCCCTGTATGTAGTGAAAAGTCAGGGCCTGGAGTTAGCAGTAGTAGATGTGACATGTGACTGTCTAGAAAGAAGTTTTGCCTCTTTGTTGTCCATGGACACCATCCTCATCTGCCCCTAACCAAGATGTCTAACCCTTAGAAAACTGCAAAGACAATTTAGAAAACAGGAACTACAAAAACACTGAAACTGAAATCCAAAAAACAATCTTGTCTTTTGATATGACTGTAATGTAATGTAATGTAATAAAGTGTACTTTTCATTTAAAGCTGATCAGGAATGATGATGTAGCTCTTATTATACAAGTGGAACATGGCCTCTTGGCTCACCCTGGGTCCTGGAGCAAACTGTTGACACCTTCTCAAACAGCGCTGAATGGTTAACCTCTCACCTTGCTGCAGTGATGTAGTTTCCAGCATTTCTGCACACTGTGACATCACACTCAACCACAGCCAGTACGTAATGTGAAACAGATTAGAAACCTTCAGCCAGAGAGGACAGAAACACTACCGCCTGCTGTTGATTTTAACCTTTACTCATCTAGTTGTACAGTGTCATATTACTTAAAGATGTCATCTGAAAGTGTCTTGTTTTGTCCAAGCAGCAGTGGAAAACCCGAAGACATTGTCACCCTGAGGAGGTGGAACTAGCCAATGTTGAGCTTTGTCGCTGTGATGTGACTGCATGCCTGAGTTATGACTATGTGAACGCTCTGGCTGAGAGATGTTCATGTTCTCTGCGCACACAGCAGTCACCTGTGTAGGTATGACCAGTCTTCTGTTGACCTGGCTGTGTGTGGTGTCCCGGAGGCCAGCAGCCTGTTATCTGTCTGTGTTACCTGCTTCAGACAGCCAGGATGTTCTCTGTGTTTACTTTACTTGCTCTACATGCTTTTGGCACTGCTTATCAATATCCTGTAATTTAAAAGTGTCATCTGCAAAGAAAAAGGATTTCATTTTAATACAGTGTTAAAGCAGCAATATACAACTTTTTAACATCAGTTAATGTTACTGCAGCTGAGCGTTATGGAAAATAGTAATGTAGGTTACTTCTCCCACCTTACATTCCTCAGGGAAATTTGTAAAGATTAGATCTATTCAGCAGGTGTTATACATTTGTCTACATTTTTATTGACATCTGGTTAGCTAATGTTTGCCCTGCTTGTAATAGTCAATCAAAATGCTATTCCTTTTCCACCCTTTTATATATCATAGTTGATATATAAAAAATGGTGTCACATATTCCTCTTCTCTCTTCAGATGGGCTGTTGAGATATTTAAATCCCACTTCTTGGCCATTTACAAATATCTTGAGGTCTCTCTTAAATCCCCTCTTTTGTAATATAGGTATTGTGTGCAATTATACTTGATGCAAACTCTGCAGTTATTTAAATCATGCTTTTAATTTGTTGTGTCAGTACTGGTTTCTTTTATATCTTATTCTGTGCCTTATTAGGGCCCTATTGTGATCATAGGAATTATTATTCTCGTGACGCTAAAATCGCATTTTCGAGGGCCTAAACATGCTCAAAAACTCACAAAACTTTGCATCACGCATCAGACCTGGTGAAAACTGACATCTGATAGGGGTCTCATTCATTGGCACCATAAAATGGCTCCATAGCGCCCCCTTGGACACCCCCCTTGCCATTGGGCTTAGTTTGTCCGAGGTGAACGAAATTCGGAGGCATGATGAAACATGCCAAGATGCACCAAAAAGTCCCTTGACATAATGGCCTCAAACCTACAGGAAGTCGGCCATTTTAATTTTAATTTGAAAATTTTGCTCATTTTTGGCCATTTTTTAGCATTTGGGGACGTTGAATTTGATCAAACTCCTCCTACAGTTTTTATCGTATCGACTTCAAACTTGGTCAGGATACTCTCAAGTCCTTTGTGATTAAAAGTTATTAAAAGATTTTGTTGACGTCAAAGGGTGTGGCCATGGTGGCACCTCAAATTTTGATGCCTCGCCATGAAACAGGAAGTTGCGTTTAAGTTGCTGTAACTCAGCCATACTTTGTTCAATCAGCCCCAAATTTCACAGTGAAGATAAGGGTCCCGGCATGAACACACCCACATGTCAATATTCACAAAAAGTTATAGCGCCGTGGCGAAGTTCGATGTTACGCCATTAACCAGGAAGTTGATGTAACTCATGCATACATCGTCTGATCTGCCCCAAACTTGATGTGGTTGAGAAGAGTCCCCGCCCTGAGCACATCTACATTGCTTATGGGAGTGGCAAAATGGCTCCATAGCGCCCCCCGGACATATTCAAAACCCCCTTGCCATTGGGCTTAGTTTGTCCAAGGTGAACAAAATTCTGAGGCATTATGTAACATGCCGAGACACACCAAAAAGTCTCTTGACACCATAGCCTCAAACCTACAGGAAGTCAGCCATTTAGATTTTATCCCTCAAATTTTGATTATTTTTTGCCATTTGGGGACGTTGTATTTGATCGAACTCTTCCTACAGATTTGATCATATCGACCTCAAACTCGGTCAGGATACTCTCAAGGCCTTTGTGATTAATAGTTATTAAAAGATTTTGTTGATGTCAAAGGGTGTGGCCGTGGTGGCACCTCAAATTTCCATGACTCGCCATGAAACAGGAAGTTCTTGTTCAGTCAGCACCAAATTCCACAGTGATGATAAGGGTCCCGACATGAACACACCCACGTCAATATTTACAAAAAGTTATAGCGCCACTTACTGGCAACAGGAAATGACATGTTTTAGACTTTGACATCCTGTTACTAGCAGGTTGACGTGATCCACTTCAGACTTGGCCAGGAAAGCCTTAAGGACCTCATGATGCCTTATTATGAAAATTTTGATGTTCTGTTGAAGGGCATGTCTGTGGCGCCGTGGCAAATTTTGATGTTTTGCCATTAACCAGGAAGTTGATGTAACTCATGCATACTTTGTCTGATCTGCCCCAAATTTCACAGCTTTGACAACAGACCTGTTCTGAACACATCTATATATGCATACATACATCTACATACAGTGGGGCGGCTGTGGCTCAGGAGGTAGAGCGGTTCGCCCACTAATTGGAAGGTCAGCGGTTCGGTTCCCGGCTCCTCCAGTCCGTGCCGAAGTATCCTTGGGCAAGATACTGAACCCCACGTTGCCCCCGATGTTTGTAACATCGGTGTGTGAATGTGCTAGAGCACTTTATGGTAGTGCAAGCGCTGTGTGAATGGGTGAATGTGACACGTAGTGTAAAGCGCTTTGAGTGGTCGATACGACTAGAAAAGCGCTATATAAGTACAAGTCCATTTACATACAGATATAATCATAGCGCCACCTATTGGCAATGGGAAATGATGTGTTTTATCTAAGTAGGTTGATCTGATTGACCTCAAATGTGGTCAGACAAGCATTAAGATCATAATGGTGGTGAATTGTGAAGATTGTGAGTCTTGATGGGACGCCCTTGCTGTGTTGCCATGGCGAATTTTGATGCTTCGCCATTAAACAGGAAGTTGCTGTAACTCCCGCATGCACTGTCCAATCTGTCCCAAACTTCACGTTTGCTAACTGTCATGGCCTGAACACATCTACATGCCAATATTCAGGTATAGTCATAGCGCCATCTATTGGCAACAGGAAATGATGTGTTTCATCCAAGTGGGTTGATCTGATTCATCTCAAATGTAGTAGTCATAGCACCACCTGATGGGGGCACTTCTGACTCATTCATTCTGTGTCTGGCGGTCATACAGTTGCAGAACTGCATCATACGACCTGCAGGGACCCCGCTGTCCCCCGACAGGCGCGGGGTGCGAGGGCCCATTCAACACTGCTTGCAGCTTTAATTTATTTTGTATTTATAATTCATTTTATGTCACTTGTTTACAGATTTTATTTTGTGAGTAGTTAAATCTTATATTTTGTGTAGGCTATTTATATTGTATTTAAATTTTTTGTATTTATTTCTAATTTATTCTACTTCTTGTTAACTTGTTTTCTTAAAATAAAAGAAAATGTCAAAGACAAAGCTATTCAGTTTCTGTGATGCAAGGGGCGCCACCTAAAATCTTGCCTAGGGCACCAAATTGGTTAGGGCCGGGACTGATCTGGATGTAACTCCAGTTGTAATTGTTCCAGTGTAGCAGTTTGGCAACAATGTAACTTATTTGGCATTAGAGCCACTACAGAATATTCATGTAATGACACTGACACAGGGCTGCTAAATTCTATGTTTGAGATACCGACTGTATAGTGCCTTTAATTGTGCCCACAATAGCACCTCCTCTTTGTAATCCTGCAGTTTTTGCTGTATTTACAGTATAACTTCAGTTAACCATGAAAGGGTGTCACAAGTCAGATTTCCATCCAAATGCAGCTTAAATCTTAATCACAGTTTCAGAAAACCTATTAAATAGAATGTGAGTGAGGTCTTGGTTCCCTGCAGTGGTTGATGGAGATACAATCATACAGGACTCTGTGTAACTGATTATATTTCTGCTGCAATTACTACCATCGTTTTGCTTATTTAGTTATTCCTTTTTCCAGAGTGCCTTCCTTTGTCCTGCCCTTTTTTACAGTCACATTAACATTAATCAAGTCTAATAATGTCCGCTGCAAATGTATCACTCTGCCCAGCTTTGTGTTTGACAGTGTTTGTTTACAAGACTTTGACTCTTCAGTGATCACCAGGACATTAGGTACTGCGTTAAACATACACCATCACGGATGGCTTCTATTATGGTGTGATATTATGAAACAACTTTTAAAGATGACATTGTTACCATATATCCATGGGTTCAAGTCTGTAAAACAACAACATATCAGATTCCTGTCTGCACTCTGTCATGCCCTCATCCTCTTACTGCTTAAGATTTCTGGTAATATTCATGTTCATCCTGGCTCCCTAAACAATCTCATCTGTAGGAGCTATGTATTAGTTTGTTGTTTAATGATTGGGATTTGTTTGAGAGTTTGATTGCTTTAGGTGCATGTTTTGACTGAATTATTTTCATTTGTAAGTTTATCTTCTTTCTTTATTTTCGTTTTTGTTTGCTTGGTTTATTTTAATTAGCATATAATGTGTTTCTTTTGTTTGCTTGCTTGAGATGGATAAATAAACTCAGCTCAGAGTATGAGTTAAAAACACAAAACCTGAGACTGTAGTAATTTCAGAAATATGGTTACACTAATCTGTTTCCTATACTGACTTAAACTTATCTGGTTATATTCTTTTTTGGCAAGACAGGCTGACTAGGGGTGGAAGAGTGACAAAAAAAACTAATCTTCCCTGCTCTGTTGCCAACGGAGTTATTGGTTTTTAACATTAAGTTGTCAAACAGTTTCTGGTTGACAGTAGCTGGATGATATCACCTTCTTTCAGCACCTGCTGGTATTGCTTGTTTTCACACAGGTCATTCTATCAAATTACAGATGTGAGATGACATGACCTGGCTGAGGTCAAATGGGACAGCATTAGCCTGATTCCTACTGTGAATGATTCATGGAGAAATTACAAAACAAAAACAAAAAAACAAAACAAAGGTAACAGTTTATGATTCTTGTGATTTGTCAGTGCTATTGCAGAAAAAATTGCTGCTGGAGCAAATCACAGTTAACTGGATCCCCGGCTGACAGACTTGTATTTCATCAAGCTCAGAACGTTACACAAACAGTGTGACAGTCAAAATCCAACCACTTCATTCATGTGTAATGGCTCTACTCTGCAGTTATGTTGGAAAACAGAGAGACACAATCCTCAGGCTTGCCGTAGTCGGTCAAAGCATAAAATATTCTGCTTACTAATAGAAACAGTATAGCTGATGTTTTCAATCACCAAAAGTCTGGACATCTCTCTATTTCCTTTAAGTAGCACCCTAATTAGTGTGAATGCTGAGCAGCATTCCGTAAACTTTTGGCCACTTCTTCCGTACGTTTTTCGGCATCTAACTAGTCCCGCGTACTTTGTGCTATTAAAACCATTCAGGTATCAAAATTTTCAGCTCATTCAGGACATTCCTGCTTACCAACAACTTTTTGATCTTATGCTTGTATGATTTTATATGATTTTTTTTTATGAATAAAAAAATGAATGGCATCCTATGGGAGCTTTCCCAATCCCAAGGTTCCCGGTTCGATCCCCGCTTCAGACACTGAAATTTCACTGCACTTTCTGCCATAGAAACTATTCTGCTATGAAAATGTTTCACTTTTTAAGCTTTTTACTGTTTTCCTTATTCAACTTTTTTCAACTGTTTATGCTTTTATGTTATTTTGCTATTTACAACAATTTTGCTATTTTGCAATTTTATCATCACTACAATTGCTTTTACTACCAAGCCTTCCACTGTGGACTTTAGTGATGAGATCGGTAACGCGGATGCCTACTAACCCAAGGTCTCGTGTTCAAGCCCCGACCTAGATGAATATCAAAAACCCTCCAGAGAAAAGAAATAATAACAGAGGGCATTATGAACATTTTACGCTTTTTGCAATTGCGCTATTTATACTGTTTTTGCAATTTTGCTATTTCACTACCACTACAATTGATCTTAGCACTGCATAGTACCCTGTGGTCTTCAGTGGTGCAACTGGTAGAGCAGTTGCCTATTGATCATGAGGTTGCTGGTTTGAGTCCAGCAGTGGATGGTTATAGATTTTTAAAAAATAGTATTACTAACAATAATATTAATAAAGATTTGAAGAGCAATAGTGTGACCGTAGGATTCACGTTTTTTTGCCATAGCAGCCTCTGATCATCAAGAGGAGCCCTCACCTGCTCTATTTATCTCCATATTATCTGGCTCTCTCTCTCTGTTCATAAGGAGCCTGTTCAGTGAAAGACTGCTCCTGCCCAAGTGTAGAACCAACAGGCTTAAGAACTCCTTTGTCCATCACGCCATCACGCTCTACAACTCCTCACTTGGGGGAGGAGGAGATAGGGTAGGGTATGGAGGACAGAAGGGAGTGGTAGCCCCCCTCAGTGCAAGTGCAATAACCCACCTGGACACTCAAGTAATATACAGTTCAGCATATTTATATTTATTTATGTTAATGCCATACACAGTCCAGTATACTCAGCATATTTATCTCAAATCATCCTTAATTCTATTCTATTTATATTCTTTTCTATTCTATTTATATTCTGTGTTGTTTGCAAACTGTCCTGCATGCTGCCCCTGTCCTTCGTTTTTGCTGTCGTTGCACTGCCCTGTGTGATGTGTTCTGTCTGTTTTGCTGCTGGAAACGTAATTTCCCAGAGGGAGTCATCCCAAAGGGATCAATAAAGTCCGTCTAAGTCTAAGTCTAAAACACCCAAACCAGGCCAGTTTTTAAACTGCCATACTGTGGTTGGTATTCACTTTATCTACACAATAATAATAATAGAGATCATTATGAATATTTTACGCTTTTTGCAACTGCGCTATTTATACTGTTTTTTGCAATTTTGAAATTTCACTACCACTACAATTAATCTTAGCACTGTGGTCTTCAGTGGCGCAACTGGTAGAGCAGTTGCCTCTCGATCACGAGGTTGCCGCTTCGAGTCCAGCAGCAGACGGTTCATGACATCACCTGCTTTTGACTTCCAACTTTTAACTTTTTCTTCTTCATTTCAACGATTTCAGCCATTTCCAGCATTGCTTCAGCGATCCATTCAGCGCTCAGCATTCACACGCATTTTCCGCAGGAAATGCATTTTCTAGTTCAACTCATACTCCTCATACAGATACATGTTCAATACCTGCACATTGTTTGCACCCAGAGGTAGGTTGGCTCCATTCTTTTTTTAAATGGCAGCTCCAGTCATTGCAGCACCATTTAACACACATTTGTAACATTTTTTGTGCTTATGTGCTCACTTGTGGTCTCCTGTATGTAGTTCTCCTCTGGTCCATTGCTGCTTTCTGCCTCTGTTGCTTTGCTCTCTTGCTTTGCCACCATACTCCTTCACTTCACTCACCTGTTTCAGTCTACATCACATCTCCATTCCCCCACCACTGCCTGCTGGACTCCATTCCCCTCACCAGCTCTCTGCCATTCCCTGGCCGCTGACTATCACTCAATTAGAGAGAGTTTCTACCTGCTCACCAAAGTTTCATAGAGCAAGAACAGGTATTCAGGGAGCAGATTGGAGAGCAGTAGCTCCATTCTCCCTGTTACAAGTCAGTGAACCACAATGATTCTGAACCTGATATTTTAAGGTAAGATAATTCCATAATGCTGTTTCAATGTTTGTATCAGCAGTCACATGTCCTCCTCAGTTCCCCAGTTGTGGGGAGTCCCTCAGTGTTCAGTCCTTGGACCAACCCTCTTCTCACCCATCATCATCAATCAACTGTCATCCATTCACACTCACTCAACGCCACCAAAGACTGATTTGTTTTTTTCCACCATCTAAACCAGGGGTGTCAAACTTGAATACACAGTGGGCCGAAATTAAAAAATTGCTACAAGTCAAGGGCCGGACGGGTTCAACGTTTATTGAAAACTTATTGAAACAACCTTTTTGCACATATTGAACCTGGAACTAAGAAGGCCTATAGATTATTACCTATAAAACAACATTAATTATGAAATAAATGAAATAAAAATAATAAATAAAAATAAAAGAAATAAAACCAGTTTCATTAATTCCTTATGGCTCTATCTGCAGTTTTTCCAGAGTAATTTCAAGTGAAGACATTTTCTACAGTGAACATAGCCTGCTGTGAAACCAGACTTCTTTTTAACTCTTCTACTTTCTGTAGCCTTTGTGTCGTGTCCAGATGCTTGTATCTGTCGTGGTGCTTCGTTTCATAGTGTCTTCTTATGTTGTATTCTTTCATTATAGCTACACTGTCTCCGCACAGAAGACACACAGCCATGCCCTTTACATCCGCGAACAACCTCCCACCTGTCTTGAAAACCCGTTTTCAAAGTCCACTTTTCGTTTAGCCATTTTTTGGGGGAGAAGGATAGTTGAAAGTTGATACAAGCGGTGTGTAATACCATAAGACTGCTGATGAACGAGTGGGGCGCGCTTTCCCGGCCTGTGATTGATGTGCCCTCGCACGGGCAGTGCATTGTGGGATTTGTAGTATTATGGTGGTGCGTGCGATATGCCAGCTCTAATAGTAAATAGATTTTGTCATGTGGGCCAAAGATAATTAACTCACAGGCCAGATGTGGCCCGCGGGCCTTGAGTTTGACACATGTGATCTAAACCCTAATAAAACTGAAATTCATCAATGCATCATCATCATCATCTAACATTAAATTTACCACCAAGAATCTTGATATCATCTTTGATCAGCGTATGACTCTTAACCACCAGGTTACTAAACTCATCTGTTTTCTTCATTTAATAAATATTGTTAAAATCAGATGGATCTTATTTTGTATGGATCTTGAACTTTTAATCCATACTCCATTTTCTCCCCTTTTCTATTATAATTCCCTCTACTGTGCCCAGTCAACTGCTCTAAATTGCTTATAGCCGTCTTAAAATGCAGCTGCCTATTCTGCACTTGCACAATGTAAAATTTAAAGGACAGGAGCTACTTTGTGTCTTTTGGTAATTACAAATCTGAGCAGACAAAAATGTCAGGGAGTATTCTGGGGACTCTTCTCTCTTCTCATGATGACACACAAATTCACACGACCATATCACCAGCAGACTATAATCCCATATAAGTTCTGAGTAAGTGGATTGAATAAATCAGCACCTGGATGTTCCAGCAGAGTTATTACATAAGTTACATACACAAGTTACATACACAATATGTGTAACTGACAGCTGGGTTAGGCTCCAGCCCCCCCTGTGACCCTTAATGGATAAGCGGTATAGATAATGGATGGATAGAAGTCATTGCTAAGAAACATGTATCTATCTATGAGTGATCAAGGTGTAGTAAAAGATAAATGTATACAGTTAATGAAATGTAATGTGAATGTGGACATAGAGAGGAAGGTGTCTGTTTATTTCCACTGTTCTCTCCTCTGCAGCATCCATTGGTCATGTCACAAGCTGACAGCTGATAAAAACAGATGTGGACACAGAGAAAAAGGCTGCCATGATTGTAAATTTCAGTGTAATTTGAGAAAGAGGTAATGAATGCTCATCCCCTCACTCTGAGAAATCTTCCCCTTGTGGCGATACGAGGGGGACTGTGAATAAGAAATAGCCAGACAACGCCACCCTGGGAATTTCACCCAGAGAGTTATAAATGGTTAACTGTAGAGCCCATAAGGTGCCCAGGCCCGTCCTACAAACAGGTAGGAGACATGGTTCCAGGTAAGAAAAATACACTTTATTACAAAATAAACAACAAACTCTAAAACCACCACACACACACACTATAACCAAATGGGGGGAGAAGACTAATCAGGGCTGAGGCTTACCGGTGGAGGGAGTGGGTCGCAGAGGGGGTGAGAAATCCCAAAATAAACAAAGAAAACAAAGAGCACCCCAGTCTCACGTGGCATGCACACACATGCACCCGGTAGTGAAGGGGAACCAGGAACCCAGGAGACACACGGCACACAGGAAGGGGAAACCACCACCTCGGACCCCAGGACCACCACCTTCAGCCCTCAGCACTGAAAAGAGGAAAGGGAGACAAGAAATGAAATAAAAGGGGTTTATACCCAAAGGAAATCAAATAAAGCAAAACTTACCACAAAAACAAATCATTTAAATAAAAGGTGGGCAGACCACAAATTACAAATTCAACGAAATCTGCTGCCCCAAAATGATCTAAATTCACAATAAGAAAAGAAAATGAATTCAAAAGAACTAATTAACAAATACGAATTAATATCAAAAATATGAATAACCTAACCAAATTACCTAAATAATTCAAATATACCAAAGATTAATCAAAGAAAATGAAATAACACAGAAACACAAATCATCCCAATCCCAGAAAATAACCAATAACAATTAAACAATCTAATAAAACAAAGGACAAAGGAAATGGGGAAACCCCCACACATTCATCCACTCATTAAAATGTTGGCCTATGCCACGTGCAGGGCCGACCAGGCCGACTCTGGTGCGGGCTATCCGCCGCGAGCAGAGCAGTCAGGCGCCGCGGTCGGCGACAGTCGGTCCACGGCCAACGGCACTCAGGGCGGCGGCCGGGCGAGCGGGTTGGAGGAGCGGTGAGGCGAACCAGCAAAACAATACACCAAGGCAAAGCAGCAGTCAAGGCAAAGCAGCAGTCAAGGCAAAGCAGCAGTTCCTCTCTCTTTAGCAGCTGCCCAGCTACGTCTGCCAAAGAAAGGAAACTAATGAGGTAATACAAACTAACAAATACAAGCAGGCATAATGAGCAGCCAGGAGACACACACGCCGATCTAGGCGTCTATTACCTGGAGCAGCGGTGGCATGCTCCGCACCCGAGCGGCAGCAGCGAGGCACCCCAAATAGATAGCAGAAAACAGCCTGCCAAGCGCTACACTGGCAACGAAGCCGCAGCCCGATCAGCTGTAATCAAACAAAAATGAGCGGTGATCAACAATGAGTTACGCCATGCTCTACGGCATGACCGAGGCAGCCACTGCCACCTTACCTACCAGGGGAGACCGGAGCGAGACAACCCGGAAGGAGCGGACTCGAGACCAACGAGCAAGACAGGGGCCATGAAGGGCGCCTCGTCCCTTTATAAGGTGGCCCGGAATGCTGGTTGGTTAACAAGCGGAGGTCAACCAGACACAGTCGATTCAACTCCGCTAGGGGCAAATGATGCTTTTTCCTGCTACACCCTCATCAAATTGCATCTGGGTTTGCTGAGCTCTAAAAAGAAATTGGTTTTCTGCTGTGGGAGTGATTTTGTCACTGCTGGGTCTGATCTGGCCTGATCACATGATGGAGCGAAAAGTGAGGAGTTCATCTTGGTCAACAGGTCTTCAGACAGTCGTCTTTTTCCATCAGCCAATGAAACCTGGTAACAGTGAGGAGACCAACTTCAAATGATGCTGGTTTTATCAGAATCAGGGGAAATTATTTAATAATAGAAAAGAGAAAATACACAAATCATCTTTTGTTTGTGCTTAACTGAAATTAATTATTTATACTGTTAAGTGGAGCAGTAAACATTTGAATAGAAATGTCATGATGTCCAGTTTATGGTTTTTGGTAACATAGTAAGATAAGATTTTGACTTGCTGGTCCTATTTTATTGTCTTTATTACAACAGATTTTAATTTCTCCTTATCTACTCGTCAGTACCCAGTCTATCAGCCCTGATCTTCCTGTCACTTGAGGCCAGATTGTTCTGCTTAACATGAGGTAACTCTCCTCATTGCTTTGCCAGCTTGTGCAGTATTTTGTAGTGCTTGTACATTTTACTTCCCTGTGTTCTCCCCGTCACCTAGTCTCACCTGAGCTGGTGCTACTGCCTTCCTCTGCAGAGAAAGCTTCCCTATCTTTCACCCAGTGTCCACTGCTCCATTCCCCCCTCCACAACTAGTAAGTCCCCAGCCCCATACCCCTGCATTTCCCCTGCCCGGACTTCACTCACCAAAACCTCAGCCTCTGGCTTCATCTCCATCCATCATTCCTTCCAAACTTAATAACATTCAATAAAGATCTTGTGTTTATTCACCACTCCCTGATACTGTGTCCGGGTGTCTTCTGGGGTTCTGTTTTACATCCTATGCCTAAATGTGACACAATTTGTTTTAGTGGTGTTTTTCATACTAAGGTTTTTTGAACAAATTCTTTTGCCACTGCCATTTGTTTTGTCCCAAGATTCCCACCAGTAATGGTGTTTGTGACATTCTGTATTTTTATTAGTACCATTACACCAACAGCATCTGCTCACACTTGACTTAATGTGGATTAACCCAGATATTCTAATTTAGGTTTACTTATCTTACTCTAAGACTCCATATTCTCTAACTAGCTCAGCCAAATTTAAACCACATTCATGAAAGCTACTGAAATGTTCTAGTTTAACTAGTACATGTTAAGGCCTGAGGGTGGCACAGTGGTGTATGGTGGTTAGCACAAGAAGGTTCTGGGTTCGAGCCCATGGTTCGAGTTTGCATGTTCTCCTTGTGCCTGTGTGGGTTCTCTCCAAGTACTCCAGCTTCCTCCCACAGTCCAAAGACATGCAGGTTAATTGGTGACTCTAAATAGCCTGTAGGTATGAATGTGAGTGTGAATGGTTGTTTGTCTATATGTGTTGGCCCTGAGATGGACTGGCAGTCTGTCCGCGATGTACCCCGCCTCTTGCCCAATGTCAGCTGGGATAGGCTTTTTGGCAGCTTAAGTACTGTACTACAAAGCGAGGGTTATCAAGGTAACTGCGATCACAGGTAAATTACAGTACAATAATATTTGTTCCAGCCCACTTTTAATAAGCATATTGGCAAGCATACATACAGAACTCATTTTCCAAAGGGTGATAGGTGCAATTGACTGCATCCATATCCCCATTAAGGCACCCCTCACAGAACATCAGATTATGTTAATCAGAAAAATTTCACAGCATCCATGTTCAGGTATTCATATGTTTGATCAGATGTGATTATTTAGTGTTGTCCTTAAAATAATAATTATATTTATATATTTTAGATGATAATTTAATCAGAATGTTAGAAGGCCTGTGTTGAAATGATCTGAAATCCTTTATCAGATGACATGTGATCACCATTTAATGGTGACTAGCCTGGAGGCTCAGTGGCCTGGGTCGGTACATGACTCATGGATTTTTCAGGATCCTCTCTTGGTCAAAGATTTGAGCAAGGTATGACAACCACCAGCCTATATTACCCACATCCTACTGTATTGTGACAGTTTCTTTCTATTATTCAAATGGTGTTTTTATGGCCTGCCCTATCCTGACCCTCAAACTACAGAGCAAAGGAAATATAACATAAATGGACTGCACTTATATAGTGCTTTTCTAGTCTTATCAACCACTGAAAGCACTGCACACTACGGGTTACATTCACACACACATTCATACAGCACTTGTTTTTAAACATACAAAGTGCATTCTAACACATTTACACACTGATGACACATCAAGGGCAAATCAGGGTTCAGTATCTTGCCCAGAGATACTTTGGCATGCGGACTGGAGGAGCCGGGGCTTGAACCACAAACCTTCCGATTTGGGCAACTGCTCTACCTCCTGAGCCACAGTAGCACAAGAGGCAGGATAGAAATGACAGGTGGAGTCATCAAGGCATGATTTGCTTGCCTGCAAGGCAAGAGAAAGCATGTGGTGGCGGTGGCATGTGTGGTGCTCCACTACACTGCAGAAATATGCAAAGAAAGAATGCCGTGCACTTCCTTCATCACTTCATCCAACTGGAAGAGCAATCAGAGGCTATAACTCATCAATTTCCCCCCCCCCAAAAAAGACAAGAGAAAGTATTTTTGGCATGTTTTTATTTCTTTGACTTTCCTAAAAATCAAAAAGGGAAAAAACGTGGAGATAGTAGAGACACATTGATTAAAGGATGAAAATGTACAGCAATACCTTTTTTCATGTTCCAGTTTTACAGTTTCATTTTTTTAAATTTGTAACTTTTTCTCCTTCTTTTTTTCAATCTCACAATCCAAGCATGCACTTATACAGCAAAACAAGCATATAGCAGGATTTGCATCATTAATGTCACATATTGTCAGTACAACTAATCCTTTTAAAAGCAAAGGAAAAGCTACCTTTTGACCCCTCTGTGAGGAGGAAGCTGTAGGCAGGGAAACTGGCTGATTTAGCTCCCCCTTCTGACAGCTGACATAGTCTAGCCTAGCCTAGCCTGTGCTCATCACCACTGAATACACATGAAAGTACAAGACAAGACAGGGGTCAACCTGGATGTGTGTCAGATATGGCTGACATTGTTCCCTCACCCAGGACCTCCTGAAAGAAAATCTATATATAATATATATATATATATATATATATATATATATAATGTTGTCAACATCAGCATGATTGATCCTCAGTTATTTCCTCTCTTACCACCACCCGAGAGACAGAGGAGAGGGAGGCAGGGCATGCTGGTGGCTGCAGTAAAGAAACAGTATCCCCTTGAACTGTACAAGACTACTACTAAGACAGGCATGTGATTTACATAAACTTATCATATTACTTATTAACTATGATATTACCTTGGACATAAAGGGTGGACACTGAGCTGCCACCAGGATCCACGGTAATTGCCCCCTAAAGTTGCTCCATTTATGGCCTTCCCTCATTGTTAGCTGGAGCCAACTGCTCAGCCTCAGTAAATGTATCAGGACTTGGCCCTCCTCCTGTTTTGTTTGTTTGTTTTTTTGTGACCTTTCTTCTGTTTGCTGTGAACACATCATTGGGCTAATATTATTTTAAGTCTACATACTACATCTGTACTGTATTAATGATGTGAACTAATTGTCTGTGTAGGTCATCCAGGTCATGGTAGTCTTAAGTGCTGAAGTTGAAGGCAACTGGACTTCTTTTAGGTTCTTGAAGATGTTTCACCTCTCATCCAAAAGGCTTCCTCAGTTCTGAAAACTGGTTGGGGAGTCCCAGGTATTTAAGCTCTGAGAGGTGGTCCTGAGAACCGTTAACACACCCTGTCATTATGCAAGTTGTTAAGGTCACGTGAGCCCAGGTGTGACTTGTTAGTGGGTCGATGCCCCACCCTGACATTATGTGAGTCATCACAGAGGGTCACATGTCTCAAGGTGTGAATGGGGGTTAAATCTCCTGGGTAAGGATCTCAGGACTACATTGTAGGTGGCTGAAAGTTGGTGTCGTAAGCCACCACCTCTGTTTAAAGATGGACGTTCTGGATGGACATAGATGGCCTCTTTTACTCCTCTCTTAAACCACTTGTCCTCTCTTAACGTGCACTCCTCTTTGGTAAAATATGGTGCTCTGGCCATTATGACACAATTCTCTGCTTGCATAGCCGAACATCCCCCTTTTATACACACGCTAACACTCACAACGCACAAAGTCAGATTAAGTTAACACCGACTCAATCTAGCTAGCTCTAACTCTAAACTTTAGCTGAGGCTCAGTTATTGCTGGCTTCTCCTACAGTCTAACACTTCTGTCATTGATGGACTTTGATGAGCTAAAATAACACAGAAGCTGTTCTCTGTTAAGTTTTAACCAACACTGATCTGTTCTTACCAACTCATGTGAACATTGTCAAACAAATCACTTCTGTCAGTTTGTCAGTCTCAGCCTCTGTGCATTCAGTAACACATGGCTCAGACTGTTGTATTGATCTCTTCTGTGGTACATCAGTCATTTGGAGTTAAAACTACAGTTTCAGTAATACTGCATTTGAGTTTGTGTGTAAAGTTTTTAGACTTACAATTGCCTTCCTATGTGGATCATTAATAAAACACAAACCCTGTAAAATTCAGATGAGGAGGTTATGTGCTGCCACCACGAACTCTTCTGATGGAAACACGTTTGCTTTAGAAAGAAAATTAGTTCCTGACTGAATGATGTCTCCACACCAAATTAAAATCATCCCTCCAGGCACTGAGCAGTCTGAGCAAACTGAGCACTGCAATAGTTTCAAATCCCATTAACCTCTCTTCCATCTCTGTCCCACTGTATGCATAAACCATCTCATGTCTAAATATTGACTCAATATATTTCATTCAAATGATTACTTTCAAGAAGAAAAAACTCCAATTCAGCCTGTCTGGTTCAGTGTTCTTTCAGAAGGAAATATCTAAGGTGGGAGGGGCGGACACTAATGTACTTCCATTTAGTACATTACAAATCATTTAAGTATTAGACAGAGACAATCTGAGGCTGAGATGTGACAGAGTTAGAGTAAACAGCTGCTCTGTGTTGAAGGAAACTGTGATGTTCATGTGATAAATTGTGCTGACCCAGCTTTCTCCTTGCAGTGACTGTGGCTTTGAGAATGATTTTTTTTCTCTTATGTTTCTAATGTTTATAGGCTCCTGTTTATTTACCTTCAATTGTATTTCTTGTGGGGTCTTTGTCTTCCTGTTTTATTTGTAGTTACCTTCTTGACAGGGACACACCAGAAGGTCCCCAAATTAGACACTCTCCTTACCTTAGCCACCTCAACAAGCATGTCCTCGGACCACAGCTCCACTCAGCTTTGAACATTGGCCCACTTTGACTTCATGTCCCCAGGTTCCCTCGGGGTGCACAAGAAATCCTTCCAAAGGTGGGACCTCAGACCTCCCAGACAGGGGTCTCAGCACATCTCAGTACACGTTTGGATTTGCCAGGTCTGTCCGGCAGCCTTCCCCGTCATCTGATCACCGCCACCAGGTTGCTTTAACAAGAAATTCTAACTTATGGCAAAATATTGCTATTGATGTGCAAACTGAATAGAAAATATGCATTGTGCATTGTAAATTACCTTTGCAACATTTTTCTGAATGTTGAGGCTGTGGAATGACTTCCGAGTTGCATTATTGGCTTCATTCTCATCCAGACGTGCAGAGATCTATGGCACTGATCACTCTGGGGAATCCTGTAAAAGGAGTTGCATTTAGTATACAACAGTGTACACGATAGGGTCCACATTACTTAGAGAGCATGTAGTCACATGAGTTAATGTCTACCTGCTGAGTCATAAAAGCCCTCTTTTATCGACTGCATGGGCAAGTGGTCAGGGAACACGATGAAGGTAGCTCCCTTGGAGCATGTGCCACCTTATGAATTGCCATGGTGACAGTGTTCATACTCAGGCTCCCTGCATCACCCACAGCATACATAAAAGTGTCAGTAGCAAAATACCATAAGGCAATGTATACAGTCTGTGGGAGTGTAAGCACATTACTCTTACATGTCACACTGGCCACACAAGAAGCTGACAAAGATATGTTATTCCCTCAGATGAGAAGCTATATCTCTCATACAGCAAATCATCAGGAAAAACCAAAAGGTTTTGTTGGTCTCTGATTACCCTTGCCCTCCTAAGAGACTCTTTCATAATCCACACACCAAGATCCAAGGGATCCTCTAAGAATGGTGATTCCACTTTCCAGGAGAACTGATTGGTCAGTAAATGTTTACTTTTAACCTGCTCAGGAACAGGTTAGCCAGTCACCATAAGTTAACATGGCGATTTACCATACTAAGAAGACAAGTTAACTGGGAACAGCTGTGTGAGTAGGCAGAAACACACAGGTGATTACAATTGTGAAACTGGTGAGGGGGTGGATCAGCCAGGAAAAAAATCTGGGGACATCTGGTGGACAGATGAAGAATGGCTGGTCTGAAGAGGAGGATTGTGGGAGAAGCAGATGGTGACAGTTAAACCTCCAAAATAGGAGCTTTGTAAATATGCCTGCTGGGTTTTAATATTGCTCTTTTTCCAGTGGTGATTCTACATGATCAAGATCCACGATAACTTGCACTGGACCACAGTGTTTACCAACTCTGTGACTAAGGAGAGTGTTCAGCACAACAAAAATAATGAAAGACTGTGAACATGTGAACAACAGCAGCTGATTAATTATTATGAAGTTAATCTTCAGATCCCTAAAATGGATCGTTACAAAAGACAAATAAGTCTGTTGTTAACTCTAACACAGACAGTGCTAAGATGGCCCACTAATTTTGTAATAACCCTAATTAACAGCAGAAGGACTTTCACTGACATTATATGCTACTGAGTCATCCTGTGCACTGTGTACTCTACCTCCTGCCCAAGGCATGCTGGGATGGAATAATGGGTGGATGAATGTCTCTAGTGGTCTAGATGTGTATTTAATAGCATCATGTCCCCGTTCTAGTTGACGCCATGTTCAAGCTACAGACCACAAGGACTGTTAACACCTGGAATGAAACAGACAACAGTCTGAAATCATTCTAATGAAATGTTCTTCAGCGTCCTTGAGAAAGTTCTTTTGCAGGAAAGAGCACATTCTTGAAGAGCCTCTCTGTGATAATTAAGTGGTGAGGTGACAGCAGAGCAAATTAAGAGATAAAATAACAAGACAGCACATCTCATCAGGACCTTTCAAACAGTGGCGACTGTCTCACGTGTCTGTCCGATGAGTTGTAGCACTCTGTATATGTGACATATTTTAGCAGTAGATTTTTAATTGACCCCAGCCTTTTTATTGTTCTCTGGTCTCATCATTAAATAGGTGCTGAGGATGAGATGAGGGAGTGGCTGATGAGGAGCTTCTCAAGGAGAGGCTAATTGTCTGACCCTCACTAATAAAGGGTCCAGGAGACAGAGAGATGGGAGTGATGAGGACACAAATGGACTGAGGAGCAATGTCACCTCTGTGTGCTATGGGATTAATTTTGCAGAAGAGTACACATTATATCACCTTAACAGAGACTCACCAGGAGAAAGTGGAGAATATTTTTTGGTTCTTTAAAGCATTTCTGTATGAGGATAATTATGTACCGAAGGACACTTTCATCACACTACTGTGCTCTGTGTGTTCAGCAAGTATTCTCCTTAAAGGCAACATGTGGTCACCACATTTCTGATTCAGACCATTTCGGCTTGGCTCATTAATAATTTTTAAATGAAGATTTCTTATTTTGTTATGATGCCTCCTGAAAACACAAATATGTGTTTTCTTTGTTGGGGGAGGTGGTGGTGGTACAGGGGACACTTTCTGTCTACTAACCATCTTAAAAACGGACAGCAGAGAGTCTGTGGTCAGACTCTCTGCTGTCCAAGCCCTCTTGAATAGGTTTTCTTTATCAGATATCTCTAATTTTCTGGTCCATATGTCTCTGGCCTTTACTGCCATCCTCCAGCCATCAGCTTCGTTCCCCTTGGGTGCTCACTCTCTGTTTAAACAGCAAGTGTATTTCACTGACACTCCTGATGCCCAGTGCTGCCAGAAATGCCACAAAATCTTAACTTGTGGCAAACTGAACTGAGACCTTGACACCTCACAATTTATTCATGAGCTGCACTTTATCGAGTTGTGTGCAGTGGAAAGAAAAACACATTAAATAGAAATGTAGCATAAAGCAGAGATGGTGAGAGCTGGCAGAATCACATTAAGAGGAGAGAATCTCCGTGGAGCAGTGCGCTGTGAGGATTTAGGATCTGAGTCCTGCATATCATTGAGGAGATGCTGTGGTTGTGAGTGGGCAGGCCACGTCCTATGACACATAGTGTCACAGCGAAGAGAGGGTGACAGATATGGAGGGGGGAGGAGGAGGGAGAAGAAGCGTGGAAATGTGGAGAAGATTAAAGTGATCACAGAGAGAGGAAGTCCTGTGAATACGAGATCTATATTTCTTTAAAAACTGCCACCATCTTCATCTGTGTGTCTACAGTGAGCAGGAGAGACACAATCTGTCTCCTGTGAGTGTCTGCAGTAAACCAAACTGAATAAACTGGGATTAATCAACACACACTCAACCCAAACCATTATGTGCTTCATCTTAAACCTTATGATAACCTCAACCTAATCCTAATGATACTTTAAATCCTTCATCAGAATCCCTCACCCTAAATTAACCTTAATCATTAAACTTCCTTTGCGCTGAAAGCTGAAGCCACACAGGACTGCTCTGTTAAGTGATGGAAATACAGGAACCAAAAGGATGCATGTGCCCTGCCAGATTACTGACTCCAGTGCTTTATACAAATACTGGGACTGACCTTCATGTTGTAGAAAGTCTTCTCACTACAGAGTCCAGAAACCCTAAACTTTCATTATGTGTGTGGTAGATCCATAGATCTGGAGCAGGGCCGTTCTGACTATATGATGCTTGATCCTTTTCACATCCCTCTGGGTATACCCAGAGCAAACAAAGGATCTGATTTGGCCATTGCACTCTGTTCAAACAAAGTAACTATTTCCGCAAGGCCCAGTCACACCAGCATTTTACATTTCAAAATAAAACTTGAACTAAAACAAGTAACTTCACTGGAATCCTCAGGGAGTTCACCTTCTTCCTTCAGTTCAGCTTGAACTGTGTTGTACAGAGTCACTCTACTGACCAAGGAGTCCAAAAGCATAAACTGCTCCTCAACAGAGACATGGTTTACACACAGTTAGGAGTGGATGGTACAAACTGTGTGTAAGTTGGTTAGCTCAGATAACTGGAGAGGGAGTTGTGTCTGTATTCTTAGCATGAGTCAAACATGTTTTCAGTTGGTGTCTGCCTCTGTTAGGGTTGACCCTTGATGCTTAACCTGTCTGTGATTTTCATGGAGGAGAAGAGTGTCCACATTCTGCTGGAGTGTGAAGCAGCAGGATGAGTGTCAGCACCTCAGAGTCTGGGGCCATGGCTCTCTGCTAGAAATACAAGCATTGCTCCCTCTGAACTGGGAGTGCGTATAAAGTATCTCTAGGTCTTGTTCACAAAAATGCAGCTGAGTTGGAGGGCAAAGCTTTTGATTTACCAGTTCCATTCCAATTCTCACCTATGGTCATGAGCTTTGAGTAGTGATCAAAAGAACGAGATGGCAAATACAAGGCTGGGCTCACCAATAAAGACAGGGTAGGGAGTTCAGACAGTCACATATTTGGTAGGAAACCCAGTACATGCTAGAGAGCTTATAAACTTGTCCTGTCCTTATCCTTCTGTGTTAATCAAAAGAAGTAACAAAATAGAAAGCTCTTAAGTTGCTGAGTATATGGAATAGTTTTTAGTGACACTTCCCACCTGTCAGAGATGTTCCTGACCCCTGTTCTCACCACTGCCTGAGTCACTGTACTGCACAGGCCCCTTCCTCCCACCTTTTACATGATGGTCAATAGCAATAGCTGTCAGGAGCCCCTTTTTCTTGTCACCTCAAGTACACAAGGCTTCTACAGCACATGCAACACAATGTATGTTCTTTACTTTGATGCGCATTTAATCTTTCTCGACACCATGGCATACCCACTGAGTAAAGGGAGAAGTCCCCAAATGCAAAGTGACCAATCTACCCCTATGAGCTAAATATAATGACCACACAGATGGAAAAGGAGTCTAGCAGTAATAGAACACATGTAGGGTATAAATGCAAGACATAGCCAACATATTGTGTGTAACACAATGAAATAATCATGATCTTGCAGAGGGGATGGAAACTAGGTTTGGGGCAGACACTTGTACTGCTGATCTCCATGTTCATCCTTTTGCACAGGTGGTGGTGGTGGTGGCACTGGATCCTCTTCCTCAGCTTCTGGATGTCCCCAGCAGCAGTGCAGATGTCATGGGGCGCACACCGCAACATTTGGAGCAAAGGTGTGATCCACTTCCAGGGCTTCGAAGAAGATCCCTTGCAAAGCATATCTAAAATGGATCAGGCTCTGGCACATTGAGTGTTGAGCATATATGTGACAGGTCAATAATAATCTGATGGTGAAGATGTCTTCTTAACTGTGCACTGTCAGTGTATTTTGGTAACCATTTCATATTTTCTGTAACATATACATTGCACTAGGCATTGGTTTGTGTATAATATCAAAATTCAGTTTTACTCTTTATGAAATATTTAAAAATTGGGTGGAAATATTTCCTGTTTTAACACACACTGTTGTAAGAACGTAACGAATGTAATGGCACACAGACACGTACAGATAGATGACAAAACCTGAAAAATTAGTGAAGAAACAGAATGACAATGCCGCCATCCACAGGGCATGAGAGGTCACTGAATGGTTTGAGAATAAAATTATATGAATCATATGCTGTTGCTGTCATAGTCACCAGATCTCAACCAGTTCAACAACTACAGGAGATTTTGGACCAATGAGTTAGACATCATCAAAACACCAAATGAAGGAACATCTAGAGAGTTCAGAGACTTGACGAATCAATGTCAAGGAGCATTGGATATGTCCTGGTGACACCTTACTAAGGCACTTTATCTTGGTTTTTACCTGCTGCTGAGGAACACTGTGTATGTAGAAGACCAGTTATATGTAGCTGCTGATGATATTTTATCTACAGGTGAGAATAATCCCCTCAGCATCCTAAGAACAGCTACCCTCATATTCAACTCTAATCACACACAGCACAGATTTCGTAGCAATAAGAAGTGTCAGGCCAGATGTGAGCCAACATGTTAGCTCTGTTTTTGGTTTCCACCAACTCCTGAGGGAAACGTCTGGGTCTTTACCTGCTAAAGTTCTGCTGGTCTCTAACTGTGTCTGTCTGCTGTTTGGTGTTGAGGTGGTAGTGGACAGTGGATTTTTACAGCTCCTTCTTTGAACAGCTGCTGCGGTCGAACAGTGAAGCTGAAGAAGTGCTGCAGATTCAGATAATTATGTGATCCATTATAAATATAAATCTATGAAGTACAACAGCAGCATTGTTTTTATATTACTACAGCTTCCCATGAAACATATATGATCTTACATTACCGTATTCATGATGGCATTCCATTTTATAACCTGCGCCTCAACAGATGAAATATTCATTTGTCATTCCTCTGAATCTGACCATTATTGTAAAAACATTTGCTCAGCACATTTATAACCCAGAGAGGTGATTCTTTGTTCCCAGTGAAACCAGTTCGAACCCAGGCACTGTGCAGTGTGTATGCAATATTGTTAATGGTGTTTTATGAATACATGAAATAGGAACAGTGTTCCTAATTATCTTCACACACTGTTTAAACACACCCCTCCTACACACAGAGATAATAGTGTGTCATAAGCTTTCCATCAGACTCCCCTCTGCAGCTCTGTTACACTGAAACACAATTCTTCCTGTGGGATTTCATTCTCCGCCTGTGCATTGTAAATAATTAATTTCTCCAATAAGGGAGAAAGTCATTAATATATGTGACACACAGAGCAGCTGTGATTTATTATAGCTGCTTGTTAATTGCACATGATAAAAGGTTGTTTACACCTTTAGCCTATTTCCTTTTGGCCCCAAAGCCATATTTTCAGGGATGATATTTTTCATCTGCCACCGGCTGCTCTTAAAATCAAATTATACTGTTGACTCATTGTGCTTGGAAATGACAGCAGATATTTGACCTTGGAGCCAAAGACCAAACTCAGGTATGTTTCAGCCAGCAGTTAGAGCTGTATTTACTGCTACAGGGTCAGGATACCAACAGAAACATGAGTCACTTGTGCTTCGGTTAAAGTGTCTGTGTAAGTATGTGTGTGTGTGTGTGTGTGTGTCACATTTTAATCAGCACAACAGCCCAATTTGCAGCCTTAGGACTAACACTTAGATCCCAGGAGAGGCTCAGAGACGGCTGAAGAGCAGAGAAAAGTTCTGCCTGAAAGGCCTCCATGTACCCAATCAATTAATTACTCCCACTTGTTTTGAAATTAGCATAACAAATATAGCTGGTGGTTGGCACTGAGAAACCTACTCATGCATTCTAGCTGAGGGAGGTGAAAGTGTGTGTACAGAATACATATGTGAAATAAAAATTGCACTGAAAAGGAAAATGAATGCCACAGTCCTCCAGTTCCCCCAAAAGACTTCTGATTACATAACAGACATGAACGAGCTCCATCTACTACATCTACTGCAAATATTTACCATACAGTCAAATACATACAAATGTATATGTATATTTGGTACTTCATCTACACACCACATCTGTGCCTGGACTGAGTCTAAGACAGCTTCAACCTTAAAACAACGATGACGCTCTGACATACTGTATGTACACCAGTGTTAATGTCATCAATGAAAATTGTGATGAAATATATTCCTCAACAGCGTTTTTTCCCCATGGTGAATATGAGACACTGATGACACCAAACTGTTGTTATTACACACTAACTGTGACTTAATCTCAAAAAATATTATCCACAAAAAATCAGGCGACTGAAAAACAAATAAGCAAACAATGATATGATCCAGATGTCATTTGACAACATATGATGACAGGAATAGAGCATGAGCTTATCAGCAGGGATGAGGGTTGGAGAAAATAGGCTTACATTTGGACCCACTTCACATGTAATGCTGCCAAGATAAAGTCAGTGTGTAGTATTGTCTAGAAAGTGTATGGCCTAGGCCTGATCTATATGAAAAGGGCCTTGAGATAACTTCTTGTTAGGTAAAAAGACCTGCGGCTACAAAATCATTGGGAAGAAAACCACAAACCTGAAGAGACACCACAGAAAGCATCACGCAGAAACTAAGGTCATGTAAAGATTTAAATAAGATGACATTACTTTTAAGGCCCTGTGATGGACTAGCAATCTGTCCAGGGTGTACCCCACCTATCGCTCAGTGTCAGCTGGGATAGGCTCCAGCCCCTCTGCAACCCTAACAGATAAGTGATATAGATAATGGATGGATGGATTACTATTAAAAACTACATCATGCCATCTACTTAAGGCAGTGGTGGCGTCTCACAACAACAGGTTGTCACTACAGACAACAATTGTGTTTAGTTTGGACTGTTAAACATGCAATCCATGCTAAGCCGTACACAATTTAATTATCAGACACATTTAGTCCGCGTCAGCCGAATGGAATGTGTTTGAGTCATCTACTTAAGCAATGTTAACCGAGAGGGTGTGCTTTAACGTCATTTGCTCAAATGACGTTAAAGCACACCCTTGAGTATAATATTGCAATTATACAACTATTACCAACAAAGTAAAATGTATAATCAAAATCTGTTCATGTTGAGGAGCAATTTGCTCTCAAAATTAAAAGGTTTTGGCGAGTGTTTTTCCCGTTTCCATGGAAATACATGGTCTGACTAATAAATGGAACACAATCAGTCACGTCAGTGGACTCCTATGTGTAATGGAACCAAGTTTACCTCTACGGCTAATAATCAGACCCTTAGTAACGACCTAGCAACAGAAATGATTTTCTAGTCCCAGATGAGTGAACTCTGAGCTGACATTAATGCTTTATCGAGGTCTCGGAATTTACCGAACTAAATCAACAGCCTACTGCACAAATAAACTTTTATATACTTTTATCAACCACGTTATAACAAAGATGCTGCATTTTTTTACTCACACAGATGTAGCTTCTGCAACCGCAAACGTTTACATAAATTTTAAGTTATAGCACCGTGTCACAGCTGATGGAGAAAGCTGCGGCGCTTTGCTCAAATGACGTTAAAGGACACCTTCGAGTGTAATCTTGCGATTATACAACTATGACCAACAAAGTAAAATGTATATGGCGGAGTGATATTTTTAGTGATGAGTAAGGTGTGCTGTCATGCTGATTTGAGCACGTTCTAAATGTCTTGTTGACCAATCAGATTGCTTGGTCGGAACTACTTGTTGTATAATGGTTATTAAAATGCACAGCAGAGGTTTTGGCCTTGAATAAAATCTGTTGGGCAGCAGCCGTTTAATACTGAGCTTGTATTGTATGCAAAGAGCTTCCACATGTTTTCTTTACACACTTATGGTTTATATTTGAAATGGTGGTGTAAAACTTACTCTACACACTTACTGTGTGAGTCTAACACAGACAAGACCAACACTAACATTAAGGTCTACAGACACACAGAATAAAGCTTTTGGCACAGTCCTGACCAAACTGAGCATTATTTAAGGGAGAATGTATTGCAGGACTAGTGTACAGAGTTCTTTTTGATTGGGTTTCCTTATTTTATGAATCCTCAGGGATTGTGACATCATAACATAAATGACCAACCATAAACACAGAAGTCACCTTTCTGTGTGAATGAATGACTGAAAATAAAAGAATCTAAATACAGAGATAAAGATATGGGGCACCATTGTGAAACCAAAAAATATTAGAAAATACACTCACTGGCCAATTCATTAAGTATACCTTGCTAGTACCGGGTTGGACCCCCTTCTGCCCTTTGAACTGCTTTAATTCTTCAAGGCATAGATGCAACAGGGTGCTGGAAACATTCCTCAGAGATTTTGGTCCATATTAACGTGATAGAATCATGCAGTTGCTGCAGATTTGTTGGCTGTACATCCATGATGCCAATCTCCCATTCCACCACATCTCAAAGGTTCTTTATTGGATTGAGATGTGGTGACTGTGCAGGCCATCTGAGTACAGTGAACTCATTGTCATGTTCAAAAACAGTTTGAGTTGGATTAGACTTTTGTGACATGGCATACTATCATGCTGGAAGCAGCAATCAGAATATGGGTACACTGTGGTCATAAAGGGATGGGCATGGTCAAAAACAATACTCAGGTAGGCTATGTAGTTTAAATGATGCTCATTTGGTACTAAGGGGCCTGAAGTGTGCCAAACAATATCCCTCACACCACCACCAGCCATGCTTTCTTGCATTACACCAAATTCTGACCCTACCATCTAAATGGAGACTTATTTCAGTTACTGGTACCATCCTATCAAATTGAAGCAGTCTGGCTGTTCTCCTCTGACCTGGCATCAACAGGTTATTTTTGCCCAGAGAACTGCTGCTCACTGGATATTTTCTTTTTTCAGACCATTCCATGCAAACCCTAGAGACGGTTGTGCAGGAAAATCCCTGTAGATCAGCAGTTTCTGAAATACTCAGACCAGCCTCTCTGGCCATGTTCAAAGTCACTTTAATCACCTTTCTTTCTCATTCTGATGCTCAGTTTGAACGTCTCAACCATGTCTGCATGCCTAGATGCATTTAGCTGTTGCCATGTGATTGGTTGATTAGATATCTTCTTTAAAGAGCAGTAGAACAGGTGAACCTAATGAAGTGGCCGGTGAGTGTATTGTGGCACACACGTTATGCACAAGTCAAAGAAAATATTTCCTAAGCTGACTGCTGTAGCTGTAGCATATAGTAACACTGGCTGGATGAATGACTTTGGACTTCAAGTATTCAACATTGCAGACTTTGAGTCTGCATGGATTGTGTTTCCTTGTGGGACAGTAGGCCACAAAGACAAACATCTCATCACACTCTGTAGAGATCCAGACGTCCATTCACTCATGACCCACCCTGAAATCTGTCACCTCTCAGCAAATCACCCAGAGGTGAGAGATTAAAATGACTGCTGTCACAGTCCCACTGTTCAAACACATACACATGTTGTTCTTAATAGGGAAAAAAAGGTGAAAATTGAAAATATGGAAATGTGTATTGAGTAAGAATATCAGGCAGAAAGGTTTTATTTTAATTGAGGAATTCTGGATGAAATATAAAACAAGAAGCTAAAGCAGGAAGATACTGTATATGCATATGTATGTGCGAAGAGTACAACATACTTAAGTGTTGAGGCCAAAATGCTTCTGTTTATTCTCAGCCAGCTAATTTGGTTCTTTGAACGCAGTTTGAGGATTAATTTGTTAATCCTGTTATATTGCTCGGCATGTTAGCTTCATAGGAGCTAATGTAACACCAGTGGCAGGCTCTTAATACTACCGTCAACAATATACAGAAACACAATATAACAGAACTCTGCATCACAGATCGCGTCTGCCCAGCATTAGCCTCCAAGGTGATAGAAAAGGACTTATTGTTGAATGTTACCCACCAGGCCAGAGTGTTGTGTGTGTTTTTCTTCCCTCCTGGTTTTCCTTTTCTCTTCTCCTGGTTTTCCCTCTCTCCTCACCTCTCTGCTCTCTAGGTGCCATCTACAATCATGGTCTGGACCTGTGACTGGCTGCCTGCATCCAGGAGGCAGGAATAAAAGGACCAGGCTCTCTCTCGTTGCCCTTGCTGCCTGCCTGCCTGAGCAGAACACTATCAGTTATTGTTTGTTTCAAACAAGGTATGTGGAAGGAGGTTGAGGATCACAGTTAAGTGAGGGTACCCTGTACACTTGTGCACACGTAGTTGTTTTTTGCTAGACACACCAGGTTAGCAGTTGGAGCCACCCCCTGCATTGTTTTAGTACAACACTTTTTTGTTAGAATTTTGTTTTCAGAGATAGGAGGTAGTTAGGCCTGGTTTTGTTCTATTGATTTAATTTATTTGGCACAACCCCAGTAGCCTCATCCTCCTCCACACTGTTGTCAACCCTCTGTGTACCGAGAACTATTCAAAATAATACTCTTGAGTTATCCTCTACCTTGACTCTTCAAGTTTTCTTTGTGTGTTGCTATCCCATTCCCCTAGGAGGATGTAACATTGAAACTGAGACTCACAGATTACCTCTACAACAGAGTCATTGAACTCCTCCTTTTCCCTCAGCCATTGTGGGTTGGAAAAACAGATGTTAAAATCTATTCTAACATGTCTTAGCTTGCGCTGGTAGCTATAGACATGGTTTGCTAGCTCTGACCAGTATGCTCTCTGACCATCCAATCAAATGATGTGGAAATACTGATGTTAGTGTAGGCCTGCTAGATGGCCCCTGGTCTCGCCAACTCTAAATCTGATTGGTTAAAGGATCCACAAGGCAACAGTTTAATCACCGGGGCCTGCACTGTTGATTCCAAAGGCATCGAGGCAGATTTCTGTTAACTTGGCAACACAGGGCTGATTGGATAAAAGCTCTAACCTAAACAGACTGTATTGGAAGCAGGGTAACCAAGAGTAAATCAGATGGGATTGATATATAATTTGAAATGCTATCCCAGGTGAAGTTACCCTTCTGGGTATCTAAGTTATATATCTACAGACCTGTCTTTAGTCACTGTAGTTCTGTAAAAACTATTAACTACTAACTCTTGCTAGTTTTACACAATATATTGCAGATGCTGTGTTTGTGTGCATGTTATTTCTTTGATGACGTTTTATATTATGCTTGTTTTGCTTCATCTATGAAAAAACAGACGCAACTCGAATCAGTCATTTTCCTCCTCGGTTAGTTGTTAGTGTTGGTTTCCATTGCTGAAAGGTCTGAATAAGATAAAGATAAAATCCTAACTACACCCATCCTTACAGCTGGTTAGTGGCTTCACTCTGACTTAAGGCCTCATAGGCCTCATAGGTCTTGTTTAACCAGTGATACTATATTTTTTTTATGCCGCACAGTAGGATCACTCACAAAAATATGTATGATTACTTCATTTTCCCCCATATTAACGTGCAACTTTACTCATTAATGTTTTATAATACTATTTCCTTTACAAGAAAACAACACATTGTTATTTCTGTAAATGTAATTCTGTCTGTCTATTTATAACCAAAGCGTTTATCAGTACCACAGTAAGATGAAATAAAACGTGTTGTGTTGAATGTTGAAGAGGTGCTCCTAAATTTTCATAAGGGAGCACCTTTGCTACTAGTGGAAAAAGTTAGTCTGGAACATGTTTGTTGGATTCAATGCATAATTTTAATGAAAACAGATTTTAAGGTTTCCAGAGATGCCTATATGACCGGGAAATGCCCAGGGAAAGACATTTATCTAGATGAAGCAATATTCATTCAACCTATCTAAATAGCTGATGAAGTTAATTGTGTGGTGTATGGTAATTTTGGCTGGTCAATACAAGAATAACAGATGTAATTCGCCATGAAATGTAGCTGACCTAACAATTGTCCAGAGGACAACAACATGCATTTCTCATTTGTGTGATTAAGCATTCTGCTGTTCCCTTCATTAATGTATTCCTATATTCTACAGTGACACCATTTGACCTAAGGAGATGTTTCTGTTAGTTACTTTGAAATTAAACATAATTGTTAATGCATTCATTACAATTAATAAAGATTGGTCTAATACTTAATACTCAGCATGTTCTCTGGAAATTATTGCAGCAAAGATGACAGAGAGAAGAAGGAGAACAGGATACCACAGACCATATAATTTAGGGCAGAGACAAAGAAAAAAGCACACTGATTCTTCAATTATATCACTGGTAGGCATCCAACAACTTAGACTCCTGGTCTACGTAGGCCTGCAGGAATAGGCAAGTGAAGACACCCTCCTAAACTTATCTACAAATTGTTTCACATCCCAAATACCAAGTTTATCTGAAGGTTATTCAAGGGGACGGAATGGGTTCTCTTTTGTTAACAGTCAATAAGTATCAATTACTCAACCAAATATAATGAATAATGATAAGATTGTAACTGTCCAGCAACAAAAATGTGTTCTGTTGTACCATATCCTAATAAGACAGGTGAGATGGAGAATGTGTACAAAATGTTCCTGTTTTATAAAAGTGTCAGTGTGAGTTCTTTCATTCATTATCTATAAAGCTTATCCATTAAGAGTCGCGGAGGGGCTGACCAGCTGACATTGGGTGAGAAATGTCTGTCATGACATTTTGAATTATTTAACCCTTAGGAATGTTTTACGTTTTGTCTAGACTATTTGTCTTACAGCATAGATGCTTCAAAAGAGGATGGAACACTCAGATGACTAGCAAACAATGATTACAGAAATCCAAACAAAGTTTTAAAAAACAATTGCCAGGGGAAGGCAACATCTGTGTCTCTTTACTGTAAAAGAAATATTTCCAGGTGAAGTAATAACATACAACTATGCCTACTTGACAGGGCAAGTGTTGCATTGACTCCTTGTTAATTATGTAGATCATACTTGCAATGTTACAGAATTAGCTTAAATTTTCTTAAAGTTGTGCCTTTTTTTTTTACTCATTCATAGAAATTCTATGTTCAGACATACAATCCTGTGACTGAACTCAGTGCAGCTGCACAACAGGGAGTGAAGGAATGAACAGCCATAACTCAGGGGTGCAAAGTCTAGCACTCTGGAAATTCAACACACATCACTGTACAAGGTACAAACTTCACTCAAATGCTCAGTATGCCACAGGGATCACACTTGCTCAGTGGCTCCCATGTAACATTTTCAATAGAGGGCACCACGTGTTGGACCCTACCCACAACTCTAACCCATAAACCTTTAATTTCAGGTGTAGGGTCAGGTTTGGGAATCAAATATTGCATTACAATCAGTCTTGGTTTCCAGTAAGGCCTGAATTTCATGGGGTTGGGTTGGGCTTTGACAACAACAACAACAGGGACCAGGACCCCAAGCAGACCTCCATTGAACAGCTCCAGGCACTGTACAAACCAGGCTACACTTATCTTCCCCAATGCAGACATTTCATTCCCAAAATGAACTACTCAATACACCTCACACCAACACAGCAGAACAATCTTCATATTACAAAATACCACCATCACCACTCACTTCTGACACCTATTAGACATTCCACAGGAACAATTCACCATGGAAAAAGAAAACCACTACACTGGACAGCAACTCAGCCAAATGCATTTCTGACAGCTGGTATAATCAACTGGACTTATAATTATGCAACAACTGAGCCAAGCACCCCTCTACACGCACATACTCTCCAGACCTCTCACATCAAAAGCACTTTAGCGTGTGCCTCAAAAACAACTCTGAATCCACAATCCTCAATTTATCAAAATTATTCAACCATTATTGGAAAAAGGACTCAAATTAATCTGTAGACCATATTCATATGACCTGGAGGAACTTCAAAAGGGACATGCACCAGAAGAATAAAAAAGTCAGACCATTTCCACTGCCCTAATTAATCTGCTCCCACTCACATTGATATCCCCATCCAACCCAAAACTTCCCAACTGGACAGGAAAATACAGACGCTCATTAAACTGATCAGGTCCTGTGCTCCTACAGACCCCAAACGGATATCCCAGACAACCTGTCCAGGGAGAAGCACTGATCCCTGAACCAACTGACAAAACATCCAAACAATTACAAAATCTGCAGACAAGGGATCTGAAATAATAATCATGGACAGGCAACAATACACAATTCAATTCAATTCAATTCAATTTTATTTATATAGCGCCATATCACAACAAAAGTCATCTCAAGGCACTTTTCATATAGAGCAGGTCTAGACCATACTCTTTAAAATAGGTATTTACAGAGAGAGACCCAACAAATCCCACCATGAGCAAGCACTAGGCGACAGTGGCAAGGAAAAACTTCCTTTTAAGAGGCAGAAACCTCGAGCAGAACCGGACTCAGGGTGGGCGGCCATCTGCCTCGACCGGTTGGGTTAAGAAGGAGGCAAACTGACAATTGGCTAACATGAACATAGAGCCCATTACACAGGACAAACTTCGCACCATGATACAAACTCTCCATGAGAAGAAATATAGAACAGCCAAACAAAAAAAAAATTTCGTTCGGTCCAAATAACCCACGCCTCGACCAATTCTACCTTTTACCCAAGATCCACAAAGAACTCCACACATGGATTATTCCCTTTCAGGTTCCTCCCAGTCGTCCAGCAGTATCAGACTGCAACAGCACAAACTACAACAATTCACAATTTACAGATCATTACCTCTGCTCCCTCTCTATCAAATATCCCAGCTACCTAAAGGACACAAATCACTTTTTTGACAAACTTGGACCCATGGCTGTTCCCATCCACAGCCACCTCTTCACCATAGATGTAGACAGTCTTTATACCAACATACATACAGAGAAGGGTTTAGAAATCATTAAGAATGTTTTCAAAAAATACCTAGACAACATCAGACCGTACCAAGAACATCTTCAACAACAGCTTCTGCTTTAACAACAAACACTACTTATTTGTCAATGAAGCCTAATGAAACCAATCATCTAGCCAAACTCCAGGCTTGTCTTAGGGACATTAAAGCCTGGATGACAAGCAATTTTTTATTACTGAACTCAGACAAAACTGAAGTCATTGTACTTGGTCCTGAACACATCAGAAATAAATTTTCTAATGATGTAGTTACATTAGACGGCATTGCCCTGGCTCCCAGCTCCACTGTAAAGAATCTGGGAGCCATCTTTGACCAGGATATGTCCTTTAACTCACATATAAAACAAACTTCTAGGACTGCCTTCTTTCACCTGCGTAATATCACCAAAATTAGACATTTTCTGTCTCAAAAGGATGCAGAAAAACTAGTCCATGCATTTGTTACTTCTAGGCTGGACTACTGTAATTCATTATTATCAGGCTGCCCCAACAAGTCTCTACAGACTCTGCAGCTGATTCAAAATGCTGCAGCATGATTACTGACAGGAACTAGGAAAAGAGACCATATTTCTCCTGTGTTAGCCTCTCACACCAAACAAAATGAACTATCTGGCAAAGAGTGGCAAATACTGCAGATGATCAGCTGATTGTAAGCAGGTGGACCTGGAAGCCACAGGCTGCACCACATCTCGGCCAATTAAAAGGGAGAAGACAATCACCTATTTGGATTGTTAATTTGAAGTTTTGCTTTTTTCCATAGGAAAAAAACAAAAGGGAATTGAGCCAAGATGAGGTCACCAGCTCCAAAGGAAGAACTCATCCATTTATCTTGCTATCAAGCTGTTCTTCAGGGTTGCAGTGGCAAAAGTGCAGTCCAGGCAGTTAGACTACATTGAATATGTTATATGGGAAAGCCACTCTGCCTGCTTTCCCCAAGGCTCGCTGGTTGGGTTGTGTTGGTGGTGGTTCTACAGTTTCGATCCTATTCTTTGTGTCTTATGAATCAAGAACACTCATATTGCTGTAAGGGTTCCATCTGAAATCAGATTTGTTCATGTAAATCAAAACCATGCACATTCATTAAATGTCATATGTGACTCTAACTTGGTCCTGACAAATGTGGTGGCTTGGTGGCTGACTACAGCCAGGTGCTGTGTGGCTGGTTGGCTGATGGCTGGATTCTTGATAAGTTGATATACATCCAGTATTGTAGAAAGTTTAACCACTATGATGTATAATAACTCCCACTTATAATTTTGTGTGTGTATATATATATATATATTTTATTTTATTTTATTTTTTTCTAGTGCAGGTGCTTGGTGTCTTGAAACCAGCAAATGCAATTCTACAGTCTCAGTCTGTGGATATGTGCAATGCTTCTGAGGTTGTTTGTAAATCACTGACTCCTTAAAAGACATCTGTGAAAATGAGTGTTGGGGAGAGTCATCTCGATGGAGAAAACACTATCATAAGCAAAAATGCCCTCCACAAAATGTGTTTAAAATACCCCCCCAGAAAATTGCTGCTGTAGCATGTGTACTCACAATGCTCCCTTCACATTTCTGACTGTCCCCACATATATGCCTGTCTAGAACAGGCCCTGACTGTACACCTGCAGTGGAGTGCATAAAATAATGCAGATACAGGTCATAACTTTCAGTTAATGTTCATCAGAATTTGAAATAAAAAGATAAGATAACACATTATTGGTCCCCAGCCAGGGTGATCTCAGTGACTTTGGCCATGGCATGATTGTTGGTGTCAGACAGACTGGTTTGAGTATTTCTGAAAATGCTGATCTCTTTTTAACACCTAACAGTCCCTAGAAGTTACTGGCGGTGACAAAAAGTCTCTCACATTCAGTGAGTGATAGCTGTGTGGACAGAAACACTGCTGATGAGGAAAGTCAGAGGAGAAAGGCTAGACTGGTTTGAGTTGACAGAAGGGATAACCACTCTTTACAACTGTGCTGAGCAGAGAAGATCAGAATTATCCTATAACTCTCAGTAGTGATGACTTTATGAGCTTCTTTAATAATAAAATTTTAACTACTGAAGACAAAATTCACCACCTCCTGCCCTGAACCAGCACTGACCTATTTCAAAACACAAGATCCCTAGAAACAGCCATAAAACCTAGACTTTTTTCCTCCCATCGACCTCCACCAACTAACTTCAACTATTTCTTCTTCCAAACCTTCAACCTGTCTTTTAGACCCCATCCCAAATAGGCTTCTTAAGAATAGAATAGAATAGGCTTTTATTGTCACTGTACAGTTAAGTACAAAAAAATTGTGGGTGCTCCTTGAAGACAAAAAAGTGCACTATAGAAGAAAGGTATATACAATAAGAAATACAAAAAGTACACAAATAATACAAAAATTTACACAAATTTTACATTATTTACATACACACAGCACACATGATTGTGCAAAAAACAGACTAAGTAGGGAGCCTTGAGCCACTGCATCTGTGCGCGCCGCCATCTTAGCAGGAAGATTTACCCTAAATTAGCAACTCTATACTGAATATGATTAATCTGTCCTTACTAACACAGTCTTATGAAGTAGCTGTAATCAAACTTCTTTTGAAAAAGCATACTCTTGATCCAGACATTCTAGCCAACTATAGACCTATAGACCCTTCCCTTTCTTTCTAAGGTCAATTTCAAAACAGTTATGGGATTTTCTACATGACAATTGTTTATTTGAGGAGATTTTCATGGATTTTCAGGATTTAGATTGCATCATGTTGTGGAAATTCTCAGCTGCTGGTGAAGAATGAAATAGAGACTTCTGCCAGCCGACAAAGTTTTATTTTCCTTGCAAAGAAAAGGTCAATCACCACCCAAGCAGTCAGGAGATGGCAAAAGACCCTGAACATAGGGATCTAGACTTTTTTGCCTGAGGAACACCCCTCAAGGTGAACAAAGGGTTGTTTGCCTTTTGGCACCCCTTTGGTGCACCCCACCCCTGAGGTTATCTTTCACACTTGGGGTATCCTACAAAATTTAAATCTTGATGAGAATGTAAATAAGTAAGTGGTCTAGTTGTCACAAATGGTCACAAAGAAAGAAATTTACAATTACAATCATAGCAAAGAGCACTTGTGAAAGTTACAAATGATCTCCTAATCGCATCAGATGACGTACTTGTCTCTATATTTGTCTTGTTAGATCTCAGTGCTGCCATTGATACGATTGACCATCACATCCTTTTACAGAGACTGGAGTATTTTATTGGCATTAAAGGAACTGCCCTAAACTGGTTGAAGTCCTATCTATCTGATAGGCTTTAGTTTGTACATGTTAACGACAATGGGTTCCACAAGGGTCAGTGCTTGGACCAATTCTATTCACCTTGTATATGCTTCCCTTGGGCAACATTATCAGGAATCACTCCATAAACTTTCATTATTATGCAGATGATACACAACTATATTTGTCAGTGAAGCCTAATTAAACAGTTAGCCAAACTTCAGGCATGCCTTAGGGATATTAAGACTTGGATGACCAGCAAATTTCTACTATTGAACTCAAAACCGAAGTTATTGTACTTGGCCCTGAACACCTCCGAAATACATTTTCTAATTACGTAGTTACGCTGGATGGCATTGCCCTCACTTCCAGCTCCACCGTAAAGAATCTTGGAGTTATCTTTGATTAGGATATGTCCTTGAGCTCCCACATAAAACAAACTTCTAGGACAGCCTTCTTTCACCTGCGTAATATTGCCAAAATCAGACATTTTCTGTCTCAAAAGGATGCATGTTACTTCCAGGCCGGACTATTGTCATTCATTATTATCAGGCTGCCCCAACAAGTCCCTAAAGACATTGTAGTTGATCCAAAATGCTGCAGCATGATTACTGACAGGAACTAAAAAAAGAGACCATATTTCTCCTGTGTTAGCCTCTCTACATTGGCTCCCAGTCAAAATCAGAACAGAATTT
The DNA here is from genome assembly GCA_033238685.1 of Lates japonicus. NCBI lineage: Eukaryota > Metazoa > Chordata > Actinopteri > Centropomidae > Lates > Lates japonicus. The sequence continues at coordinate 8,015,218 of BRZM01000033.1, read as the reverse complement.
AAAATCCTCCTCCTCACCTACAAAACCCTTAATGTCACAATCCCACTAGAACATTGCATTCCCCGAATGCTGGTTTGCTGGTGGTTCTTAGAGTTTCCAGGAGCAGAATGGGGGGCTTTCAGCTATCAGGCTCCTCTACTGTGGAACCTTCTCCCAGTTTTGGTCTGGGAGGCAGACACCCTCTGCACTTTTAAGAGTAGGTTTAAACTCTCTCTCTTTCTCCTCTTTCTGCAGATATTTCTGCCTCCGGTAGTAGAATGTGATCTGTGTATTTTCTGTTTCTAACTTGGCGTAGGACTGTGGATTAGGGTTGTGTCCATCTGACTGTACTTTTATTTGCACTCCAAGGTCCTTGGGTGTAGAGGACTAGCTTTGATCTTCAGGAGCTGTTCTCAAAGTCAGATAGCAATTAGTGGACTTTTCTCAGCTTCTGAACTGCAGATAACTAAATGTGGTCCTTGGTGTTATTGCATTTTAACCTATTGCACCCCTGGTGTTAGTAGTTCCTTTATATATGAGTTCAGTGATTTTGTTTTATTTTGTTACAGAGTTATTATAGTGACTGATTTTTATATTCACCTTGATGACATCTCTTGCAGCTTTGCAGCTGATTTTCTTAATGTCACCCAGTCTTTTAATTTTATTCAACATGTGTTAAACACACATTAAAGTCTCTGCACTACCACAGCACTGGCAGTACTATCATTAGCTTCAGAATAAAGTCCATCACTGTTACAAAACTACTGTACCCCAGCACAAGAAATACTCCAACATAAACTCCATGCAAGAACAAAATACAGAAAACTTTATCTCATGTAGCTCATTTGGCCAAATATGAATTGGAGCGACGTTTAGGGAAAACTTGGGTCAACATCAGCATCGGCATTTACGGAGGGACCTTCATCCAGCTTTGGGGCTCAAAAACAACCCCAAGCTATCTCTCTTGTCCTATTGGACAGGTGAGCTAACATAACCACAAGCCTGTGACATTTATTGTGATTCTGTGGTTTTAGCTGGGTAATGCTCTCTAGCGTTAGCTTGCCTACCTACTTACTGTACATGGACAAATTGGTAGCAAACTACTGTGTTGAGTGGATAATGTCTGCTAACTCATCCAAACTTCTGATGTGCTGATCTGGCTGGTAAATTAATAAGCTTGCTGTTTTTACTTCATCAGCTAACAAACCAATGGCAGGTCCCTGCAGTGTAACTACATTACAGCTACCTGGCTAATCGGGTAAAGAGGGCTCACTTTATGTCCACGAAGTAGCACATATTTCTGGTATTTACCTTAGCACTTAATAACAAAAAGATTTTGGGAAATTCACTTATGTACTTTTATGTTTTGAGGCAACAGCCAGTGGCTGGTTAGCTTATCTTAGAACAACAACTGGAAGCAGGGTTAAACAGCTAACTGTGCTCCCGCCAGCTCCCAGGTAACCAGCCTAAAAATTACAAAATCAGTTATAACAAGCTTTCTATCTGTTACAGTTTGCCATCCAGCCTAAAAACTTTACGTTGACTGCTCTCTGTCTCTGTAGGGCAGAATGATACACTGTTTTACACTTAGCATACATATATAACATAATCTATATAAAATCTAAATAATAAATATTAATAGGGAATGATACAATAGAAACAATGCCAGTTCAATTTTACAAAAAAGTATTATTTTCCTCCTATTTTATTTATTATTTTTTTTTTTTTTTATTTGTATTTTTATTTTTATTTTATTTATTTATTTTTTTGTGCATTGCACAGTGGGACTGATTCTCAGAGTATTACTTCCATAACTGAACAGGGAGGTGCACCTCCAGCTAAAACAAGAACAGCCAGATTAACACAGAGCTTTGAGCTCTGGAAAGTTTTTATGCATTGTGAAAATGGGAAAAAAAAAAAAAAAAAAAAAAAAGAAAAGAAAAGAAAAAGAAAAGAAAAGAAATTCCGCTTTAGCAGGCTGGGAGTCATTCACTCATCCAGGGTGACTGCATCCAGATATCTGGTGTAATCCAGGACTGGAAGGTTGTTTTCTTGGCAGCTGTAATTCCAGAAAACATTGTATTGAAATAATGATTGTAAATATTGTACCAGATAGCATTTTTTAATTGGATATTTTATAATCAATAAATACAGGGACAGTCTGTTTCTATGAAGTAGCGCTAACCTGTGAAAACTGAAATCCTAAAAATAGTTTAATCTGTGCAGTAACTGCAAATGTCCAGCAGAGGGAGCTACAAAAATGGCCACTGACAGTCCTGGTTAACAGTACTGTAGGCAAACAGAAAATCTGTGAGCATTGGCTGCGCTCTCTGTGCTCCACATCAGCTTTACACTGTTTATTGTAACGCTCACTGTTTGGAATAATTGGGAAGATATTGCCCTTCATTCTTTCAGTGACACAGAGGTTCTTCACCGCTCCACACCCTTGCTATAAAAATAAAATCATTTAACAAGCAAATGTCACAGCTCTGTGTGTGTGTATGTGTGTGCAGGTGTTTGACCGATGAGTCACACACCCTCACAAACAGCAAAGACAAGGTCACTGCGAGGCTGTCTAAATAATAACCAAGCTACAGGGTCAAAGGCCTGAAATTTGCTCTGCTGCAGTAACTGTGAAAGTCAGTTTCAACTAAATACATAAAAAGTCTGATCATAGAGGCTCCACCTGAGATCACTAAACAGTTCAGACAGTACTTTCCGCCCAAAATGTGCTCATAATGTTACACTGGGTGATCAGTTCATCACAGAGAGCAGAGTAATGAAATTATCTGCAGGCTCCTCCCCATGACCTTTGGAAAGATTTTTGTTTCTGAGTGCTGAACAGTCAGATGTTCCCCCCTTCTTGTCTCAGCCACAGACAGAACATCACAGAAGTGAGTAAAACAACTTTACAAAGATATGTAGCTCTAATTTCAAGGTAGAACCAAATATGCACTGATATAATGATTTCAGTGATGAGCATTGGTTAGTGTATGGTTGGAAAACAATATTTATTTTAGACGATTGATGTAAGTTTCTTAGACTTTGTGGAGGGTAAAGTTGTCTAAGTCATAGTTGGGGGGGGCAATGGGATTTGCAGCAGATTGTTTAAGCTTTATTTCCTATTTTACAGTCTCAGCAGTGTGAAGTGTGTGCTGATGGTATGTTATGGTGTAGTATGATGTGCTGTGCTGTGACTGTGTGGTAGAGGATAGTGTGATATGACACAGTACAGTGGTACATTACAGTGTGCAACAGTATGGAGTGATGTGTTTTATACAGAGAGGTTAACCAAAAGGAAACACATTTATTACTCTGCTTATCTTTTCTTCCTTCACTGGTTGCTGCTGAAATAGAAAATGTATGTCAATATGATTCATTCTTCATTTTGTTTTTAATCTCTATGAGTTGGCACCTGTCTACATTTCTGATCTCTTCAGTCCATCCAGACCCTTCAGATCCTTTGATCACTCATTCTTCTCTCTGAGGAATGAGTGATTTTTTTCATTGTGGTTCAGTTCAAAGAACGCCCATGCTACAGATCACCACACATACTTAGAGCAAAGACTAACATATGAACAGACAGAGGTGCACTGCACTGGAGGTGGAACTGAAAAATTATGTTTTATGGAACACTTTGTTTTTGTATATGTACATATTTGCAGATTCTTTTGCACATATACAACTCTTCTGCCGCTTCAGAGATTCTTCTACACATTCACAAGTCTAAACACACAAGTAGACAGAGGGAAACAGCTTCACAACCCTCCACACACATCTAAAGATAATTCAACGACGATTTTGGACCCATAAAATTCATTCCATTCATTTCCTTTGTAATGTTCAGTTTTAACACATTTGTGTGCATTAAATGTCTACTAATGTATCATAGTAACACTAACCCTATGTTCTGTTCAGTTATTTACATTTTTGTGAGGTCAACTAGAGTTGAAATTTGCTTGATAATAATAATAATAATAATAATAAATATAATAGCATAAACATAATATATAAAATGCAATTTGCCTTAGAAAAGATCAAAGTACACATAATTAGAGGAAAGTAGGAAAACTACAAGACCAGACAACAAATAAATAACAATACTGAGCATGGGGTAAAATATAGTGGATGTTCCTAAGTAAGACAAGTTGAAAATTCTGAACTTTAAGTTTTGTTTTAAAACTTGTCAGAGAGATTTTAATTCTCAGATCAACAGAGAGACTGATCCAGAGTCTATGAACTACATGCAGCATCACTGTAGACTTTAGCCCTGGACTGAGCAACAGTTAATGTGAGAGACTCAGCAGAGCACAATGATTTGTTAGGAACAGAGACTGTGACAAGCTCACTGATGTAGCCAGCAACGAGGCCCTGAACTGATTCAGAATCAGTCCTGCAGCTTCCAGACAGCCAGTGGAGAGGTCTGAGCCTGGGATCATCTGTGCCTTCCGGTTGTGGTGAGGATCCTGGCAATACACTAAAACTTGGGGGCATTTTTTGTATGACCTTTAGCTGTAAAAATGATTGTAAATAACAGCATCAAGTGGCTTATGCATATACCTGGCAAGGTTTCATAATACAAACATACCGTAACAAAAAATGCACTAATTTATTGATAACCAAAAATAATTCTTCTGCCGAGCAATGTATTTCTTAATTTAGCAGAATGGTTGCCAAGCAAAACACAGATGCAATTATCAACATTCATCTGGGTGTCGTCATTAACTGTGCAAGTAATGAAGTAGTGTTCAGTTGTGTTTAGATGCCGATAAAAGGTGGTGGATTGGGCAGCAGCAGTGACATATTTCTCCAACAAAGCAACAGGACACAGCAGGTTCACTGCTGCTCAAATGTAAATTCCTGTAGCCTTTATTTGTTTCATCTGTATCTTTGTGTTTTTGTATATTCACTGAATGAATGAATTAATTGCCCAGTAATACCCGATGTAATGTGGTCACAGGTGTGTGTTTAAAGAGTATTTTACAACAGGCGTGAATGAGGCTCAGCCAATCATAATCGAGGACCGGAATCATGTGTTTATAAAAAGATTTAACTTTCCAATCACTTAAGATATAGTTTCAGTTTGATTTAGTCACTAAAATCTCACTGAACAGAATCTTGAGAATATTCAGCTGCCAAAATTCAAAGCAGGAAAATGTTGTTCATCATATGTTCCTCTACCATAGGTGACTTCCAAGTACCCTCTGATTGGACGTTATACAGTGCATTCAGAAAGTATTGAGACCCCTTCAATTTTTTCACGATTTGTTAAGTTGTTGTCTGATACTGATACTGATATATATTTTTCCCTCATCAGTCTACACTCCATACCACATGATCACAAAACAAAAGCAAGATTTTAGAAATCTTTTGCAAATTCATTTCAAAAAAAGGAAAAATTGCACACACCTGTCTATATAAGGTCTCACCGCTGACGGTGTTATCAGAGCTAAGAGACTTCAAGGCACAGATCTGAGGAAGACTAAAAAACAACTTCCATTTCTTAAATAGAGGAAAACTGGAACAACCAGGACTCTTCCTGGAGCTGGCTGCCCAGCCGAACTGAGTAACAGAGGTGACCAAGTCACTCTGGCTGAACTCCAGAGATCCTGTTTGTCATAGAAAAGGGTCTGAATACTTATGTCAGTGTGATGTCAGTCACATTAGTCAGTCTGTTTTGGCTTTGTTATTACAGGATATTGAGTGTAGATTATTATTTATTTTTATTTTTTTTAGCATGAGCCTACATTGTAAGAAAATCTGGATACTTTACAAATGTATTGCACCTATAGCCTGAGAGCAAGACCAGCAGACACTACCCAGGGCTTCCAAAATAATGCATCCTCAGCACTTGACTGTTAGCAAAAGCCTAAATAAGTTTTACATACTTGTCCTGAAAGAGAAATGGTGTGACCCTGGTAAAATGTCACTTTAGTAATTACTTGCAGATTCTTAGCTTCAGATGTGAAAGGAGGTTCTCTCTTTTGGCCTTTTTGTGTCTTTTGTGTTCTATCTAACTGAAATTTTGTTTTGACTGACCTGTGAAATACAATTTACCAGATTGTGGACAGAGCTCAGATTAACTGGTGAGGCAGAGATATAGAGTTCTGTGTCATCTGCGTAGCGGCTGATAGAGCCTAATGGCAGCTTGTACAGAATGAAAACAAGAGGCTCAGGACTAAACCTTAGGTAGCACCACAATTAATATTTACTCTTTCTGAACACTGTAAAGTGTTACCAGAAATGGGATATATTTCAGTGACGATAATGTATTTTTAGTTCCTTTTATTCTGCTGTCGTGTCTTGCAGTAAAAATGAACCGTCTTTCTTCAAGTCTTCTATTTTTAATTAAAAGGTTGAAATTGCTCTGTTTTCTAACAACAATTCCCCATCCTCTATAGATATGTTTGATGTCGGGATTGTGCTGTTTCTCCTCCTGTCAGGTAAATTGATGCTTCATTCACACACTTAAGACTGATGTATATATTTATATACTTAATCTAAATCTACCACTCTCACCACACCTGGAGGGGGGAGGGCATTCATGATCCACAACACCCACTGCAGCCTGTGTCTGGAGGACTCAGCAGCTACAGGTGAAGTCCTGTTGAAGAAATGCAACCTGGACTCAGAGCGTCAACAGTGGGTCTGGATCGCTCAGGGCATGCTGATGGGTGTCGCATCATCCATGTGTTTGTCAGCCCAGCAAACAAAGCCAGTCCGGACCCAGTCCTGCCAGGAGACAGAGGTGGATGCTGCAGGGTTGATGTGGGACTGTGACAGGGACAGACTGATCAGCAGAAACACATCCATGCTGCTGTCAGTAGACGGTCAACATCTGATTCTAACTTACAACAGTAAACACTCAAAGTGGAGATCTCTGGATGAGGGGGACATCTGCCAGGAAAAACTCAGTAAGTCTAGCCCTCTGTTCCTGGAATCCAGTAAGGATCACAGGAACAGCGTGTTTGCAAACATGTTGTCAACAATTTTAGAATTTATATGTGGTGGTGCATTTACAGCTTGTTCTGCTTGCCAGCATGAAGGAAAAATGACTTAATGCAGCTGTAATAGACTTACTGAAATACCAAATTTGTCACCAGAGACTAAGTCACAATTTTATGAATCTGAAACAAAGTATGATAAGAATTATTTGAAACTTTTAGAAATTTTCTTCTAACTTTTTGAATTTGAAAAACGTGGAACATTTTTAGAACAAATGATAAGTGAACCAAGTTACTTGAACAATATCCAACAAGACTGTCTACTCTTCTTCAGGACTCAGGAGGGCATCTGATGATCCAGATGAGTTTGAGGTTGCAGAGAAGCAGGTTGGTGAGATGACGGAGGAACAGAGAGAGTATCTCCGCTGGTACTATCGCACAGAGGATTGTAAGTGCTGGTGCTGCTCCTTAAATACTTTATCCAGATGAAAATATAGCATGTCAGAAATCACTCTCATCAGCCCAGACTTCTGAAAGCTACAGCTACTGCCTGAAAAAATGCCACCTGATGCCTGTTAGCCATGTGTCAGACACTGTTGACTGAGTGGGTTCAAATTTAGGTCTGACCTGTGTCTCAGGAGAGAAGTTTAGTCCTCTTCATACCTGAATAGCTGAGTCTGGATGTTTCACTTCTTTTCACCTTCATCATTTTTCTGTTTAGCTGTCCAGCTGGATCAACACGATTTAATTTTCACTATAACAAGAACAATATCAATACAGGGATGCTCTGATTAAAGAAACAGATTCAGATAAAGTGTTTTTGTTTGATTTGTTTTTGATATTAAATGTAACTTTATATTGTAAAGCACTGTTATTTATTCCTGTTGTATTACATGAGCTCCGTGTTTAGCAGAGTGTTGTATTCTTCCTGTTGCAGCGACTACATGGAAGTTTGTTCTTCTGGGACTGGCCTTTGTCTGCCTCCTTGTTGGTTTTCTGTTGCTGGGAATGGGAGCTATGGCCAACAAGTATGACCTGAAGTTGCTCACTTACATGTTCATGGCAACACTTTAGGAAAGTGGAAATAGTATATGTCATTTTGAAGGCTGCTGGAGCTACAAATCTAGCACCGCACACACACACACACAGAGAGAGAGCTGGATTTTTGTCTTTCACTCGAGAGGCCTCAGGAACTCTTTTACTGTGTGTTATATATTATAAATATATGCTGTAGTATATATAACTGTAGTTGATTTTTCATTTCTACGTCGTAACTTGAAATTGCATTAACACAATAGTATAATCATTATTATATTGAAACCCAGAAAACAGATGTAAAGCTAAGTAATATTGACATGAATGACAGATGTTACTTTAATCAGATTGTTCTCTTCTTGAGTGTGATGATTGAAGGCCTCTGGTGGACACAGATGGGGTTATACATTCATGTTTATTTTACCTCAGGTTATAATTGAATGAACAAATGAGAGTGGATGGAAGTGGCAGGTTCTTCTTTCACTTCAATATCACTGCCTGTAGAGGACTGAAAGTTACCTTTGTCTTTTATTAGTAATAGTAGTACCACAGTGGAGAGGCACTCCAGTTATTAGTCTTGCACCTGTGCACTCAGATGTTGAATGAATGCTGAGATCCGGCATGTATAACATTTGACCCAGAGGAACAACCCGTATTGCTCAAGGACAAATCCTCAGCTGTCCCACAACTGTCAGCCACAGACAAAGAGCAATATGAATCTTAGCACCTCACAGCTACCCTGCCATTATCCAGCTCACTCTTTCTGCTCTGGCATGTCATCATAATGTATGAACTTTGTCCCACTGCTATGTATAGAGTGTGCTCTCAACGAGTAATAGCTCTGGACAGGGCGTTCACACTCCCTTGCAGTGGGTGGTAAATACAGTTGATGTGCACTGTTTCCAATCTCAATCAAATTGATCCAACCTCTCCTCGAAAAGTAGTGAGCATGCAGCTAAGCTGGAGATGTGATGAAGCTCTGCAGCAGGGGAGGTGAGTGAGGTCAGCAGCTGTCCATGCTGTGAGCCACCACACAGCCTGAGGTCAACATTAACGGCATCTTTCTTTGTGGAGAAAAACACTGCGGCTGAAATTGTGGGTACTTCAGGCATTGTTCCAGAATGGGAATGAGGAGAGGCCGTCAGAAGGAGATCCAGCTGCAGTGGCAGGAACAGGGTTCCTGGTTCTGCAGGTTTTGGATGGGGAGCAACGGTGCTCAACAGCGACCAGATAGTGGAAATAGCCATCGGTATACGGCTTTTCTCCAATTCCGTTCTCCACCGACATTTGATCAATATCATCAATTCTGAAATTTGTTTACTCATGTTCACATAGCTTCTGCACCTATAATTGTGGAGCTGTCCCACAAAGTCAGCCTTATTCATCAGAGACATATACTCTGACCTGAGGAGAGACCTTCACACCTTACCCAACAAGCTGCTCAAGTACATTGAATCTCTTCTCCCATTGGCCCCATGGCAGTGTGCAGGCCTCTCCATCCTCTGAGCTGCCCCAGGATGTCCAGAGGACTGTCTGCTACCTGGATGAAGAACACAGAGGTGGGAGGGTCCTGACACCTACCGAACACCAGCACCACCACATGGCAGGTGTGGCCATCCTTCCTGTCAGACATCATCGGAGGGTGCATGATGCCGTAGAGTGTAAATGAAGGCGGTTTCTGGTACCAGCCTGCATCAACACATGGTCACTATCCTGTAGGCCTCAGCAGCTCACTACAACTTGACCCTGATAGGACATGAAGACTGCCTGTATGCTGTTGGAGGAGTACAACATGAAACCCTGTCCTCTCTGTAAGAGAGAGAGGTACAGGGGTGTCTGATCTTAGCTGAGTTTGTCTCCCCACTCCCTTCCCTGCAGCCTTGGTGGCATCTGCTGTAGCCATGAACAGGATGTTTATCTGTCTGGAAAGGGAGGGGCCACAGACATCCCTTGAGTACGTGCCTGAACCGGACCGGTGTATGATCACCACACTCATCCATAACCACAGTTATGGTCTTTATATGGTGGCCCATAAGGACATCTGTATGTCATCTGACAGGCCCTGTGATGATTTCTTACCATGTGTGATGGACTGCTACAGCCTGACCTCAGGACAGTGGTTGGCCATGTCAATTAAGTATAGAAGACAGTAAAGGCTCTCTGCTGGCTGCTGCGGTCAGAGGAGACTCTGTGTTCCTCTAAGCAGACATGTTCACAAGTGCACCAGACCATCACAGATGGAGACTGAGCGTGAGATGAAGGCTTTGGCAGGATTGGATCCATATACATTTTGATGGGGCTGCCTAAAAGCTGCTGTCTGTCAACAACTGTCTGGATCTGACCCAGGACCAAGACCTCAAGGACTGATGACTGTCTAGATTATCCCACAGTGCACTGATAACCTGTGAGCTGCTGACAAAATCACATCAAAGCTGTTCCTTTAAAAACCAGTCTGGTATATTACATTTGGTATGATGCTTGAGTGTTTTGGATGTGGCTCAAAACAAATCCAGAGAATCAAGACAGATCAGACAAACAAACCTTTGGGTCAGACAAACTTATTTGGGAGAAACTAAGCTGAGAATAAAATTAATAAGCAAACATCCATCACCGTTTGACCTCATAACTTCAACTCTGACCTTCTGTGCCTGTGGATGTGTTCACATGAAATTTTCCTGCTCACACTGGGGATCACTATGTAAACTGTTGGCCTGTACACAATACTGTCCCGATGTTTGGAGATCACAGTGTATTTGATGGCAGTAGAAATGATTGACAAAACCTACAGAAATAATGTCAGAGTGATCCATTCAGGTATTAAACTGAATCAGTGAGAACATGTTCTGTTTCTGTTTGATGTTTCCCCAAGTTTTCTGTTTGGAATCGGTCCCTGAAGAACCCTGCTCCTGTTTTAACAAACAAACCTCAGATCCTTTAGACACTGTTTTCCCAGAGATTCATTCTAGGAAGTGAGTTAATCAGGCCAGAAAACAGAAAATGAGAGAAAAAATGGACACTTCACTTCAGCTGAATAAAAACATTAACCTGGTATCATTTGATAGCACAGCTTTAATGAATCTCTCACAATTAGAACTACTGACATCACTTCAGATATTTACCAAAACAAAGTGTGAACATCATCATCGTTGTCGTCGTCATCAACCATACAGTTACAAGACAAAAGCATTATAATGTGAAGGCCACCGTCCATCTTCAGACATAATAACCTGTGTTTAGTCATTCTTCAAAATATGTTCTTGGAGCACAACATACAATTGTGTGTGTGTGTGTGTGTGTGTGTGTGTGTGTGTGTGTGTGTGTGTCGGTTATCATACATCTATAGCTGAAGTTCATCAATACGCCGGTCGCCACACCGCACGACTTCTGTCCAAAACACAACGAAGAGTCGTTATCGCTCAAAACGCTAAACCCAGCAGCGACGCCCCGCCCCGAGAGCAGAGCAACATGCCCCGCAACGTCAGCAGCATCTCGGATCGCCCACAGGCTCGGTGCATGCCTTGTTTTCCATCAGCAGGCCGTCTTCGCATTCCACTGTCACGCAGTGGTTACACCGCCGGGCCTCAGCCCATGCGCTGGTTCCGGAGGTAACGAAAGAGCGGCGGGTTGTCGTCAGCGCCGATACCTCCTGCCCGCTCATTACAACACCCCCACCACATATCTCGCCAGCGAGGTCAGCTTAGTCTTTGACAGCCAGTGACAGCTCATTGTTACTTGAAGAGAAAGAAACATGGCAGTTTGCTGATGCAGCGCAGCACACCAGCCCGCCGCCAGTTCAACTACCAGCAGCACACAGATGCACGGACTTGTGCATACGGCAGACAGGATTGTCAGACACACGACAGACAGCAGCCATCGCGCCTGCACCAAATTGGATACTTAAGTGTACCTGAGTAACAGAGTCACTTTCCACCTCTAACAATCTGCCAATCTGTCACATTGTGTGACCACAGCTTTAAAACCACTTATCTGTCACATTGATCCACTGTCTGTACATTACTTCAGTCTGTGCTCTGCTGCTCAGGAGCTTTTCCGTGCAGTGAAACACAATCTGTGTGAGAGCACAGTGACCCGTGGTGTCTGACACAATAATACACTCTTTAAGTCATTAGTTGGTCCCGCTGAGGGAGCAGCTGACACATCAGCTCATGTTGACTGACAGGGACGAAAATACTGAGCGGCTGATCTGAAATCAGAAAGTTTGTAAAACCATTAAACATGTCAGTCATTCTGCATCAACCCACTGTTCATGTGACAGTGAAAAACAAACCATGTGGCATGAATCTTTCTCTTCATAAATTCGTAACTGAAGAGTAGGAACAAGCAAATATTCACTGAAACTTAATCAAGAAGTTCAAATGTGTTATAACAAGCAGAGATTAAAGAGTGTGTGTCCGCCCTCTTTCCCATCAACCCTGTCCTGTCCTTTGTGGTTTATTCAGAGTTGACATGAGAAGATGTCATGGGAAAACACATACTACAGAGCAGGCAGTGGAAACTCCGAGGATCTATTTTTACACTGGCTTACAGTGGCTTAGTATACTGTATTTCTCTTTCATTCCCACCTCCAGTTGGCTTACTGCTACATACAGATACTGAATGTGTATATACTGTATATATTGATATATACTGCATGTCAGTGTATTGAGATGTAATGATTCTGAAACAAAGACCAATACAAACAATCTTGTATTGTGATATAGGAAAATAGAAACATAATACACCAACTAACTGTTTGTGTGACTGACTGACCTGATCCGGGGTCTGCTGGCCCGTTTTCTGCAGGGCGATGATGGCAGTACGGAGGGAGTAGCCCCTGGCTGTGATGGCCCCCAGCAGCTCTCTCTCCTCTGGGCTCAGAGCTGACAGGAGCTCTGCTGATGAGTCGGAACCACACTGCAAAACAGGGAGTTTCAAGACAGTTTTAAAAAGCCGTGTTTTTGGGAAACGAATTTTTGGTCTGAAAGAAAAAAAAAAATCTTGTTAAATATGTTTTGAATTAGGAAAGTCATCTCATGTGACAAAAAATATCTAAAACTTTGTCTTAATAAGGTATTCCAGCTAATATTGAGCTAGACTTCAGATATAAGAATCTTATGAAATGGCACAGATTAAGTTTGTGATTTTTATTCATTGTCAAAGAGTGTGAGTTCTGTCAGACCTTACAGTCGTGTTTAAGAACCTGCTGCTTAATAGCTCACATTATTACTGTACAGAGAACCACAGTCTGGTCTACATGACACACACATAGCAAAACAAGAATGAACAAAAAACTGCAAGGCTCACAAACACATGACAAAAACTGAAAAATACAATTTAACAAGACCCCTCAGTGACTGTGGAGAAAGACTCCAACTGATCCAAAATGCTGCAGCATGGAAGGAACTAGAAAAGGAGACCATATTTCTCCCGTGTTAGCTTCTCTACATTGGCTCCCAGTCAGTCTCCTCCTCACCCAGGCACCATTGTATCTTAAAAAGCTCCCTATTATCCCACCAGAACATTGCACTCCCAGAATGCTGGTTTACTGTTGGTTCCTATAGTCTCCAATTGTAGAATGGGAGGCAGGTCCTTCACCTATCAGGGTCCTTTACTGTGGAACTTTCTCCCAGTTTGGGTCCAGGAGGCAGACACCCTCTGCACTGCAAGAAAAAACTTAAAACCTTTCTTTTTGATAAAACTTATAGATTGCGGGGGATTTTCCCACGATGTACTGAGCTCCTCTCCCCTTCTCTATCTGTTCGTATTCATATCCCATTGACCCATGTCTCTAACTTGACATCTTGCCTCTCTCGTAGTTTAGTGCTCTTTCTACACTTTCATCTTTCTTCTTTTCTGTAGCAGGTATTTCTGCCTTCCAGAGCTGTAGAGTCTCATCTGTGATGGCAAGCCTCCTACTGTTCTTACAACCCTGCTCAGCACCTGCTGTTATTAATCTTACTCTTAGTCTTCTTGCTACTACTACTATTATTATTATTATTATTACTTAACATCTCTATATCTTTAAGGATAAGCAGTGTAGATAGTGGATGGATTATCTTGTACTGAGCAAAAAAATCTGCTAATGGGCATAATACAAATTTACTTGGCTAGAATTCTTAAAACTAGCATTAGAGTGCAGCCATGGAAAGACCCAATAAAAATGCCATAACTCATCTGCACATACCATTATGTTTGTGTGTATCAAAGGGGCCTGGGTTAGAAGAATCAAGCCCGGGCCCTAGAGGACAGACAGACTGCACTGCTGAATCAGTCAGACACATTTAATGTGATCTGAATGTCTCACATTCTTTGTATAACTCTGAGGCGCAGCATTGCTGAGAAAGACATTTTCAGAGGACTTCCACCTGCTAATCCTGATTAACTCCTTAAAACCTGGCTGGATTCAGGGAGCAGACTTTACACAGTCTATTTTCAGAGTCCAGATCCCTGAAAACATTTTGGAAATGTGAGCTGAAAAAAAGATGGTGAGATATAGATTTCCTTTTCCAGCTAACACAATGCTGTAATTAGTTACCTCTTTCAAGGATCAAATCTGGAAATAAACAAAGTCACTGTGTTGTGTTGTGGAGTGAGGGACGTCTGTCTGTTCCCGACTAACGTGAGGAGATTAATAGCATGGTCCAGGAAAAGGTACCACCCAGAGCTTTAGGCTGTAATCATAGTCAGAGTGAGGGCTATCTTTACTGCAGACAGGTGAGCATTAGCTCTCTCTCAGCCACACTATAAGCTCTCAGTCAGCCAGCCCCATGAACGACAGAGCATAAGATTGTTAAAGCATTTATCAGATTGTGAGTGAGAGACATGGAAAAGCACAGGTTACCAAGGTTTCTCATTAAAACATTCACCTAGTTAACTGGTACATTGCAGTATGACAGGTTTAGTTGTGTAAAAATGTGTATGTTTCATATAATGTAGTTGGTTGTTTCTGTGCAATGGATTTGAAACAATCACTGTGAGGTTAAAGTGCTGTCTCTCAGCATTAAAGCCACTCATTTATATTTTCATATCAACAGAGAATGGAATAATTGCGTGAAATTTGAAATTTGTTGCTCATAGTGAATACCTCGTCCACCTGATGGCAGCTCTGGTCATCAGTGGTATCGGTTAGGACACACTGTACTCACCAAAGTAATTGCAAAGTGACTTGAGATGATGTATGTTATGTTTTGGCCCACTTCAAATAAAACTAAATCAGAAATAAAAATGAATTGAATGGTTAAAACCAAATCCAGTGGAGTAACAGGCATGAGCAGTCACATAATCATCCAGCCTGTAAACACACCAATAGTTTACTCTGAGGTACACTCAAAAGTGAACTCACCTTTAATGTATGCAGACTAGGGTTCCCATTTTTAAGAAGGGGGACCAGGTGGTGTGGTTAAATTATAAGGGTATTACACTGCTCAGCCTCCTAGGAAAAGCTCACTCACTGGAAAGGAGGCTCTGACTTGGCCATGGAACAGTCTTTACCCTTGAGGGGTCTTGGGAGATTGCCCATCCAGTTTACATATGATTTGTGGAAGGCAAAGCTCTCAATTTACCATTTGATCTATGTTCCGGCCCTTACCTATGGTCACAAGCTTTGGACACCTTGAGAATTAAGGTGGTTCAGGCCCCTGTTTAGGACACCTTTGCGCCTTCCTTTGGAGCTCTTCCAGGCACATCCAACTGGGAGACCCCAAAGTGGACCCAGAACTCTCATGTGGCCTGGGAATGCCTAAGGAGGAGGCTCCTCTAAGGAGGAGCTGGAAAACGTTGAAGGAGAGAAGGATGTCTGGACTACCTTGTGTGACCTGCTGCCACTGGGACCCAACCCCGGATAAACGGCAAAAAATGTAGAAATGGATGGATGTAATTTACTGTTTGTTTGGTAGAATGCGTTCTTGAAAACATCACACACTGTGGGTGAGATGTTTTACAGTTACAAAGAGCACAGACTTTACATTTCATCCGACCTTCCCTCACTGTTCATTTCCAAGCTGTGCTTCACACAACCTGGGCCTCAGTTATGTTCTCTAAAGTGTCAGACTGTCAGAGGTATTACATTTTTTTTCTCTTACCGTATGTGTTGTGTTGAGGTTGGTGATGCTGGGGAGCTTGTGGACTGTATTGGCTCTGGTGTTGGGTGCTCTGATGTTGGTGGTACTGGTGTTGGGGGTTCTTTGTGTGGAAGGGCTCTGGACTTGGCTGTCTATGTTGGGATCAGGTTGTGTGGACTTCTCCAGCACAGAGAGGGAGCGCTGTCGTAGGTTCTTCCTGCGCTGGTGCGGAAGGCTACTCAGACAGGTCGGAGGGTTCAGCAGGTCTGGGACGAAGGCTTTCGGTGCTTTCTGCTGACAACGCTGATGTGAAGCAGTAGGAGGCTCTCCACTTGGGTGGCTTGTCACTGACACACGTGTCTGAGTTTTCTGTGCTACACTCTCCCCTTCGTCGTCAGAGTCTGAGATGGTGAACTTGGGGCGTAGCACAGCAGGGTTGAGGCTATAAGAGCGCTGTCGAGGGTTGGGCTCCCAGAAGTCAGAGTTATGGCGGCTGGCCAGGCGGCTCTGCTGAGGGCTACTGAACATCATCCAGTATGGAGGACAAGATGGCAGCAGTCTTGATGAAGAGGAGGAGAGCTGAGGCCAGTGCTGACTGGTGAAGCCACTCTGCAGCCCAGTTAAGACCCAGTTCTCCAGACTGAACTCATACTGTCACATGGACACAAAACATGTTGGTGATAGAAACAATTCACTAAAATCCACAGCTCTGGAGCTCTCTCTTCATCCTCATATCATTATTTCACTAATGCTAGGTTGTTGCTGAACTGTCACCTACATCAGCATGAAATTAGCATGTCAGTGTCAGTCAATCTATTGGTAAAGGACTGTTCTGAAGTGAAATATCTCAACACCTATTACAGGTGTTAATATAAATCTTCACTTCAACAATATCTTGACTTTTCATCTCAGGCAACTAAATCTTAATCAGTCCTATCAACAATGGCTCGTGATGACATATCTAAACATGACAAGGCGTCTAGAGCAATGCTAGCAGCTATCAGTTTCTAAGTCTAGCCAGTCTTCTATTACTGTATGCTAATGCTAACATTTGCTAGTTAGCAGCAAACACAAACTAGAGTTGAGGCTGATGGGAATGTCATTATTTTAGTAACAATAGAAGTGGACAAATTCCAGTGTTGACCTGATTATGGCACTGGGTGAAAAGTCAGAGGATTACCAGAGTTATTACAGTTAATTCTGGGGGATACATGACTGTCTGAAACACAGTTCAACACAATCCAGGATCACAGGTCAGTAGGACTCACCCTCTGACGGTCATGAAAGTCATAGGTGTTACAATACTATAATAATAATATAATAATATTTCTTTAGATAAGTGAAAATTTTGAGCTGCTGGTTGGCACAGGATAAAAAGTCAAAGAATCAATATAGCATGGAGGCATGCTAATGGCTGCTGAGGCTGATGAAGTACAGCTTGTTTGATTTAATAGCACCACTGTGGCAGCACCTACAGGCCAAACTTTACATTCTGCACATCTACCCTGCAAGTAGAAACCCAAAAACCCCACAATATGAGGCTAATAGTCTAAATCCACATCTGCAGCCACTGAAGGCTACAATAAAGTTACTTTGGCTAGATACTGGTAAAAGTCTGGATTTTTTGAGCCAGGACTTGTAAAGTTTGTATGTTTGTTGATGCCAGAGGAAATTGTACAGGTTGATGGGAGCAGAACACTGACATATCACCTTTTAAGTTGACATAATTATTCATTTGGAGGTAGTGAAACTTAAGTGTCTCTAGTGATTACACTTACTTACTTACTACTTACTATTTTATTGTTAACACAAAATAATTAGCATGTAAAATAAGAGGCTGTTTTGAACGATTGTAAACCAATGAAATATATTGTAAGGCACATGAGCCAACAACAGATTTGCTATTTCATCAAGGATATCAAAGCTGCATTCTTTTTCCTGTATGTGGACAGCAAAATAAGCTAAACACTACCTCGGCAGCAAAGAAGGTACAGTGTGTGGTTGTGAGGTGAGGTGAGGTATATGCGTATCACACATACACACATACTGTACACAATGAGACAAAGAGGACTCCATGCTCACCTCGTTCTCCTGTAGTATGGTGAGATAATCAGGGATAATGATTTTAATATCTTCTTTGACTTCCTGTGAGACAGCCTGTGGCATCTTCAGAGGGACACTATCCATTCTGCGCAGTTCACACACACACACACACACACAGTTTTTAAACTTTCTATACCATTCACCAAAACTGAAATACATGCCAACTGTTACAGCACAGATTCAAGCAGATTTTAGTGTTCATAGTGTTCATGCTACATTTTTTACGATTGTTAATTATATTTTGTTGTTTTTCAACCTAGACCTGATTAAGATATTATTTCCCTTCATTTATTTTTGCGCTTTCCAAACTCTGAGTTGAAGGGGGAGGGAGAAGTGAGACACATGAGCCACAGTTTGCAGGGAGTTGCAGTCGTCTCAGTTTAGTCAACTTCAGGGACATTTCAGGGACATTTTTTATTTTTTCATTTCTCACCATTCATCACTCTCCATTATTAAATAACATAGTTCCCAGATGTATTGATAATGAAGATAACTGTTCATTGCAGCCTCCTGTAATGGAATAATGCAACCTTACCTGAGGTTTGTTAATTACATGACAAAGAAAAACTAAAGTAACTCAATAGAAACACACATAAATTATTACAATATAAACTAAAACAGTACAGATCCTAAAACTAGACCAAATTTCTGACAACTCTATAATTATCAAATGATGTAGACAGAAATCATATACATTAGATACTTTGGGACTTTGGGGGCCTGTGATCAGTTGCCCACTTGGTGATCCAGCTTTAAACACCACAGATTTCTCTCTATTCTGCCAAATAAATTCATTTCATTTCTCCTTAAACCTCTCTTTAATTCAGCTTTGTTCTGAATGAAATCCACTCACTTCATGCTACAGTCTCACCCGGTCTGATATTTAACTTACAGTGGCCAATGTCAGCTACTGTTATATATATTGTTATAAGATGCTGTTAAAGTAACATTACTGGCTCACTTTGTTAACTTCTCATATCATATCATAGATACACATCACAACATCTTTAAAGGCAAATTTATCTAGTAATTACCACCAAACAACCAGTCACGAATCGTCCATCACAGTACACTGGGTCCATGAAGACAGAGAGACGTTCAGACACACAGATCTGAGAAAAGCTGAAAGCTAAATCAGATTTACTTTCCCAGAAATCCTGTTTGTTCCCACCTCTGCCTTTTTATATCAGTGGAGTGTGTTATACAATGAAGAGTAAATGGTGTACGGGGAAAGGATTACAGATTACAACACTGTGTTTGTTAAGATAACCAGGCAGGCTGACACTCTCTCCATGCAACACAGACACACTGTGCACTTACATGATAAAAAATGAAGACGTGTGTGTAGTGACAGTGGTCGAACCATAAGGCAGAAGCAGACGTGTGATGAGGTAAATCTGCTCAGTGTCCCTGCTGTCCAGCAGAAGTTAATCTTATATTTACTCCAGAAACACCGAAACACAGATCAAACAGATGGTCCAGGACTTACTACAGCACACAGGACAGATGCTCCATAAGCTCATTGTGCATCTCTGACGTGCACTTATTTACGTGCTAATGCTAAGAGACACTTAACATCAAATGCACAGGAGCACAGCCAGGTGTATAGCCACTACAAGACTTCACTTAATAAAAGCCAGAATTTTAGATGTGCTTCCTGGTGAACAAACACCAGACATTCTTCCTCTCTATTCTCATTTTTACTGTGAAACTTAATTTTATAACTATATTGCTTTTACTCATCTGTGGTGTGGATATGAGATGAAAAAAACATTGTGATGAAGGAAACATTCACCTTTTGTGAGCTTTAACTGAACTATTATCAGTCTCTAACATCATTAAGAGTCCTTCTCACAGCCTTCTAAAAACCTTTTATTAAAAAGCCTGTTATCAGTGTTGGTCCATTGTGAGTTTTATCAGTTTAGTTGACTTTTTTTTTTAGATTTTGTTGTTTTGTTTGTTTTTTTTATTCAAATCACTATATTTTTGTATTGTATTTAATTTTGTATTTAATTACTTATTTGTTTTAATTTTGTTTTCCCACTTGGTAACATAGTTTTAAAAAGTGCTGTATGAATCAAGTTTATTTTCTCATTATTGGCTGTTCTAACAGAGAAGATGTGAAACATGTTCAAAAGTAAAAGTACACTCTACTTTTCAAAAGAAAAATAACCTTTGTGTTACAGGTATATCATAAAGTCAATTAATAAAGAAATGTGGTCCTACCTGTGTTTGGTTAGAGCTGCAACGACACTTTGTTTCCTCTCTGGTGTGTGTTTATGTGTGTGAAGCTTCAGTGGACTGTAGGTTAACTTAGAGGTGGTGCTCTAAGGAGAACTACCTGGAACACTAATCTATTGACCCAGAGTAAACCCCGTCAACTGATTTACTGTCCACCCACACACACACACAGACATCTGAAGTCAACAGAGATGAGAGTATACTCATGATGTAAACTCTGTGATGTCAGGTCACTTTCCCATTTTTAGAACTTCTAGCACACTACTGATTATTCTTATTGTGTAATAAACTACCTATGAGTGCCTCCATTCCACACACTGTATAGAAAACATGACGTCCACCTGGATATATAATAACCGTAAGAACATTATGTCACTGTTAGCAGAAAGTCATCTGTCCAGAACATGAGTGGACAGATGTCACATCTGTTGTTAATGTTCCTGACCTCCTGACCTTTCATCTAGTGGACACTCTTCACACAGGATGAATCCTTCTTTGTTTTGGACCTCTGACTTTTTTTGTCACTGCCACCATCATGTCCAAATATACACAAACCTTTAGCACAAACTCAACCTATTAGCAATAGACCAAAGCCTTATCCACAGCTAAATGTAATGGGTTTGTCGGCCCAGGCATATGTCCCCTCCAGACAAGTTTTCAACAAACAGACATGGTCACAGAGCAGAACCTCTTGGAGGAGAAAGGAACATACTGGTGGGTAAACAAATGTGTCTTATTTCTTTCTGTTCCATTTGTGCTGATTCAAAAATTACTGCAGAGTAAAAAATCCTCCACCCAACAAAACATTTTCATTAATACTGAGTGAAAAACAGATGAAATACACTAACAAACAGGAGAGATATAACTTATATATTCAATTTTCCACAACTGACCAAAGGAACTGAAGTTACCTTGCTCATGGGTGAAATAAAATGTGTATGGTTCTGATTTAGTTTTTGTGAATTACCAGCAAATGGTGTCAACTCAGTTTCTGCATTTTTATCGTCTGACTTTTTAAACATAAAATAATGTCATTACATCAACATTGTGGTTTTTTCTCCTCATCATGCTGCAGAGCTCTGGGTGTAAAATGACAAATAATTTGAAATTCAGTCACAGTTTCAGATCCTGATCTCAGTTACCTTTGTTCCACTTTAAGAGGTGGACTTGCTCTCCTGTCCTGTTGTGAGAAGTGAAGGAGAGCCAGTAAAGGACTAAAGCAATCTGTGTAACAAGTGTAGGTGCCTATCGTCCCTCCAGCTGGGTTCATACCGAGGGCTTAAGACATCAGCTGAGAGCTGTGTTTTACGCCCAGTTGAGTACATACAGCAAGTCAGAGCCTGTCCAGTCAGTGTCAGCAGTTTGCAGAGCAGAGGCCCAGTCCTGGGTCTGATGTGGGGGGTCTGGCAGAATCCAGCTCTGAGGAACCAGAAGAACCATCAGGATGATCTACAACTACAAACACAATCCCACTCTCTCCTGAAAGAAAAACACATTAGTTATTCTACCTTTACCTCATCCTCTAAATGGTAGCACAGGTGTGTGACAGCCCTTCATTGAGGACATGTGATAGCAGGAAAGTCAGAGAAGGCCATTAAACGAATCCAATGTTGTCTGAATTCATTTATGATCCTGATTTTGATGTTCATTCACTATCACATCAGTCGAAGATACTTGTGGTGGAAATTTCGTTGAATTACAGGAACTGGCCCAAAGTAAACCCAAGTGTTCTGCTCCCTTCTCCTGCTGTG
>BRZM01000033.1:7970040-7993088 GCA_033238685.1 Lates japonicus | reverse complement strand
TTTTCCCACAGGAGCAGAAAAAAGATAGCAAAGTACAAGGCAGCAGCATCTCTGATTCAGAAGAGAGGAGACGAGCAGCTGCAGATCATCTCACCATTCAGAGATGAGAGCAGAAGCAAACCACCACCATCATCATCCCCTGACAGGCTGATGCAGGAAAACAAACTCTCCTCATCCAACGGAGAGGTGAACGCGCTCAGAGCAGGAGACATTGTGGTCACATGGAAAGATGGCAACACTTCCTGCCTGTACTCAGATCCTGCAACACAGGTGGAGGAGCAGAATGAGAAACAGGAGGAGAAACAGGAAGAGGAACAGGAGGAGAAAGAGGAGGAGAAACAGGAAGAAGAACAGGAAGAGAAACAGGAGGAGAAACAGGAGGTGGTAACAGCTGCTGAGCAGTAGGCTCATGGCAAAGTGAAGACAATGGAGTGAAAAATTCAGATTACAGATTTAATGTACAATGAATAATCTCAGCCTGTGACACAGCTCAGCTCCTCCAGCATGAGAGTCTCTAACAGTTCAATAAATCCTTCCAAACCTTAAGTCCACATTAACTGCAAAGTTCTAAAGGTGAAAAAATCTATTCCGACTAGAAGAAGAAGACTAGAATGAGACACTGTGTGATCATTAGACATACACTGTTTCATCGTGTTGAACTCTTCCTTTAATAGGATATGAAGATAATGAACTATGATGCAGTCTGAATGTGTGGTTGCAGATCATGAACTAATAAAATCACTACTGGAAAAAGCTCCTGTGATGGTTTTCTTTAAGACGTGGTGGACTGTGCTTGGGTGGACACCTCACATTCTCACTCAGAATATCTGGGATCTTTATCACTGACTGGTTTGTTATTGAAGATAGCACCTATTATGTGTATGTTGATGAGTGTAGTGTGAACGATGTCCCCATCTTTTGGCTCCATTTGCCAACAGTGTGTCTTATGGTTTTTGTGACTTGTCTCCTTCCTTGGAGCTCATTCTTCTCTGTTGTGAGCGTCAGATGATATACCTATCAGCTAATGGTTTTCCATATATGTTGATTGGCTCCATGGCCAGCTGATCAGATGGTTCACTACAACTGTGAAGGCAGAAAGGAAGGAAAGGAAAAATATCTTTGACTTTTGTTGCTTTCCCATACTGGAACAAGTCATAGCTGAAACCTCAGGGACCTCTCTGCTCTTTTAAAACTTTTTTTTTTCTGATAAGTGTTGGAGGAGTTTCTGCTTTATCTGGTCAAAAAATGTGACTAAGATTTGTATTTAAGAGTTTTAATCGATCACACATATATTCATTGAAATTGTATATTTATCTGGACCATATGTCTTTGACACTTGACAAGTTCCATTTACTTCAGGTAATACCACATACTAAACGGTAAGACACGTTGTCTGACCACATCTAAAGTGTTCTCGTGCACATGTTCAGAATTTTTGAAAGTGTTGACTCTGAAAGGCAGGGTCATCATATGTTCTTCCCACCACCTCTCCAATCTCTCTGCATCAACTCTGTGTCTTTGTAGTCTTAACATCATAAATCATACTCATGGCAATAACAGTGCACACTTTCAGAGCTTATAAAGAAGTTCAGAACCCACCTTCTCTCTCTCTCTCTCTATCATTCATCATCATTTCCTTAGGATTTTCATGGTACTGCTCTTCATGTCACTGTGTTCATAATGTTGTTGCATACACTCATCAGGCACAACATTAAAATCATCAGTCTAATATAATGTAGGTGCCCCTTGTGCCACCAAAGCACCTCTGACTCATTGGTGCATGGACACAGGACCTCTGAGGGTGTCCTGTGGTGTGGCACCAGGACATTGGCAGCAGATCCTTTGGGTTCTGTGGGTTGCGGGATGGGGCCTCCATGTATATGGCTTGTTTTCCGGATCATCCCACAGATGTGGGATCTGGAGAGTTTGAAGGCCAGGTCAACACCTTGGGCTCTTTGTTGTGTTCCTTGAGACATTTCTGAGCAGTTTTTGTGTTCTGGTGGGGGAACTGTCCTGCTGGGGGAGGCCCCTGTCACTGGGGAGTGTTGTGGCCATGGGGTGTGTGTGCTTAGTCTGCAACATCCAGATGAAGGACCCAAGGTTTCTCACTAGAATGTTGTGTTGTAACCAGATGATCAATGTTATTCACTTCATCTGTCAGGTTTTAATGTTGGGGCTGATCAGTGTAAGCCTTTCACAGTGTCAGTGGAGAGTGTTTGGGGGTGGGGTGTCAGAAGATCTTGAATCCTTTGAGCAGGGTGAGTGTGGCGGCCCTCCGTTTGCTCTGAGCTCTGGACGTCTTCACGGTCACCAGTTTGGCCGTGGCGGGGGCCGGCAGCTCCTTGTAGCAGGGAGTGGTGAAGGAGGGGACACCAAGGAGCGCCTTGTCCTCGCTGACGTAGACAGCTGGTACCAGACGACCACGCTCCCCTCCCCGCCTCACCCTCCTCACAGCCTCATAGAAGACGTGCTGCACAGATGGGAAGTCCAGACAGGCCGACACCTCAAAGAACAAACAGCCAAAACGAGATGCCAGGGCCTCGCCGTCACACTGACTCACCTGTCTGAGACACAATACAACAACTCACACTTCACTGAAAACTAGGAAAGAACAGGTATGCAGCTGCACAAGCAACAAAAAGTTTGCACTGATAAAACTCTTTTCATATTATATACAATTGCATTTGTTAATTTTTAATTCTCATTTTGCTTGAAGATTGTAAGACACAAAGTGCAGAGTGCAGCGTGTTGACCCCATCTCCAGCATGTTTGGGAAGAGACCAGGTTCTGTTCCTTTCCTTAAATAAAACTGATCAATCAGGTGAATACCAGTGAGTTATCCTATCTTTTCCTCTTAGCTTGTATGTGGTGCATGTTTGTTAATGACTACGAGAAAGTTTTTGTAAAAAAATTTCAGACATATATTGGTTTGGTCTTAGGTTTCTCTGTATAACTATATGGGATTTTATCTTCTTTAATCTTGGATTTCTGAGGCAAACAATACAGCAAGGATCGCTAATATAACATGCAATAATTCTGTCAATCCTGTTGGGAAAAATAACATCACTTAGGGTGGACCATAAGCTATCCTTCAGATCTGGCCTTGTGAGTTTGTTATCAGCTGGGATAAATTGAGAGCACCACTAACCTCCTTAAGATAAACAGAGGAATCATGCAGCCAGTTCAGATTGAAGTCACCCACTACAATCAATTTAGTTTCAGAAAACATAAACAGAACCCAGATCAGCAGATGGGATCAGATAACAGAGCTAGTGATTTCAAAACATCTTGATGATGGCAGCATTTAGAATTTTTACATGGACACCTGATGTATGTGAATGCACCTCAGTTATCATGTTCAAACAAGCTACACACACACACACACACACACACAAATACTAGCCTGTATCTGTCCATGTCCAGCTTGTTGCCCAGCAGGATGATGGGAGTTTGAGGCCTGAAGGTTTTGTTGTGCAGGGCCAGTGTCTGCAGGTACAGCTGGCAGCCTTTAAAACTCTCCATATTGTCGATGCTGTAGACCACCAGGAAGGCGTTGGCCCATGACAAATAACGCTCACTGTTCATTGGACCCTCCTTTACACGCACAGACAAAACACACCTCTGACAGACACAGTTCTGACTCAGCTGCTGTTTGAAAGTCATTTCTTACACAAACTCTTCCCTTAATCTTCCCTTTGCCTTCGTGGTCTTTACTAAACAGTTTCTGGGCTTCACCAGCAGAGGTCAGGCCTCACTCAGAGATGGCTCTAAGGTTTGGTTTTAGTTTTGTTTAGATTGGTGTAGCAATCACTTGCTGCTTCCTGCTTCCTCTGAATCCTCGGTTGGACTGCACTCCATCAACAGCCTGTCAGACCACTGACCCCCACCCCCCCGCCGCCAAGCACTGTAGACTCATTCAAAGGTCTAACACCCCTCCTTCCTCACCTCCTTTGTTTTAACTGTTTAAACCACAGCACTGAAGAAATGCACTTTTCTTCCCCCTATGTTTGGAGAGGTTTAGTTTAGGAACATGGGTGGAGTATCAATAACACACCAATGTTTTGATTAATAATTACTGTATTTGCCATGGGTGATAATAGAAAACACTGAGTCAGGCAACTACTGACTATTTATTTTTCGATGTGGTGAGTAGCACATTTTTTTGTTTGTCATGGAAACAATAAAAAATCATATAAAACAACTGGCAGCAACAGACTTAACTTGAATATAGACAGCAGTATCTGTGAGTAAAGCCTTCAAGCCTTCCTATAGCACCATACACGTCAGACTGCCTATGATTCATACCTGGTCACAGGTGTCCATCACTCTCACCGTGACTGGCTGCTGGTCCACAATCTCTTCTGATGAGTAGATATCCTCTACACGGCAGCCATGGACACAGAGACGAGATAATTAACTTCTCACCAATATTTTAGGAGGTAGTGATCAGATGCTTAACTATATAACAATACTATATTACATTACAGAAGTATTCTCTGCTCCATGTAGTTAACGTCTCAGCAGTGAAAGTACTGGGTGTGTGTGTGTGTGTGTGTGTGTTTGTCCAGTGGTTCCCAGCATATGGGTCAGGCCCTTTTAAGGGTCACATACAGTCGTCAGATTCACTTTTTGGACTTTTGTCTAATTTCAGATTTTTGGTGAAATATTTTGGAAAAAGGGTTTCTGCAGGTTCACCAAGTATAACTGAAGACTTTTTATGACCTCTTTACTACCACAGGACTGTGATTAAATACCTGTTTAACCATCATATCAGCCAACCAATGGAATTACGGTATGATGGAAAACCGGCAATGACCATATGAGAATAACGTAATATCTCTTTTTGTCAGTTCCTCTCAGATGTATATAACAATCATTTTAATATAATTGATTGAATGATCAATTATATTAACCCTAACCCTAACCCTAAAAAACAGTTCATTCATAAATTAAGTTAATTAAATGTTCCCACCTCCTCCACTGTCATAACCATCCCACTGTTACTTGAGAGGTGTGTAATGTCTCAGATGAAATAAAATAACATATACTGTATTGTCCCTGAGGGACAGTATCCACACAGCTACATATAAGGTACATACAATATAGGTACATGATCTCCACATGTACATGACACAGAACAGACATGTAGACAACATGTGACTGTGCCTCTACTCATTCAAGATAAAATACAGTGACCTGTGGTCAATAAAGAGGCAGAACATAGTAAAAGACAAAAGGGAACTGGATTCTGTGCTTTTTAAAGCCTTCTAAGACCTGCAAATACCTTGCTATGAGACAACATGTATACCACGTGAGACGTTTACAGAGGAGTGTCTCTGTTGTGGAGCTGATAGCAACTCAGATCTGAGACACAGGGACGCACAGACAGACAATAATCTCATCATTTTAAAAACTTGCGAGACTAAAAATTTGGAAACCACTGGTTTATGTAAAATAGGCAGCTGTTACTCCCTGGTGGAGTAGAAACAAATGTCAATAGTCAAGTGAATAAGCAGAGTACGTCAGTGAGTGTAATAAGTTACTTTCCACAACAAATGTTTTATATACTACAGAAAGAAGAGAAATCAGACCTAGATGAGGGTCATATTCACTGATGAGGCGCTTGGTGAGGAACTTCACTGTTAGAGCTGTAAAATAAGAACAAACAAATAACACAATCATCTGTCTGTCTATCTGTCTGTCTGTCTGTCTGTCTGTCTGTCAGCTTGTCTGTGGGTCCTCAGGGGACTGGAGAGGTCACATGTAACATCAGTGTAAAACTCACAGAATCATCAGTCTGGATGTTGACACTGACAGAGAGACAGTCAGAGAGTGAGACAGACAGAGAGTGAGACAGTCAGAGTCTGACACTGCAACACTATCGGACACATATGGAGGTGAGATCAAATCAGTCAGCTGAATCCAAGTACAACAGAAATTCAAACAATGAAAATCACCATGTGAATAAAACTGTGTTCACTGTGCTAGAATTTTCCAGATCGGTGCATTCAGCTGCTCGTTGCTGAAGGAATGATGACTGTGATACATGAACACAGTGGAGCAGTTAAAATTCATTTACCAGCAGGAGCCAGCTGCACAGACTGAACTTTAAGTTTGAAAGTTTCTTAACACTTGAAACAATGAAAGATTTAAAGTCAGACCTGATTTCCCACAGCCCAGGACACCGAGCAGCACCAGGTTACACTCAGCAGGACCTCTGTCAGCAGTACTACACGTCCTCGCCTTCCCAAACATCAGTGACATGATTATTATCTTCTCTGCTTCAGATTCTCATCTCTCATCCACACTCTCATTAGATAATGGTAAAGAGGATAAAAATAAAAACAACTATATGTTGGCTTGTTTGTCTGAGCCTTGGAAAATGGAAAATAAAAGTCTCTTCCAAAGATCCGACAGGACAGATAACATGCTGTGCTGTGGTCACTGTGTGACTCTGCTGTTCCCAGGAGAGAGGAGAAAAACAGTGCCGCTGAAACTGATGCTCTGACCTCTCCATTTTAGGAAAAAGACTTCAAACCCAGCCTGTAAAACCTGAACTGAGACACAGCCGCTGATTCACTGAGCTACAAATCTGCGCACACGCACACACACACACACAGAGAGAGAGCTGGATTTTTGTCTTTCACTCGAGGAAGGCCTCAGGAACTCTTTTTACTGTGTGTTATATATATTTATACATAAATATATACTGTAGTATATATAACTGTAGTTAGTTTCATTTCTACGTCATGTTAAAAATTGCATTAACACAATAGTATAATCATTATTATAACAGAAACAGAAAACAGATGTAAAGCTAAGTAATATTGACATGAATGACAGATGTTACTTTAATCTAGTTGTTCTCTTCTTGAGTGTGATGATTGAAGGCCTCCTGGTGGACACAGATGGGGTTATACATTCATGTTTATTTTACCTCAGGTTATAAATTGAATGAACAAATGAGAGAGTGGATGGAAGTGGCAGGTTATGCACTTTCACTTCAATATCACTGCCTGTAGAGGACTGGAGATTTACCTTTGTCTTACCCCAGTAGTAATAGTAGTACCACAGTGGAGAGGCACTCAGTTATTAGTCTTGCCTGTCCTGCACTCAGATGTTGAATGAATGCTGAGATCCCGGCATGTATAACATTTGACCCAGAGGAACAACCCATTGTTGCTGCTCAAGGACAAATCCTCAGCTGTCCCACAACTGTCAGCCACAGACAAAGAGCAATATGAATCTTCAGCACACTCACAGCTACCCTGCCATTATCCAGCTCCTCTTTCTGCTCTGGCAGCATGTCATCATAATGTACTTGAACTTTGTCCACTGCTATGTATAGAGTGTGCTCTCAGCAGTGTGCTCTGGACAGGAGGCGTTCACACTCCCTTGCAGTGGGTGGTAAAATACAGTTGATGTGCACTGTTTTAATCTCAATCAAATTTGATCCAACCTCTCTCGTAGTGAGCATGCAGCTAAGCTGGAGATGTGATGAAGCTCTGCAGCAGGGAGGTGATGGAGTCCAGCAGCTGTCCATGCTGTAAACCACCACACAGCCTGAGGGTCAACATTAACGGCAGCTCTTTCTTTGTGGAGAAAAACACTCTGGCTGAGAATTGTGAGTACTTCAGAGCATTGTTCCAGTCAGGAATGAGAGAGAGCCGTCAGGAGGAGATCCAGCTGCAGTGTGTAGGGGCTCTGGGGTTCCTGGTTCTGCTGCAGGTTTTGGATGGGGAGCAACCGGTGCTCAACAGCGACCAGATAGTGGAAGCCATCGAGTGTACGGCTTTTCTCCAGGTGCCCGTTCTCACCAAACATTTGATCAATATCATCAATTCTGAGAACTGTTTACTCATGTTCCACACAGCTGCCACCTATGGTGTGTGGGAGCTGTCCCACAGGTCAGCCTTATTCATCAGAGACATGTACTCTGACCTGAGGGAGGACCTTCACACCTTACCCAACAAGCTGCTCAAGTACATTGAATCTCTTCTCCCGAGCAGCTACATGGCAGTGTGCAGCCACTCTCCATCCTCTGAGCTGCTGCAGGATGTCCAGAGGACTGTCTGCTACCTGGATGAAGAACACAGAGAGTGGAGGGTCCTGACACACCTACCTCGGAGCACCAGCACCACCATGGCAGGTGTGGCCATCCTTCACAATAGACTTTACATCATCGGAGGGGTGCATGATATAAGTAAGAGTGTAGTAGAGGCAGGTTTCTGTTACAACCCTGCATCTAACACATGGTCCACTATCTGTGGGCCTCAGCAGCTCCGCTACAACTTGACCCTGATAGGACATGAAGACTGCCTGTATGCTGTTGGAGGGGAGTACAACATGAAGGCCCTGTCCTCTGTGGAGAGGTACAGGGTGTCTGATGGCAGCTGGAGTTTTGTCTCCCCACTCCCTTCCCCTGCAGCCTTGGTGGCATCTGCTGTAGCCATGAACAGGATGTTTATCTGTCTCTGGAAAGGGAGGGGGGCCACAGACATCCTTGAGTACGTGCCTGAACCGGACCGGTGGCTTGTGATCACCACACTCATCCGCCAACACAGTTATGGTCTTTATATGGTGGCCCATAAGGACAATCTGTATGTCATGCGAAACGGGCCCTGTGATGATTTCTTACTGTGTGTGATGGACTGCTACAACCTGACCTCAGGACAGTGGACAGCCATGTCAGGTCAGTATGGGAACAGTAAAGGCTCTCTGCTGACTGCTGCGGTCAGAGGAGACTCTGTGTTCACTCTAAGCAGACATGTGACCACAGAGTACACTGTGGACCATCACAGATGGAGACTGAAGCGTGAGATGAAAGGCTTTGGCAGGATTGGATCCATATATACATTTTTGATGAGGCTGCCTAAAGCTGCTGTGTCTGTCAGCAACTGTCTGGATCTGACCCAGGACCAAGACCTCAGGGACCCCAGTGACTGTCCTAGATTATCCCCACAGTGCACTGATAACCTGTGAGAGCTGCTGACAAAATCACATCAAAGAGCTGTTCCTTTAAAAACCAGTCTGGTATATTACTGTTGGTGTGTGATGCTTAGTGTTTTGGATGTGGCTCAAAACAAATCCAGAGAATCAAGACAGATCAGACAAACAAACCTTTGGGTCAGACAAACTTATTTGGGAGAGGGGAAACTAAGCTGAAGAATAAAATTAGTAAGCAAACATCCATCACAGACTGACCTCCTGCTTCAACTCTGACCTTCTGTACTTACTGTGGATGTGTTCACATGAAATTTTCCTGCTCACTGAGGGATCACTATGTAAACTGTTGGCCTGTACAGCCTGTCCCAGTGTTTGGAGATCACAGTGCTTATTTGATAACTGATAGAAATGATTGACAAAACCTACAGAAATAATATCCAGAGTGATCCATTCAGGTAATGTTAAACTGAATCAGTGAGAACATGTTCTGTTCTGTTTTGATGTTTCCCCAAGTTTTCTGTTTGTGGGAATCAGTCCCTGAAGAACCCTGCTCCTGTTTTAACAGAAAACAAACCTCAGATCACTTTAAGACACTGTTTCCCAGAGAGATTCATTCTAGGAAGTGAGGTTAAATCAGGCCAGAAAACAGAGAAGAAAACAGAGAAAAAATGGACACTTCACTTCAGCTGAATAAAAACATTAACCTGGTATCATTTGATAGCATAGCTTTAATGAATCTCTCACAATTAGAACTACTGACATCACTTCAGATATTTGCAAAACAAAGTGTAGACATCATCATCGTTGTCGTCGTCATCAACCATACAGTTACAAGACAAAAGCATTATAATGTGAGAGGCCACGTCCATCTTCAGACATAATAACCTGTGTTTAGTCATTCTTCAAAATATGTTCTTGGAGCACAACATACAATTGTGTGTGTGTGTGTGTGTGTGTGTGTGTGTGTGTGTGTGTGTGTGTGTGTGTGTGTGTGTGTGTGTGTGTGTGTGTGTGTGTGTGTGTGTGTGTGTGTCTTGATCTGCTGTCTGTCATGCCACACGCATCATCAGCTCCTCAAGGGCCCGCTCCTGGTGGTTCTCATGGACCAGCAGCACCTCTTTGATGGTGTTCTGCTGGAAGCCCATCTCAGTAAACTGACCCAGCAGGTGAAGGAACTTCTCTGCCTTCAGAGGAAGAAACGATTCACTTTTTATCCAATTTTTAAATCACACTGACTTTTAGAAAAGGAGGGGCGTGGAGTCTTGATGCATGTCTCACCTTGGTCTCACAGTTCTGAAACATCTCCTGAGCCTCTTCTACCTGTGCGATGTCATAACCCAGCTGACACAGGTGGTCATACGCCACCAGGTAACTCAAGATCTGCACACACATACGTACACAGGTTCATTCAGTACAGGACACATCAGTGTCTTGTAGGTCAAAAAGCGAAAAGGAGAATAGTGCTCAAATGAAAGTTGTCCCTCTGTCACCTGGTCTGGGAAAAAAATAAAGAGCAGATCATCCAAGGCTGATACTCAAATTGATACTTAAGTGCAGTACTTGAGTAACAGAGTCACTTTCCACCTCTAACAATCTGCCAATCTGTCACATTGTGTGACCACAGCTTTAAAACCACTTATCTGTCATTACCCAGTCCACTGTCTGTACATTACTTTGGTCATGCTCTGCTGCTCAGGGAGCTTTTCCGTGCAGTGAAACACAATCTGTGTGAGAGAGCACAGTGACCGTCAGTGTCTGACACAATAGCCACACTCTTTAAGTGTTAGTTGGTCCCGCTGAGAAAATGACATCAGCTCATGTTGATGACGGGGACGAAAATACTGAGCGTGATCTGAAATCAGAAAGTTTGTAAAACCATTAAACATGTCAGTCATTCTGCATCAACCCACTGTTCATGTGACAGTGGCTCGCCATAATGGCATGAATTTCTCTTCATAAATTAAGTAACGAAGAGTAGGAACAAACAAATATTCACTGAAACTTAATCGAAGTTCAAATGTGTTATAACAAGCAGAGATTAAAGAGTGTGTATCGCCCTCTTTCCCATCAACCCTGTCCTGTCCTTTGTGGTTTATTCCAGAGTTGACATGAGAAGATGTCATGAGGAAAACACATGTACTAGAGCAGGCAGTGGAAACTCGAGGATCTATTTTTACACTGGCTTACAGTGGCTTGGTATACTGCTCTCTGTTCCACCTCCAGTTGGCTTGCTGCTACATACAGATACTGAATGTGTGTATACTGTATATATTGATATATACTGCATGTCAGTGTATTGAGATGTAATGATTCTGAAACAAGACCAATACAAACAATCTTGTGTTGTGATATAGGAAAATAAACATATTACACCAACTAACTGTTTGTGTGACTGACTGACCTGATCCGGGGTCTGCTGGCCCGTTTTCTGCAAGGCGATGATGGCAATGCGGAGGAGTAGCCCCTGGCTGTGATGGCCCCAACAGCTCTCTCTCCTCTGGGCTCAGAGCTGACAGGAGCTCTGCTGATGATCGGAACCACACTGCACCAAAACAGGGAGTTTCAAGACAGTTTAAAAAGCCGTGTTTTGGGAAACAATTTTTGGTCTGAAAGAAAAAAAAATCTTGTTAAATATGTTTGAATTAGGAAAGTCATCTCATGTGACAAAAAATATCTAAAACTTTGTCTTAATAAAATTATTCAATAATAATGAGCTAGACTTCAGATATAAAGAATCTTGTAAGAAATAAGCACAGATTTAAGTTTGTGATTTTATTCATTGTCAAGAGTATGAGGTTCTGTCGAGACCCAGTCGTGTTTAAAACCTGCTGTAATAGCTCACATTATTACTGTACAGAGAACCACAGTCTGGTCTACATGACACACACATAGCAAAACAAGAATGAACAAAAAACTGCAAGACTCCACAAACACATAATAAAAACTAAAAATACAATTTAACAAGACCCTCAGTGACTGTGGAGAAAGACTCAACTGATCAAAATGCTGCAGCATGGAAGGAACTAGAAAAAGAGACCATATTTCTCCGTATTGGCTTCTCTCGGTGGCTCCCAGTCAGTCTCCTCCTCACCCCAGGCACCATTGTCTTAAAAAAGCTCCTATTATCCCACCAGAACGCATTGCACTCCAGAATGCTGGTTTACTGTTGTTCTATAGTCTCCAATTGTAGAATGGAAGCGGGTCCTTCACCTATCAAGGGTCCTTTACCGGAACTTTTCTCCCAGTTTGGGTCCAGGAGGCAGACACCTCTGCACTGCAAGAAAAACTAAAACCTTTCTTTTTTGATAAAACTTATATCATGGGGATTTTCCCAACATGTACTACTCCTCTCCTCTCTATCTGTTCCGTATTCATATCCCACACCCATGTCTCTAACTTCCATCTTGCCTCTCGTAGTTTAGTGATTGCCTGAGCAACCCTGCTCAGCACCTGCTGTTATTAATCTTACCTTAGTCTCTTGCTACTACTACTATTATTATTATTATTATTACTTAACATCTCTATATCTTTAAGGATAAGCAGATAGTGGATGGATTATCATGTACTGAGTAAAAATCTGCTAATGGGCATAATACAAATTTACTTGGCTAGAATTTTAAAATTAGCATTAGAGTGCAGCCATGGAAAGACCTAATAAAATGCTATATAACTCATCTGCATATACCATTATGTTTAGGTATCAAAGGGCTCAAGAAGAATCCACTGGGCCCTAGAGGACAGACAGACTGCACTGCTGAATCAGTCAGACACATTTAATGTGATCTGAACAGTCTCACATTCTTTGTATAACTCTGATGCAGCATTGCTGAGAAAGACATTTTCAGAGGACTTCCACCCACAATCCTGATTAACCCTTTAAAACCTGGCTGATCTAGGAGCAGAGACTTTACACAGTCTATTTTCAGAGTCCAGATCCCTGAAACATTTTGGAAATGTGAGCTGAAAAAGATGGTGAGATATAGATTTCTTTCCGCCAATACAATGCTGTAATTGTTACCCTTTCAAGGATCAAATCTGGAAATAAACAAAGTCACTGTGTTGTGTTGTGAGTGAGGATTGGCTGTTCCCGACTAACGTGAGGAGATTAATAGCATGGTCCAGGAAAAGGTACCACCTAGAGCTTTAGGCTGTAATCATAGTCAGAGTGAGGGCTATCTTACTGCAGATAGGTGAGCATTAGCCTCTCCTCAGCCACAGTTAATTATGTTTCCTCAGTCAGCCAGCCCTGCTGAACGACAGAGCATAAGATTGTTAAAGCATTATCAGATTGTGAGTGAGAGACATGAAAAGCACAATAACAAGGTTTCATTAAAAACATTCACCTAGTTAACTGGTACATTGCAGCATGACAGGTTTAGTTGTGTAAAAATGTATGTTTTATATAATGTAGTTGGGTTGTTTCAGCAATGGATTTGAAACAATCACTGTGAGGCTAAAGTGCTGTCTCTCAGTAATAAAGCCACTTATTTATATTTTCATATCAACAGAGAATGGACAAATAATTATGTGAAATTTGAAATTTGTTGCTCATAGTGAATAATTTCGCCCACCTGATGGCAGCTCTGGTCATTGTAGTAGTATCGTTAGGACAATAATTGTACTCACCAAAGTAATTGCAAAGGACTTGAGATGATGTATTGTTATGTTTTGGCCTACTTCAAATAAAAAACTAAATCAGAAATAAAATGAATTGAATGGTTAAACCAAGTCCAGGAGTAACAGGCATGAGCAGTCACATAATCATCCAGCCTGTAAACACACCAATAGTTTACTCTACGTACACTCAAAGTGAACCCACCTTAATGTATGCAGACTAGGGTTCCATTTTTAAGAAGGTAACCAGGTGGTGGTTGTAATTCATAAGGCATTACACTGCTCAGCCTCCTAGAAAGCTCACCACTGGAAAGGAGGCCTGACTTGGCCATGGTTTTGTCTTGCCCTTGAGAACTGGAGATTGCCCATCCAGTTTATATATGATTTGTGGAAGGCAAAGCTCTCAATTTACCTATTTGATCATGTTCCGCCCTTACCTATGGTCACAAGCTTTGGACACCTTTGAGAATTAAGGTGGTTCAGGCCCCTGTTTAGGACACCTTTTGCGCCTTTGAGCCTTCTCCAGGCACATCCAACTGGGAGACTCCCAAAGTGGACCCAGAACTCTCATGTGGCCTGGGAATGCTTAGAGGAGTCTCTAAGGAGGAGCTGGAAACGTTGAAGGAGAGAAGGATGTTCTGACTACTCAGTGATCTGCCACCAACGAACTCGGATAAACGGCAAAATGAAATGGATGAAATTACTGTTTGTTTGGTAGAATGCGTTTTGAAAACATCACACACTGTGGGTGAGATGTTTTACAGTTACAAAGAGCATAGACTTCTTACATTTCATCTGACCTTCCTCACTGTTCATTTCAAGCTGTGCTTCACAACCTGGGCCTCAGTTATGTTCTGTGCTGCCGACCGTCAGAGGTATTACATTTTTTTCTCTTACCGTATGTGTTGTGTGTTGAGGTTAAGGGATGCTGGGGAGCTTTTGGGGACTGTATTGCTCTGTGTTAAAGTGCCTGATGTTGGTGGTACTGGGTGTTGTGGGGAAGTCTGCGGAAGGGCTCTGGGACTGGCTGTCCATGTTGGGATCAGGCTGTGTGGATCTCCAGCACAGAGGAGCGCTGTCGAGGTTCTTCCGCGCCTGGTGCGGAAGGCTACCAGACAGGTCGGAGGGTTCAGTATTCAACGGGCTTTCGGTGCTTTCTGCTGACAACGCCGATGAAGCAGCAGGAGGCCTCCACTTGGGTGTTTGGTCACTGACACATTTGTCTGAGTTTTCTGTGCTACACTTCCCTTCAGTCACAGAGTCTGAGACAGAACTTGGGGCGAGCACAGCAGGGTTGGAGGCTATATGAGCTGTCGGTGGCTGGGCCCTGTAGTCGAGTTATGGCGGCCGGGCTGCATGGCTCTGCTGAGGGCTATCAACATCATCCATGGAGGACAAGATGGCAGTCTTGATGAAGAGGAGGAGCTGAGGCCAGTGCTGACTGGGTGAAGCCACTCTGCAGCCCAGTTAAGACCCAGTTCTCCAGACTGAACTCATATACTGTCACATGGACACAAACATGTTGGTGATAGAAACAATTCACTAAAATCCACAGCCTGGAGCTCTCTTCATCCCTATATCATTATTTCAATTAATGCTAGGTTGTTGCTGAACTGTCACCACATCAGCATGAAATTAGCATGTCAGTGTCAGTCAATCTATTGGCAAAGGACTGTTCTGAAGTGAAATATCTCAACACCCATTACAGTGTTAATATAAATCTTCACTCAACAATATCTTTACTTTCATCTCAGGCAACTAAACTTTAATCAGTCCTATCAACAATGGCTCGTGATGACATATCTAAACATGACAAGGCTGCCTAGAGCAATGTTAGCAGCTATCAGTTTCTAAGTCTAGCCAGTCTTCTATTACTGTATGCTAATGCTAAGATTTACAGTTAGCAGCAAACACAACCAGAGTTGAGGCTGATGGGAAATGTCATTTTAGTAACAATAGAAGTGACAAATTCCAGTGTTGACCTGATTATGGCACTGGGTGAAAGTCAGAGGATTACCAGAGTTATTACAGTTAATTCTGGGATACGACCGTCTGGAACACAGTTCACCACAATCCAGGATCACAGGTCAGTAGGACTCACCCTCTGACGGTCATGAAAGTTAAGAAAAGTTACAATACTATAATAATAATATAATAATATTTCTTAGATAAGGAAAATTTTGAGCTGGTTGGCACAGGATAAAAAAGTCAAAGAATCAATATAGCATGGAGGCATGCTAATGGCTGCTGAGGCTGATGAAGCAGCTTGTTTGATTTAATAGCACCACTGTGGCAGCACCTACAGGCCAAAC
This sequence comes from Lates japonicus, assembly GCA_033238685.1. NCBI lineage: Eukaryota > Metazoa > Chordata > Actinopteri > Centropomidae > Lates > Lates japonicus. Next base: position 7,977,216 of record BRZM01000033.1, on the reverse strand, counting down.
TTTACATTCTGCACATCTACCCCAAGTAGAAACCCAAAACCCCACAATATGAGGCTAATAGTTCAATTCACATCTGCAGCCACTGAAGGCTACAATAAAGTTACTTTGCCAGATACTGGTAAAAGTCTGGATGTGAGCCAGGACTTGTAAAGTTTGTATTTGTTGATGCCAGAGGAAATTGTACAGGTTGATGGGAGCAGAACACTGACATATCACCTTTAAGTTGACATAATTATTCATTTGAGGTAGGAAACTTATGTCTCTAGTGATTACACTTACTTACTTACTTACTTACTATTTTATTGTTAACACAACAATTAGCATGTAAAATAAGAGAGGCTGTTTTGAATGATTGTAAACCAATGAAATATATTGTAGCACATGAGCCAACAAATAGATTTGCTATTTCATCAAGGATATCAAAGCTGCATTCTTTTCCTGTATGTGACAGCAAGCTGCAACACTACCTCGGCAGCAAAGAAGGTACAGTGTAAAGCAGAAGCCAGCAGTGTGGCTGTGAGGTGAGGTGAGGTATATACAGATTACACATACACACATACTGTACACAATGACAAAGAGGGACTCATGCTCACCTCGCTCTCTCTGTAGTATGGGTGGAGATAACTAGGATAATGATTTTGATATCTTCTTTGACTTCCTGTGAGACAGCCCAGAAAATCTTCAGAGGACACTATCCATTCATGTAGTTCACACACACACACACACACACAGTTTTAAACTTTCTATACCATTCACCAAAACTGAAATACATGCCAACTGTTACAGCACAGATTCAAGCAGATTTTAGTGTTCATAGTGTCTATGCTAATATTTTTACGATTGTTAATTATATTTTTGTTGTTTTTCAACCTAGACCTGATTAAGATATTATTTCTCATTTATTTTTTTTGCGCCTTCCAAACTCTGAGTTGAAGGGGAGGAGAAGTGGGAGACATGAGCCACAGTTTGCAGGGAGTTTAATGTCTTCAGTTTAGTCAACTTCAGGGACATTTCAGGGACATTTTTATTTTTCATTTTCACCATTCATCACTCTCCATTATTAAATAACATAGTTCCCAGATGTATTGATAATGAAGATAACTGTTCATTGCAGCCTCCTGTAATGGAATAATGCAACCTTTACCTGAGGTTTGTTAATTACATGACAAAGAAAAACTAAAGTAACTCAATAGAAACAATACATAAATTATTACAATATAAACTAAAAACAGTACAGATCCTAAACTAGACCAAATTTCTGACAACTCTATAATTATCAAATGATGTAGACAGAAATCATATATTAATAGATACTTGGGACTTTAGTCAGGATCAGTTGTCACTTGGTGATCCAGCTTTAAATTACCAGATTTCTCTATTCTGCCAAATAAATTCATTTCATTTCTCCTTAAACCTCTCTTTAATTCAGCTTTGTTCTGAATGAAACCACTCACTTCATGCCACAGTCTCACCCGGTCTGATATTTAACTTAGTGGCCAATTGAAGGCCAGAGTATTGCTATAGATACTAAAAGAAGTAAATAATAATGTAATGCCTTGTTAACTTCCTTATCACATCATAGATATACATCAAGGCCATCTTAAAGGCAAATTCTTGATCTGCACTTACTAACAAACAACCAGTCATTTAATCGCTCCACTCAGCACACACTGTCCAAGGAAGACAGAGAGACGTTCAGACACATAGATCTGTATATGCTTGAAAACAACCGATTTATTTCCAGAACCTGTTTGTTCCACCGGCCTTTTATATCAGTGGAGTGTTATAATAACAAGAGTAATGTGGATGGGGTAGCGGATTATGATTACAAACCCGTTTACAGGCGGGGGCAGGCAGCAAGGGTGGCAGGCAGGCAAGGCAAGTAAGAGCAACCAGGCAGGTGGGTGATGTTACTCTCCACAAATATACAGACATACTGCACTTTATGGGCGAGGAAAACAAGACGTGTGTGTAGGGACAGGGTCGTAACCATAAGGGTAGGTAAGCAGACGTGAGAAAATCTGCAGTGTCCCTGTAAGGCCTGTGTAGTTAATCTTATATTTGGCTCTTAGAAACACCGCAAACATTAGATCAAAATAGATGGTCCAGGATCGCTATAGCACACACAGGACAGATGTTCCATAAGCCCATTATCAGCATCTCTGACGCGGCAATTATTTGTTAATATGGCGAATTTTTTAAGAGGATAAATTAATATCAAAAAATGCACAGGAGAAGGCGCTTGTGTTTATAGTGAGCCACCACAAGAGACTTCACTGAATAAAGCCAGAATTTTATGGCTCGGTGAACAAAACACCAGACATTCTCCCCTATTCTCATTTTTACTGTGAAACTTAATTTTATAATCTATATTGCTTTACCTATATCCAGTATGTGGATATGAGATTGAAAAAAAAATACGGGATGAAGGAACATTCACCTTTGTGAGTTTTAACTGAACTATTATCAGTCTCTAACATCATTGGTGTTCTTCTCACAGCCTTCTAAAACCTTTTACAAAAGCCTACATTAAAGGTCCATTGTGAGTTTTACCAGTTTAGTTGACTTTTTTAGATTTTGTTGTTTCATTGTTTTTATTCAAATCACTATATTTTGGTATTGTATTTACCTTAGCTCAATTACTTTATTTGTTTTAATTTTGTTTTCCCACTCTGGTAAATATATAGTTTTAAAAAGCGTCATGTTGAATCAAGTTTATTTTCCTGGTATTGTTGCTCCTAACAGAGAAGATGTGGAACACAGTTCAAAAGTAAAAGTACATCACTTTTCAAGAAAAAACCTTTGCTATAGGTATATCACAGTTAATTAATAAAGAAATGGTCCATCAGTTTGGTTAGAGCTAACTATTAATTTTGTTTCTCTGTGTAAGGTTTATGTGTGGGGCTTCCAGGACTGCAGGTTAACGAGAGTGGTGCTCTAAGGAGGAACTACCTGGAACAACACTAACTATTGGACCCAGAGTGTCTCACAGCTGATTTACCGTCCACCCACACACAAGGCCACAGACACTGCAAAGAAGTCAACAGACATATAATCATGTTGTAAACTCTGGGACACAGTCACTTTCCTACTTTTAGAAACTTCTATACACTCACTGATTATTCTTATTGTAATAACCACCCAAGGAGGCCTCCCATTCAGTTAATTTATAGAAAAACAGATCACCCAAAGCATACAGGCTGTTCAGAACATTATGTCACTGGGGGGCAGGTCGTCTGTCCATAGATGAGTGGACAGATGTGTCACATCTGCTGTTAACAATGTCTTGACCTCCTGACCTTCTGTGTATTCCAGTGACACCTTCACACAGTGACGAATCCTTCTTTTGTTTGGACCTCTGATCTTTTGTGCCACACCATCATGTCCAAATACACAAACTAGCACAAACTTTAACTCGTTAGGGCAACAGACCAAAGCTTCCTATCCACAGCTAAATGTAATGGGTCGGTTGCGTCTGATATGCGTTCATGTCCTCCAGATGTTTCAACAACAGATATGGTCAGACAGAACTTTGAGGAGAAAAGGAACACATATCAGGGTAAACGCCAATGTGTGTCTTTTATTTCCTTTTCTGTTCCATTTTGTGCTGATTCAAAAATTACTGTAGAGTGAAAACTTCCACTCCAACAAAACATTTCACATTGAGGAAAAAATAGATGAGCTGGTTACCAATAAACAGAGAGAATTGAGACCTGAGGTATTCCAACTTTCCAAACACCTTGTGCTAGATCGTTACCTTGCCCAAGTGTGAAATAAAATGTATGAATGGATTTAGCTTGTGGAATTACCAGTAAACAGTCAACCCCAGTTTCTACTCTTACTGTCTGACCTTTTAAACATGTGGGTCACACTGCCACAGCATCAACATTGTGGGTTTTTTTTCCCATCATGCTGCAGTGAGCCCTGTAAATATGACAGTCAATTTGAAATTCAGCCAGCAGTTCTTCCAGATCCTGATCCCAGTTATCGTCCCACTTCAAGAGGTGGACTTGTCTCCGTCCTGTTGTAAGAAGGAGAGCCAGTAAAGGACTAGAAGCAACCCAAAAAGGCGTAGAAAATTATTCCAGTGTCCTCCCCAGCTGGGCTTATACTGACAGTCATATCAGCTGAGGAGCTGTGTTTTACGCCCCAGTTGACAGAAAGATACAGTGTCAGAGCCTGTCTCTAGCCAGTAATAGCAGGCTCAGCAGAGCAGAGGCCTGTAATCCTATCTGCTGATGGGGTGGGTCCAGGACCCAGGCCTGAGGGAACCAAAAGAACCATCAGGGATGATCTACAAAACACAAACACACATCCCACTCTCCTGAAAGAAAAACACAATAGTTATCTCTACCTTTACTCATCCTTCTAAATGGTATAGTAAGTGTACAGCCCTTTTCTATTGAGGAGATGACAGCAGGAAAGTCAGAGGCGCCAGTATTAACGGGGTCCAATGTTGTCTGAATTCATTTACATCCTGATTTTGGATGTTCATCATTCACCATCACACTAACAAGATACACTTGTGTGTGGAAATTCTCAAGCTGAATCACAGAACTGTCCACAGTAAACCCAAGTGGCCTTGTTTCTCTCCTGCTGTGTGAATATGAGCTGATAATCTGCTTATGGAGCTGGCTTTTCAGTCACGCTAATAAAAACCACCACAGAAGATGGGCCAATATTCTATTCTTTTCTTTTTTCTTTTTTCACGTGAGTTTAACTGGCTTTGCCTTTACTGTTTTGAGCCATGTCCTGCCAAGTAAATAAAGTTCTATCTTCATCTTATCTCATTAAAAGAGCCCAGCCGTGCTCAGGTGAGGAAACCATGTTTCATTGTATCCAGTATTTTCTATATTTCCTACCTAGTTTATGTGTTACTTGAAAAATGCTTAACAATAGGTATTGAAACTACTTTCTGCTGGGAATTACTGGGATACTTTGAAATAGAATATGTTACTGCTGCTCGCTCTTATAACACATGTAATCTACCCGCTACATACCTGGTGAATGTCTGAGCATTGTTAGTGATGTCTAAACATCAGCCAAAGGGACCCAGCTGCTGTCTCAAGTTTTAATATAACCACAAGATGGGAGCCAAATGCCACAAGATTCTATAATTGGCCTAATGACTTTACTGAGCAGTTTTCTACCCTCTGTCTGTTGGAGGCATTCAATACTGCACTCTGGGTGGAGAATTTTATTTTACTTTTCTATAACCTATACAAATCTCTTGTGATGATGTTTGCAGAGGATGACTGCAGTACAATAGAACAACATCACATTGATCTATACATTCTTATCAACTCCAGTCATATATCCAAAAGAAGACAGGAGGCTGTATGCTGTAAGCATATTATTGTGGATACTGGGCCAGCAAACAAACTGAGTAAATGGCTCCAAACCTTGATTTATTGTGTGCCATGTAGGAGGCTGAGTCTGGGTGTATTATTCTGAAGGCTGTAAGGACAGAACTACATGAAGCCCATCTAAGTCAAAACAGGATGAAGTCATTAATAATACAATATAAACACACATATCTCGACTTAGTCATACTTGCTGGCAAATCCATACAACCCAAACAGCATGCCGCCCACTCTTCAGTTTCTGCATGCCCTCTCCTCTCTCTCACCGCCCCTCCTGCTCTCTCCCTCCCTCCTGCCTCCGCAGCATCACCATCAGAGCTTCCATGAGTAAAAACTAATCAGTCTCTCCTCACATGCCCCAGCTGCTCCAGTCGACGTTGAATGCCCTGGGCTGCATTCCTGTCGGGTGATGATACCTGACACAGACATGGCCTTTATGTTGCAGGCTACAGCACCGGAGGTATGGACTCTGTGATGCCTATTTAAGAAGTCGCTTATAATATGTTGGCCCCCATGACTAAATTAATGCGCTGGGCTTCTGTAAAATGGAGGACAACGCCCTCACGCCCAAGGACACAATTAAAGCAGCAAATAAGTTTTAAAATCCACAGTGATGCAGAGAGCAAAACACTCTCCTCCCCTGCATCAACCATAGATATGAGATAGGATCACATGCCTAGAGACAGGAGCACAGAGGATCCTCCCACCTTTCCTGGATGCTGCCTCTTCCCCGCGAGTTTTCTCCAGAGACTCAGGATGTCCTGATCCCTCTTCTACACGCCTGCCTGTTTTTTCTCACCCATAAAAGAACTGAGTCGGCAGCCAGCCCAGCTCCTGGCCTGTTGGACAAAATACACAAATAGCACTCAGCTGACTCACAACAATCATTTGTTTGTCGACAGGACTTTAACTGTGCAATAGGGAAAATACATTGAGCAGGTTTTGAGTTTAGTGCTCCAAGGATTTATTTGAATAAGACGATCAGTCAGGCTGCTGACAACAGCTGTAATAAGAACTATTTCTGCCGGTATGCCACAACAGTCTCCTTTACCTCCACTCAGAAAGAGAGCATGCAGCACTCACTTTCCAACAATCTTCTCACTGCTCAGCAGTGATAGCCGTCCCCAGTTGGAGGCGGCTTCACCTGTGGTATTGAGCTTTGCAGCAGAGAGACCTGACCAGAGCAGAGAGTAAATGGACAGGGTGTGGCTGTGTTCAGGCCCATTAAAAACGGTCTGTTAACTCATTAATCTAATACAGTAACCTTATATAAGGAGGGTTATGTTTAGGGTTGTGGAGTTGCTCTGGCCCAGTGACCATATGTTCAACCCTGTGAGACAAGTGATCTCACCTCCTCTCCTCCTTACTCTGCACTCCGCCCATCCTGGCATGGCGTAGCGTAATTTTTCTCAGAGATGTGTTCCTTGTCTTTGTTTCTCCTCCAGCTGTAGTTTGTTGCTCTTGCCTAGCCCTCCTTCCCTACACGGGCCTAGCTTAGCTTTTAACGTTTAAATATTCTCCGTTACTGAGACTTTCAGATCGGTCCTTGGAGTCTTTCTCTAGTATTTAGCCAGCCAGAAAAGAGTCTGTCCACATATACTCATTCCAAGTTAGTTTCAGGGTTTGATAGGACTCTTTCCAAAGCGCTGAGATGAGCTGAGTCCTGCAGCAAAGTCTCCCTCTAGAGCGGGGATACTGCTGTGGGGCCTGCTGCCGCTGCAGCTGCCAATGTGGCCTTCATACTCAGCCCTTGCTCCAGGTAAGAGAACTGGGTCGAGCCAAGTAAACAAAAATCTGAAACGAAGTACACCAT
>BRZM01000033.1:7910727-7969625 GCA_033238685.1 Lates japonicus | reverse complement strand
GAAATTGCCCAGGTGGAGGACCGCCAAGGGAGGTGGGACGGAGGGATCAAATCCATATGGAGGGGGCCAAGCGAGGCCCTCCGAGCCCCTCCTCTGGAGACCCGACGCGGAAACTGAATCAGCCAACCTTGATGACCGACATGCCGATAGAAGGAGCCCACCGAGAAGCTCCAGCGTGGTCGGTGTCCGTTGGGAGAAGCCCACTGCGTCGGTTCAGGGGCGCGCCGCTTAGTGGTGGTGGCCTGGTGGCGGGTACAGGGTCTCAAGAAAGCCTCAGTATGGGCAGGAGGCTGCTTTTTCTGACAGAGCTGGTGGATGTTCATGTGAGGTTTCTGCACAACACAGATACATGCCGGCTTACAGCTTCAACAGAGCGGCCATGTTTGCCACGGTCAGCTTTCTTCTTCACCTTCAGTGTCTAGCCTGTATGCTCTACACATGATACCTGCAGTGGCTAACGTTGATACCAGCCCACGACTCGACGTGATCGATAAGTGATATACATAGACGATATACATGAGCTGCATATGCAACCCATGGACCATATCTGTCTGTTATGTTTCATTATAAAACACATACTATTAATAGTAGTATATAGTATAGTGCAAGTTACAGCTAACCTTCATTAACCATTGAATCCATTTACTTTTTGTTGCACCACCTGTACATCAGTCCTAACCTACATGAGCAGTCACAGGCATCTACTAAACCTTTTAAATATTTAGTAATTTGATAAGGATAAATATAGCAATAGAAATAAAGTGGAAATGTCGTCAGGTAAAAGTTCATATACCTTGAAGACGGTACATGAGTACAGTGCCAGATCAAAATGAAAGTTGCTTTCCTCAGTTACTGCCTTCAATGTGTTAAAATCAAGACTGAAAAAAAGAGAGAGGAGCAGGAATTTGTTCTATGGCCTCAATTAATTATGCATCCATGAGTCCTTGTAAAATGTATTAATGAAAATAAATGAACGTCCCACCTTGAAACATGGAGGATTTAAAATGAGTTTCTTAGCGGTGATAAACTCATGGTATGATTGCGGGTAGATAGAGGCTCTGAGCGGCTGATAAACTTAATGCCTTAATGCCATACCTCCAGGCAGAGACATTCAGCCAGCATCATGTCAGTGTGTGACACCAGAGTGCTTTCAGTAATTCTGCATCTGTTACACTGAGGTGAAATCACGGACCAGGGACAGTGTACCCACTAAACAATGTTTATCAGAACCTGGTGTCACATGACTGGAGCTTTTCAATAAGTGAGACGGAGTATATATACTTTTAAAGCATTTGCACTGGCTACCTGTCAAGTTTAGATTTCATTTTAAATTTTTGGTTTTCTTTTTATGGCCTTATGGACTGAACTTGCCATTAACAAATTGTTCCATCCCTATACCAGAGGTTGGGTTTACTTAGGTCCTTAGATGAGATACCCTATGATTACTATAGTTGCTGTGCCTTTCAAATCTGGCTCAAAGCTGTGGAACAACCTGCCACTCACTCTTTGTACCACTGACTCTGTGGCCTCTTTTGAAGAGAAACTAAAAACTCATTTGTTTGTATTTATTATGTTTGCTTGTGTACTCTCCTTTTCTGTTTTTATGGGATTGGACTTTAATTGATGCTATTGTATAGACTGCTCTTGTCTTAAGTAGTGCTATACAAAATAAATCTTACTTACTTATATGTCATCTTAACAGTTTTTTCAGTTTTGGCAATTGAATTATTATTATTGTATTCATTAGTATTGGTATAAGTCTTAAAAGTATGACTTGAGATATAAACTACCTAACAACTTAGCCCATCTCCAACAACAGTAAACAGCTCACTCTCACAGTAAAAGCATCAATGATAATAATTCAGCTCTAATGTGAATATATAACACTGCCAGGAGCCATAAATGAGCAGTTTACTTCTTTTCATATGTTGTGATGAAAATACTTTTGATAACAGGACTTTGACTTTTAATGGATGTTTCTACACTGTTGTTTTTGCCACTTTTGCTAGATGTTTTTATGCTTCTTCCACTGCTGCTGATTTGATATCAGAATAGATTAGGAATTAGATTAGATTAGATTAGATTAGATTCAATTTTATTGTCACTGACAGAGTACAGTGCTCAGACAATGAAATTAAGCAGAATAATACAAAAAAAAATTAAATAGCCTGCAGTATTTACATGACTGTACAGTGTTTTTGTTTTGTTTTGTTTTTATAGTGTGTTTCTGTGTGTGTGCAGTGTGCGTGTCGTGTGGTGTGCGTGTATGAGTCTTAGTGGACAATGCCCAGTCCACAGGGCAGTTGTCATAAATAACTACTGTAAAAGATCCTGTGCATGAATGTGCCTACTAGATTGGTTTAACAAAATATATAATAGCCAAATAAAAAGTCATTGTATCTGTCAGGTTGTACTACCTGCTGCCCAGTGTCAGTTGGGTATTCAGCTGTCAAACAAGTCTAAATTCAGGTCTTTATTGTCCCACAAAGAGGAGGACATTCTTTTGCAGAATGAAACAAAAAACATGAAACAGATGATAAGACAATTGAAAGAGACATTCAAGTGCATACAACTCACAGAAAAGCAAAATACAGGCTATATGGTCAGAACAAGAAAATGGATCCATGGGATAAATGAAAAAACTGAAACTGTTGCAGATCATTTTGAAACTATAGCAGAGGGCAATTCAGATAATTGCACTGGATTTGCTTTCTGTGTGATAACATGTCTGCTACAAATGTCACATGGTTATGCTCACTGTCCCTCAACGTTTCCTAGTTAATTCATCTCTACCTTTGATGCAGGCCTACTGTACGCAGCGTGTGTATTACTGTTAGTCGTGCATGTTGACAGACAGGGTCGATGATGATGCTCCCCACTCCGGAGCACGAGGGGCCAGTACTGTACTGATCTGCAGCTGCCTACACACACACACACACAAAATATGGGCAAAAAGCAGTGAGCACAGTGCCGACAGGCACACAATTAATAACCAATAATGAATATGTGTGTGGCTCTGATAGCACTGTTGATGGACTGGAGACTGTGTTTGTATTGTCTTTCCGGTAACTCGGTGGGCGGTGTCAAACTTTGCGGAAGTGTGTGAAACAGGAATCATATGACCAGGCAGCAGCAGCCGGAGAAAATGGTCGAGATATGGATAAATCGATTGGACTCGACTAACATCCCAGCCAGAACGGTAACAGCGCGGTAAATCCTGTTCATAGCCTACACGGTTCATTATATTTAAAGACCGAGTCCTGACCGCGTCTGTATACGTAGACGGTTAAAGGTCTGTGTGCAGCAGATGTTCACTAACAGTTAACCTTTGATCGTGCCGAGTCAGAGGTTTTGTTTATTCTGGTGAACAGGTGGATCAGTGTTGTTCCACAGTTTGTACCACTGACTGTGACTGTCTCCTGACCCTGTCTGTCTCTATCTGTCTGTCTCTGGCTGTCTGTCTCTATCCTGTCTGTCTCGGCTATCTGTCTCTCTATCTGTCTGTCTCTCTGTCTCTGACTGTATGTTTCTGTCTGTCTCTATCTATATCTCTATCTGTCTGTCTTTAATGTCTCTCTGTCTGTCTGTCTCTGACTGTCTGTCTCTATCTGTGCTATTGTCTCGACTGTCTGTCTCTATCTGTATGTGTCTGTCTTTCTCCTGACTGTCTGTCTCTGACTCTCTGTGTCCTCAGATGGAGGAGATTAAAAGTGTCTCCTGATTATAACTGGTTCCAGAAGCTGGTGCCCCTGAAGGTAAGTACCCTAATGATTTCTAATGTCTAATGATGGTGGTGGAGTGAAATGACTGAGCACACTGCAAGCACACATCCACACTAGCAACAATACATAGACAGTACTTTATTTTTCAAACTCAGTGACTGGTAATGTTTTGTTGCTGGAAGCACACTGCAATAGACAGGTAAAGATGAAAATGAAACAGAAATAAAGTATTATGGAAAGCAGAGTGGAGGAGAAGAGCAGTATATATCTATGGAGAAATACAATAACAGAAGCTGCTTGTGTTTTAAAACAAGGAGAATCATTGTGCCGAGTGTAATCCTTGAGCTTTAGATAGTATTCAGTTCTTTTCACTTTTTTGCACTACATAGATTTAATTTTAGTAGGATAAATTGGCATTTGCATATCAATGATGAAGAAAAAGACACTGATTTTGAGCAGTTTTTTATTTTTCAAATTTCTTAAAAATCAAAACAGAAATTTCTCATTGCAAGTTTTTTAGACTCTTTGCTATGGCACTCCAAGGTGCAGTCAGGTTCAGACTGAAGACACTTTGGGTAAGATCTCATATGACAGCTTCCTGGGTTGTCAAACGGCATTTAAAGGACTCTGAGAGCATGAAAGATCAGACTGGCCCAGTGAGACAAAACTGAACCCTTTGGACAAGTGAAACACTAGTGTCTAGTGAACACCAGGTACTCTCACCCACTGGTTCATATCATGTCTCTACAGTGGGCGTGATATGGTGGCATGTCATGCTAGGTGGGGAACTTCTTAGTCGAGACAGGGGAGAGTGGGTGAGGGCAGAGGATGAATGAGCCACCAAATACAAGAGGGCCTTGAAGAAAACCAGCTCCAGAGTGCAGGTGACCTGAGACTGAGCCAGCAGTTTCACCTTTAGCACAACTAAGGACCTGAAGCAAACAGCCATGACAAGACTGGGGCTGTTTTCAGGACAGTCTCTGACTGTCTAGGTGGACAGTCAAATGCTAGACTGACCCCAAGAGAGCATCTGTGGAGAGACCTGAAGATGGCGGGTCACAGGCGCTTCTCATCCGGTTGAGAGAGAGGATGTGTTGGGAAGAATGGGTAAACTACCCAAAACCAGGTGTTAAAGCTTGTAGAAACTTAACCAAGATGACAGGAAGCTGTAACCCAACATGAAGAGGCTACAAGAACTGAATTAAGGGTCTGAATCACTTTTTCAAAGGAGATTTCAGTTTTTGATTTTAATAAATTATTCAAACATTTCTAGTGTGTTTTACACCTCATCATTATGGGTTATTGAGTGTGAACTGATGACAAAATGTCAGTTTTAATTTACACTTAAATTGTCTGAAAAAGTGAATCCTTTACTCTATGATCATTGATTTGAATAAGATTTTTAACCCTTTTACTTACGCTATTTCCATCCAAATACTTATTGTTGACTCTGATTCAGTAGCAGTGAACCTGACAACTGAATGGTGTAATCAACTAAATGAATTAATGGATGCACTTTAAATAAATAAATAGCCAGAATAAATACTTTGTGTTGTTTGCTCATATGTGTGCTCAGTTTTAATGCTGATCAGTGTCACTCAAACTGAAATTACACTTCTGCAAAATGGTGACAGTGACTGGGCTTTACAAAATAAATCCATTCCAAAATAAATCAGCAGTAAGTGCACTTTGAATGAAGACCACATCAGTGTTGGTATTCCTCTTTCTGATCTTGTTAATTTTACTCTATGATAATAGATTAATTAAATACGTTAGCTTACTATTTCAACATCACTGGTTGATCATAGTCATGTAGATGATTAGATTTACATCTGTCTGATAAGCAGTCTGTGTGTTTACCTCAGGGTGGAGCTTGGTGTGGTCATGTTTGATGACACCAGTGTCACAAAGCAGAGCTTCATCACAGTCATCATAAAACTAACCCAAAAACATAAAAACATATTTGTATAAATATTTTTGAAATATTTTGTTTTTAAGTCTACCGGTAGAAATTGCTGTGATCATGACTGTATGTACAACATGATGAACACACGTAGGTCCTGCATCTAAAAATAATAGGTTTCTTCAGTAACATTATTGAAGTTTGGTCTGTGGTCCCGGTCCTTTACCACCCCACCTTCTGCTTCATCAGTTTGATTATATAGTGAAAACCACAGCTACAGTCATTGAGTTATCTCCACCAATTTCATGGAACATAAGAAGTCGTAGATATAAGTTAGACAACTCAAGAACTGTGGCTGTGTTTGAATGAATTCAGTGTGTGTGATCCAGCAGGATCATTTTGGAGGATGTTGAACTGTATTGGGTGTTTCTGTCATTTCTCCACCCTCGTTGATAGAGAAGGTGGACCTCAAAACAAATGAAACATTAGAAAATTCATACAGGACTGTTGGATCAGACTGACATATTGGAGGTCTTTAGCATGTGTTTGACTGGTCTGAGGAACAGCAGTGTTTTGGACATGTAATTGTAACGTTAAATGGAAGAAAGAACGATCAGTTATATTTCTGTACTAACAGGAATTTAAGTGAGGTTTGTAGAGGTGTCTTTGTTTCAGTACTTGTCATAATCTTCACAACTTCAACACACACATTAAAAACACCAGGATCTGCAGGGATTTTCTGGGAAATGAAAGGACTCCGACCAGTTATTCCAGGCTCCCTGAACCCATTGTACTGTAATATCTAATTATAATATGAATCTTTCTGTAACAATCTACCCCCGTTTAACATGGTGACCCTCTTTTCTTTATCAAGCGTCTTTATTTTTCACCAACTCTTGCCGTCCTAAAAATGCTGGCGTACAACGCACAGCACATCAGAATTAAGGCTGATGGATAAGCTGCTCAGCTGCAATATACGAGTGTTTCAACTGACTGCTGTGCTCTGTTTCTGTACTTTCTGCTCACACTGAGTCAATATCCACTCTAAAACTCTTATTAACACCAGTAAGGCTCAGATTCATGTCCAGTGTTTCCCCTATGTTGACTGCTTTTGGGGTGGGTAGTCAGGAGTGGGCTTTGAGGGTGTGCTGTTGGCCTTTCTTTTTATAAGTGTAGTTATAAAAACTGAATATTCCCCATTCCTGTATGTGTGCCAGTTGACATTTGAACATATTATTATCTCAGGAGCGCCTGGAGGAATTTCTTCATATTTGGCACAAACATTCACTTGGACTCGGGACGAACTGATTAGGTTCAAAAGGCCAGGTCTCTGAGAGTTAACTCAAACACTTTTGGCCATAACTCCAAAATTCACATGCTAATTAAGTAGCTGGTCTTGTTGGCAGGCATACAACTGTGAGTGGTGATTCTAGTTTTGGCAGCGGTAGGAGTGGAAACACTGCCTGCTCTGGTTGGACCACACACACGATTCTGTCTATGGCGGGGTGCAAGTCAATTAGTCAGTCGAGGACAAACAGCAGGGACACAGTATCAGAATCAACATGATTTCAAGCATTAAATAGTACAAATAAAATGAAATGAAACAGATTAATGTAGGCCACATTCACTATCCTGACTCCATCTGTCTGAAAGACTTTCTCTCACTTTTTTAATGTCTCTTACTTGTCTTAGCACCTCCATGAAGGAAGAATGACTTACTATCTCTTTATGTTTGATACATATTTCTCACTTAGGAGCTTTCTCTTTGTTACTGTTCTCTACTATCCCAGTTTATTCCTGAAATCCACATTTCCATGCGGGTTTTATCGTCCTCACTCAGTGGATTCACTGTCCTGTGTGTCTGTCTGAACATTGTAATCAGTGTTCTCAGTGAGGGTTAAGGTTTCTCTCGGTCATTGTTGACAGAGGATCGGTATTGTCAGAGGTCAGAGGTGCAGCATGTAATCCCAGTATCACAATGGTGATGGATAGAGCACACTGTGGGTCTACTTCATGAAGGGTGTTCCTCTTCTCCCACTGTGTGGTGTGAGTCAAGCACATGTTCATCAGGGAGACATGTTGATTCAGTCCATCACATGCTTCGCTCACTGTGGCACTGGGTTAGTGGTTCACGGTGTCGTTTCATCATCACAGGCATTATCTGATACAAACCAGAGACCTTTTTGAGAGAACAACTGTTGGAGAAGAATGTGAGAGAATAAACTCAGTGTTCCTGCAGACCACGCGGTTGTGAACCGCTGCCACAAGCACAAATGCACACAAACCAGTCTTTTCCACTTATGTTTTAGACTTTACAAACATGCCTCTAAATCCTGTTTTAAAGATGTTGATAAAATGCGGCCAGGCAATGCCGCGTCTTATACATTGTATGATGTGAAATAACCGTCTGCTGACTCATGGTAACAGATCAGCCTGTGTGAGCAGTTATTATTAGGGCTACAACTAATGATTATGTTTATTATCTGAGATCTGTAGTTATTCATTCATTTTGTCTGTAAAGGTCAGAAAAAAAGTGAAGGGTTCCTGATGTGATTTCTCAAAGCTCTATTTAAATATCTTTGTTGACAAAAAGTCCCCAAGGGGTAAGTGAATTATCTTGGAATCTAAAATAATCATAAATGTGACATGAGCATCACTGTCATACAGACACAGACAGCTATGCTGATTTGATACTGCAGTGTTTTCCTTACACCATTCCCTTGGCAAGGTGGCCCTTTCCCAAGAAAACTCAAGAAAAAAATGTCAATTCGCCAGGCTAGAAAAGAAAGAAAAGCAAGAAAAGCTCAGACAAATTATTTACTATAGTCTCTGTAAAACTGTAAAAATCATAGATAGATGCCAACCCCCAAAAATAAAATATCAACTTTTTTTTTGGTTTGTTTTTTTATTTTTTTCTAGTCTGTCACATTTCTGTTTTCTCTTTTCTATCATTTGAAGACATCACCCAAAACTCTGACTGAGAAACTGAGATAGACATTTTTTCAGTTTTAAACATTTCATGAACAAAACAAATTATGAAAATAATATCCAGATTAATTGAGACAACAAAAGTAATCACTAGTTCTAGCCCTAGTCTAAAATGTTTAAGGAGCCTACTTTTGTGAAAGGATACATTCACACAGTCATTAAAGGTCAGTAGATTTAATTTTCTAAAAATTGGTCATGCTTCCTCATCTTTCTCTGTTCTCCCTCACCTGCTGCCTCCCCCAGCTAACTCATTAGAGCCAGGTCAGCCAGGAGTTCAGAAATGGCCTGCGACCATCTGAATCAGATTTCAGACATCTACACTCGTTTCAATTGTCTTGAGAAACATTTCTGATGTTCTTGCTCCGGTTAGCATATCAGTTACAGAATAGAGGAAATAAGGGCTGTCTGCAACACAGATAGACCAGTGTAGACAGAGCTTTCTTGCGGTTTTGGTTTAATGTCTTGGTTCCATGTATCGGTGACAAGAAGGTCTGGGACTCACAGATAGTGAGAGTACCTTCTGCCACATACTTCCTCAGTGATTTCTCCATATCCATCAGTCCCAACATAGATGAAGCTTGGGACATGGTGGGACACAATCAGAAACACAATTCATCTCACCACACAACGTTTTGGAAATATGATTCCGTCTTTGCACAGACTGTAGATAAAGAGTTCTATATGTACAGGCTCCATTTTTTGCTGAAGCCAGTTTTAAAGAGACTAACACCTACGATCAGTTTGCAGGGTGCTTTCCTCACCATCTTCTAACTGTCTCCTTCAGATTATTGTGATGATGATGACAGCAAGGTATTTGTATGATCACAGGTCAAAAGAGCATCAGATGTCCCATCATCTTCCTCCTCAGTCAGTGGGACAGCGAGAATTCTTCCAGCAGGTGTTGGCTCTGACGGGCTGGGGCTACAGGAGTCATCTCGGTGGCTCTCAACTGAGGGGTAGGTTCCAGCTTCCTCTGTTTGGATTTTAATTATTGGCAGCCATGGGCTTTACAGGACAATTATTAATACTCAACATATTTCTCATAGTAAATGTCTGGTCTTCAAATACAGTAGAACCTTTTGAACATAATATCTGGCATATTCAATTACTGTATTATTGTGTATTATTATATATTTCAGTCTGTGTGTAGCAGCAGATATATCACACCTACATTTACAGCATCAACACCATTAAAACATCGAAAAATACTAGAAATGTTACAGTGAACTGATTTATTCTCTGTAAAACACTTGAGGTCTGAAGTCTGGTCTCAGAACTCATTTAACCCCTCACAGTCCAGCAGCCTCACAGAGCTGGCGTGATGAAGGTGACGTGTCACTGTACATATGATGTATGTAAGTCTGTAAATTAGGAGGGTGGGGTTTTACAGCAGGCAGGTGAGCTGTGAGAGGCTGTCTCACCAGTTGAACCCAGGGTACTTCACTAAGTCAGGGTTATTTTCACAAAGAGGTTTCAATAAGACTTCCATTAGTTACTGTGGAAACTGTCTCATAAGATATGAACTTAAATCAGACTGGTGATCATTTGGTTTGACATTCTTATAACATTTAACAAATGTATCCACTCACTGTGATTGACCTGCTGTAATAATGTGTGATCACATCCGCTATAATTATTTTGTGTTTCCAGCTGCAGTATCCTGTCTACTGGGATCTCATGGGTTCTGTAGCGGTTTCGGAAGCTAGAACCCTTGCAGCTAGATGAAATACGGCAGCCTGATTCCTTTAAATGATCTTTCTACATCTCCGTGAACCAGTGCCTGTGGTTTTGCACCACTGAACTCTTAACTATACATTCATCTTTGTAATAGGGTTATGCACTGCACCCCTCGCCCAACTGCTGACACATTCTTATCAATTCAATTCGAATTCAATTTTATAACGCAAATCACCATGCATTATTCAGGGCACTTCATAAAGTAGGTGAGACCTTTACAACATTAGAAAACCTTGGGTCCCACACTGAGCAGCATTAGCGACAGGAAGAACAGGAAGAAATCTCAGACAGGGTGCACAGAACTATGAGAGACACAGTTAATGATGCTGTGAGTGTGATATAAATGCATGGAGACACTGGGGACAGATTGCAGCATAGACTTCCTGCCCAGTCTAGGCCTCTTTTCTAACATGTTTTGCAAATGCATGAGCATTTGCATACATGAAATTGGGCTGCTCCGGCACGGCTGTAACTAGTTTGTGCTACTGACTACCAGATCAGATGATTTAAATTTACCTGTATTCTGCCAATTTTGTTGAAATTTTAGAAGCTTCATAAGAGCTGGAAATCTCATTTACTGCTGGCTGGGTTATTTCTGCATTAGTAGGGGCAGTGTCTTGTGACTACCAATACAAAGTAACCTAGGGCAGTAAAGGAACAACACAATCTATAATATGGCTGATCAACTTCCTTACCTCAGTCT
The DNA here is from genome assembly GCA_033238685.1 of Lates japonicus. Classification (NCBI taxonomy): domain Eukaryota; kingdom Metazoa; phylum Chordata; class Actinopteri; family Centropomidae; genus Lates; species Lates japonicus. The sequence goes on along the minus strand of BRZM01000033.1, from coordinate 7,958,572 downwards.
CTGTGCATCTGGTGATGACAATCCTCCTGTCCTTGAACCCTCAGGTCCATCTGTTGGGCGTCTCTTGGAGATTCTTGGCTCAAGAAGTTTGCAGAGACAACACACAATCTCCCAGAGTTCACTCCCACTAATCCTGTGTAATTCGACTCAGCGACCTCCATCTTTAACCAGACTTGGACAGCTAACAGGTGGTGTTGTGACTCGTCTGTCTCCTCCAGCATGTATAGATTCATCACTCATTTTATCTCCACATTATCCTCAGCTTCTGGTTGATGCCAGCTTTCATGTTGAAAGATTATTCTGGGAACTTTGCTAAAGAACCTATGGACCTAAAATGGCTGATGCAATTGACTTCATGGTTGACAGGAGTAAGTGAACAATAGTAGCGTACTTCATGTCAGAGTAATCTGTCATTACAGTTTAGAAACATCCTTCTACATTTGGAGTGTCTTGTTGAAGACGTGCAGCTCGATAATAGTATCACTCATGCTATGCTATCAGAAGTGCAGAGTATTTTGTGTGAGCAGAGAAGCCTCAATGATTACACTGGGGAGACAATTTGAAAAAAAAATTCTGTTGAGTTAGATTTTTATGCTGATTAAAACTAAAATTAGCATGCTGATTCCAAAATTGCAGTCAATTTTTTAGCACGTCAAGTTTTTCTCCACAGCTTACCTCCAGACTAAGCAAATTCACTGATTAAGCATGTATCAAGACTTGCCAGCTGATTACACTAGAACACAATTTTGTTGAGTTTGGTCTGACAGCTGTTTTTAACTAATTTTGGGTGCAGAATCCAAAACTCTTCTCAGTTTTACAGCTACTGTGGCTATAGCTACTGTAATTATAATTACATTAGCCATATCCTTTAATAAACATAATAGTGTCAAATATACATTGCCAGTCGCCTGTTTCTTTCTTATTTCATTGTATGTCAATATTTGAAAATTTTTATAAAACAAGCACACATATATTAAGTACGAAAAGTATTTTAATATTTTTCAGCAGGGGATCCTATAGTTCAAAAACTTGGCCCCGTGATAAGAGAAAAACTGAGATCAGTTTGGATTCACCTGAAAATTAGTTAAAAACAGCTGTCGAGCCTAACTCAGCAAAAATTGTGTTCCCCAGTGTTATTGTTCAGGCCATCATGAATTCTCAAACATTCCATATGTTAATATGTATGGAACACAACTACAACTACAGAGCCCATACAGAGAAAAACTAAATATAGTGAGGGCACAATTTACTACATTGAGCACACAAAATGCAATTTTGTGCACCAGGAAATACAGTTAGATTTCCCACATTTTGCTAATATGTACATATTCTGCTTAATTCTTTGCCTTACATTTTAATTAGTTTGTGCACAAAATAAATACAGCTACAGAGAGCCATGACAACAGACAGCCTCTCTCTGTGACATGTAGTGCTGCACCTATTACTAGCTAGCATGGCAACATTAGTTAATTAAATAGCCTACATATTAGCCAACATTCATTATAAGGATTTTAAGGTTGATTTTAACAGTTTGGGAGGATTGCTTGATACTGGGATATTGCATTTAGATAGATATCACTCTTGTCCCTCTGTGGTGATACAGGCTGAATGTAGTTAGCTTAAGCTTAGCTTAGCATATAGCCTGGAAAAAGCGAGCTAGCCTGCCATGGTCCAAAGTTTAATAAAATTCACACTCCATGTGTCAGGTGTGCTGGAGATCAGCATGTTATATCTGATTCTTTCCAACCTGTTCTGAGCAGCAAGAATTGGATGTAGTGATGTAGCAGCTTCTACCAGAGCAGTTGTCTCAGTAGAGGTTATCGGTTTGGTACAAAACCTGTGCTCACTGACCGTATGTAGGAAACCTGCGCAACAGAGACCTACCAGGTGGATGGATACACTGTTGCTTGTCGAGCAGTTTCAGTACAAACTTCTGTCTCAGCTGTGGATAGAGTCAGACTAGCTATTTCCCTCGGTTTCCAGTCTGTTGTTAAGATAAGCTAACACATATTGTCCAGATTTAAAAGCGAAATTAGATTGATATAATTTCTCATCTCACTCTTAGATATAAAAGAAAATAACTTCACAAATGTTGGACTATTCCTTTTAACCAGGTGATCCCTTTGTTTCTTCAGAGTATAAATATGTTATGTCTTTATGTTTGAATGTTAACCTCTCCCTCCATGTGTGTGTGCTGTGGTGGAAGTCTGAACCAAAGTGAGTTAGCATCCGCGGCTAACACTAAACTGTCAAGAACTCTTCGTGGAGCCACACAAAATAAAGAACATTGCTGTACCATTATTGATGTAAGTAAGTCCAGAGTATACAGTATCAGTTAATGTCTGTTTCTGCTACAATCACCTGATTTCTATGTTTTTCTGTGAAAATTGCTGGAGTGTTTGATCAGAGTGTCTGTCTCTGGAGGCTAAGGAGGAGATGTATAGAAAACTGTATCCTAACGTAAGAAGAGCTCATCTGAAAACAATTGAAACTTTATCTATGCAGGAGGCGCAGAATTCAACCTCATATGTAAAAGAGTGCAGTCGGTTTCCCTCCACATACAGGTGGAATCAGTTTCCCCTCTGAAATGCAGCCAGTGTTCAGCAGTAATCATTTCAGCAGGGCTGCTGATGATATTCTATGTTTCTTCTTGTTGTTAAATCCCATTTAGATCCAAGGCAGTAGTACTGTGTCTGATATACCTTACTCCTCCACTGATTTTCAAAGCTAATAAAAAACACATTAATGACATGTTGGTTCAAAATCGGGGCACAGACACTGAAGTTGCAGTATGAAGGCAGCAGTTGAGCTGACCGGTGTCAGTGAGGGAAGTGTGGTACACAGGAACATGTGTTTGGTCTCTGTTCATTCATTCATACCACTTGTCCATTAAGGGTCACGGGGCTGAGCCTGCTTAGCTGTCATTGGGTGAGAGGCGGTACACCCTGTACAGATCCTTGATCCATCACAGGTTACAGTTAGAATGGGGAATGACTGACATTTTACTTCACCAACTGGGCTGTGTTCTAATATTTCGGTTGGAAGTCAGAATCCATCCAATTGCTCAGCCTCAGTGGATAGCCCGGCACGCTTCATATAGTAATCACAGAGACTACAACAGGCGCAGGTTTTTAGAAATTTAATGAATAATATGATATTATATAGTATTATATATATTATAAATTGTAGAACAACCTACCACACACTTTACACTATTGACTCGGTGGCATCTTTTGCAAAGGCAACTAAAAACATTTGTTATGTCTCCTTTTATATTTTTATGGTGTAGTCTGTAATTGTTCTACTGTAAAGCACTTTGTGACTGCTCTGTCTTAAAAAATTACTTTGGTCTGATGTTACAGTGTGTAATGGTTTGTCAATATTTTCTTAGACTTGAAAGCTACACTATTATGTTTATCCCATAAGATGGTTTAAATGCGTGAACATAAAAGAATAATCCTGTTTAGGTATTTAAAGGGAAAAATTAGGTTTTTTGTCTTATTTTATGAATTTATATGTTAGATTCACCTGGGTAATTTGGACGAGATGTGCTGCTATCCAGTGTGTGGTGAGCATGAGGAGCTGGAGGTGCAGGAGAGTCACAAAAGTAAACATGACTCTGAAGGCAGCCAATGAGACAATGTTTCCTGGCCTGGTCCCTCTAGACATTTCAACAGTTTCTCTGTCTCGTTTACAGGGTTGATCTCCAGTTTTCCTATGGAATCAGCGGGGTCAATCAGCGAATCAGCGCTGAGAATATTTTATTTGACGTTGAAATATTTTGATATTATTGCGCAATGTTCTCAGCTTCTTCCTTTTAAAACACATACAACACCTTGCCTTATATTGGAATGACTGCGTTGTATTTGCTCTTAACACCTGAACTGTTCATGTCTGTGTAGAATATATAATGTGGTTAACAGTGCCAGCAGTGAACTGGTTCCCTGTTAATAGAGATGAACACACACTGGTTAAAGTGAGGATGGACAGATGTATTTCTGAAAGTCTTTGTGGTTTAATGGAGTAGACTAGGCTTTTTTTGTTTGTTCTGGAATCTTTACAGTAAATTTTGAATTTCACATGTTGTACAGTTGTTATTTCCATGTCACAGCAGTGAGCTGACTGAAACATAGCTCTGTGGTGAGTTTACATGTGGTGACTGAGAGTGGTGAGAAGTGTGGAGCGGTTTTGACTCGGCCGTATGTCTATATATCGGTTCATCTGTTGAACTGCTAAAGTTTCAGTCGCTAAAACACAAGTTCTGCTTTTTTTTAATTGAACAGCAAAAGTGGGCTGAAAAGTAATAGGATGTTTTTTGCTGTTGATTATTTTAACATGGGGGTTAGTTGTCAGGATCAAGATTTCAGAAGTTGTCAGTAAACATCTGCTCCAATGCCTGCATACTGTAACAGCCTGGGACAGTTGACTGTTAATACTACCAGCCTTTAATATGAAGCCTCCTGTTACTGCACACTAATTTCTCCTAGTTTGTACTGGTGAAAATAAGAGTTTAAGTTTAGAAATACCTCCAGACCTTCATGACAGCATGACATTTGCAGTACTTATATTTTTGTATAACAAACAAATTGAGCAACTGAGAATGTGCTTTCAATTTCAGTCTTTATGCTAATTATATAACTCATCTTCAAAACAATATCATATGACTAATAATAAGATCAGTCCATTGTCTAGCTGCTTATCAGATTCATAGTGCAGGAAAAGGGCATGCGAACAGGAGGTCTGATGAATCCCAGGTGCTCTCAGACCAGCTGGAATCACCTGTGTGTGTGTGTGTGTGTGTGTGTGTGTGTATGTGTATGTGTGTAATGTATGTTGCCCACCAATCAGGTCCTCTAATTAAATATTAAATATTAAACTTCTCCTGTGTGTATTAAACATTCTTAAGATTTACAGTGGAAAAAGTCTTGGGTTTGTTCTATTTGATTCTTATTTGAAAGCCTCCAGTATTTCTAGATCTTTTTAATGCGACCCAAATGGGTGTGAAAATAATCTTTTATTAAATTACTTTATGATTGTCAATCATTGAGAATTGAGAATCAAAAAATATTCATATAACTTATCTTTTGCACAGAAATACATCTACAGCAAGGTTGTTTCAGTGGAAAATGGCCACTAGAGGGCAAAAGAGGACACAAAGTGGAGAAGCAGAAAAAGACTCCACAGAAGGAGGGCATGGCGTGAGGTGGATGCGGATTGACGTGCTACAGGACACAGCCAACATTACTGGTTTTACTATAGTCAGTTTTTGGAGTACTTATATCTGATTGACCCATGGCACATTGTACATCCTAATTTAAAGTAGATGGTTCAGGCAGGTCTAGGACAGATTTTTGGGTAATTTCTTACAGTAAGAATTTGTCGCAGACTGTTCCACTGACACTCTGAGCTCTACCGTCAGGGGGTTAAAGACATTAGTACTGAAATTTAGAAAAGGAAACTTTTCCATATTCTTTGGCAAACAACTGAAACAATCCACCCAGCTAGAAGAGGCCAAAATAACTGAAGAGATGCTGCAATAAACCCACAGTTACTGCTGCAGACAAAAGCAACAAACCAAATGGGATGATATTTCAACAAGGAAAGCAAAGGGAGCCTTCAGCAAGTCTAAAGTAAAATGGACTGAGGATGGAGACAGAGGTTCTTCCTATTTTTTGTAGATTAAAGAAAACCTGCCAGGAAAAAATAATATGGAAGGCCTGGTAGTGAATGGTCTGACCCAAAGCCAATGAATTATCAATGAAGCTTATTCCTTATATTCTTCTAATTCATCACCAGGTGCAGAAAAAACTACAATGAAAGACTTCCTTCCTCAAATAGATGAAGATCTCAGAAATGACTGTGAGGCAGATCAGTCCACTGCCTTAGAGCTACATTTTAGATATATTTTTGGGAACATATCAAAGTACTACATATAATATTTAATAGAAGTAAAGAAGGGCTTTCTCAAATAAATAGTGAATTTTCAGAGGGGTAAATAAATGTATAACAAAGTGCATCTAGTCCATACAGCGATTATATAAATCATGATATAAATTATCTTTTTATTTTTCTAAAACGTTCGACATGCTTCATGGCTTTGGACCTCTGTGGTTTTGGAGAGAATTTCAGGAATGTTCTCAGATGCTTTTATCTTGACAGTAATGGCTCTATATCCTTAACAGGTGGCATTTCCACTCAAGTCAACTCAAGTCAGCCCATTTTCAATTTCATCAGTCTTCTTAAATGTAGTAGAAATGCTCTAATCTATTCTCATAAAAAGAGCAGATATTGAGCAATCGAGTGTCTTTGGGGACCAAGTAGTCATAAGTGCCAGGTGACATGTTGAGCAGATACCAGAGGCTACACAGATCAGTGATCTTTTTTCCCAAAGCATCTTCTTTACAACTGAACTTGAAAAAAATATGGAGGAATAAAAATTATTTCTGTTTGGGAATTTGCTCCACTATTTCTGGAGATGTGAGGATTGTGACCCAGAGAACACTCTTACCTCATCAGCCCTTTGTCAATTTACTGTTGACCCAACAGTGTTTCGATAAATAATTTCTTTGGAAGATGAAATTGGGCCATCAAAATATAACATTTGTTCCTGCTAGTTTGACTGAGAAGATAAAACTGAATACATAATAAATACATGATTTATTACTTTTGGTTTCTTATGAGAACAAATATACAGTATTGCCACATTTCAATGACAGGAATAAATACAGAGGAAAATTAATAGAGGCAGTGTGCTATATTAAATTAACTTGATTTTCATATATATTACAGATCGGATATTACGTTTTCCTCCTCTTGATCAATTCAATTTTTCCCAAACCAGTCTTTTTGTTAAGATTATTTTGCCACAATTCAGTCAACCCCCTCCACCCCCCTTTCAGAGCAGCACGGTGCTCCAGTCATCAGGACTGCAGACTAACAGAACTAAGAAGTTGCTGATTCAGCAGTGTCTTTAGGTGAAGTTTACATGTTCTCTCCATGTCTGTGGGTTTTCTCGGGTGCTCTGGGTTCTTCCACAAAGATGTGATCTAATCACATTGTCAATAAAAATAACAGCAAAAGTTTCATTGTACAAGCTTCCATTTTTGACTCAATGTGAAGAATTTGAGTCTGAAAAACAAACAAAAACTTTTTTTTAACTGTTGAATGACTGGCAGCAATGGCTGCCAAACCATTTCTAAAAATTAAACATATCCTCATTAACATAAAGTGCAACAACAATAAACGTAGAAATTTTCATGAAGTTTTGCAAAGAAACACTTTTTCACATTTTACATGTTTTATCTAAATTATTACGATCAAACACTTTCAATAAAGGTGATGGCACCAAGTTTCTGCTCATCTAGGATGCTTTCGCTCTAAAGAGTGAGAATGGTGAAAATCTGTAAGATTGGTGTCAGTGTTGGTGACATTACGATACTGTGTGACTGACTGGTGTCATATAAACAGTGACATTATCAGTTTTACAACCAGCAAACAATTAGCCCGACCAACAGGCACATTTGAACGAGCAGAAACATAGGTACTAATTTGTTTTAAATAGGCAAATTTACCAGAGATGACACAACTCTGGTCAACACAACAATATGTCCATCTGCCCTTTACACTCTACATAGCTTTTTATATGGTGCTGTTACAAAATGTGTTTATTCAGCATTGTCAGTGTAGTAGTATTAGTCAAATGGTTCACCACTAAGCATACATAAGATTTCTTGTCAACCAATTTCTTGTTGATCAATCAATCGATCAATCAGCCACATGGCTCGGTGGGAGTGATCAGAAACTCTCAAAGAGAAAACATACTGCACAATGGCTTGTTTTTCTTGTCTATTTTGTCACCGAACACAAAGCACTCTCATGTTGTGATTCAGTTCCAAAATATGAGTGAGTTGTGGGGTTGTTCATTTTTATTCAAGATTTGAACTTTGGTTCAATAATAGGTAAAAACTATTTATTATAATTGTAATGATCTGTTCAAAATCAAAATTTACAGAGCATTTGAAGTAGTTTGTCTTGTTAAAATTCACTGTCAGCATGACTGATTTCTGCCATTCCGCTGGCTAATTATCAAATACAGACAACAACAAACCTCAGTGAAAATGTATTTAAAACCTCATCATAATTGTGACCAAATTAGATATTTACAGTTATTGCTTAACTAAACTGTATTACAGATGTAGACCTGAATTTTAGTAAATCAGCCACAAGGTCAAAGGAGCTGCATGTAGAGCTCAGAGACACGACCTCTTGGCTTGGATTTTACTCTGATCTTTAAGTTCTTGCCTTTCCAAATCAAGTCCAGTCAATTTAATTTACATAGTGGACTCCAACAAGGTGTTAGAAACACCTCAAAGATGATCAAAGGAACTGGGAGGAACACAGGCTCATTTTCTTAGCAAAGGTCAAACAAAATTCTATTTTAACTTTGACATTTATGGGGGTATTGGCGTAGATTGATGAGGAAAAAAAGCGTGCTGAAGGTGTAGTGAAAACCCAGAAAAGACAGGTGCAAGCCTGGACAGAAAAGCTGACTCGATGCCCTCCCAAATCAATTGCTGATCATCCAGTGGTGAAAATAACCCAGTCCCCGTCAGAGGGATAAATACGTCTGCAGGAGAACAAGAGATCTGGGTTCATGAAAAGAATAAAATGACACTGATGCATGAATACAGCCAAATAATTTGATAACAATATCATTAAATAGAGTACTGTGCAGATGTTTTACGCAGTTTAAAATAAATCCTGGTGAAAAATGAATAGACTTTATTGTATTTCAAACATATTCATATTTTTAATAGTATAGTGCAAATATACTAACAAAGGCAATATATGAAAAGTATACTAACATCATGCTTTTAACTTTTTTTAACAGCTTTAGCACACTTAAAAACAATTGTACTATGGTACACTTTCTATAAATATAGAAAATATACTTTAAGTGAAAGGTACGTGTAATTACTGAAGCATATCTATTTGAACTTTTTTGTTAAATATACTTTTTGTATATTTTAAAATGTATACTCAAAATTATCATTGTAGCAATGCACTAAAAGCATATTTTAAAAAGACACATTTTAATACCCTGAAGTTTTAGTGTATTGTAAGTTACATTTGAATGTAATTTTTAAGTGCACTTTTTCATGCTTGTTGCCCACAGTGGCCCCCAGTTGTGCACACTTGCTGCCAAATGGATTAACAAATGCACATTGAAATAAACATTGGCAGCACCATATAGTTTCTCAAAGTTAAGCACAAACTTGCAGAGAGCTTGTTCTGCCTTATCCACATGACTCACTTTGATGGCATCCTGAAAAAGAGTGTGCATTGCAAAAACTAATTTTAAAAAAAAGATGATTACCACCAGTGTGGAGGCAGAAGTCACATCCATATTTGCCATTGAACTGCTTTGTATTTCTCAGGAGGGGGCGGGCAACTGAATCTGTGGAGCAGAGGAGTGAATGAACTTTGCCTGTACTCCATGTTTTCAGAGTTCCTCCATTTAATTCCAATCTGTTCCAGTTCTTTGAGCTGTGAGACAAAAGCAGTTTAAAAAGTGATCATATTTGGCTACCTGTTGCCAGACCATAAGCATGGTATGCATATGTTCCCTTGACGATCTTTTGGTGACATTTGACACTGAATTGGCCATATCTGAACATTGTTACTTTTGAAAACTGGAATTCCATCACAATTCCTCAGTTCTGATATGTCATCAGCCCCTTGTCCACAATGCGTGCGGTTTTGATATTCTGCCTCACTCTGTATATCTGAAACAATGCCTGGAATTGATTCCCTTTTGTTTAATTGTATCTCAGGTTTTTCCAAAATGTCCACTATTTGGGTTGATAGACTAAGTACAAGAAAGTAAGATCCAGCTCTTAGGTTTTTGTCAATGTCAAATTCAAACACATGGCTTGCAATGGTTGTACCTTAAGGTGGTTTGAATCTTGATTTCCATTTTGGCTCCTCTCTTCTCCTGCTCTCTGTTCCTGTCCATTTCTATGTTCCTCCTCTCCTTCCTCATATCCACTTCCAGCCTTTTCCACTCTTTCTTCCATCATCTTCCTCATATTCATTTCTGTCATTGTCTTCACTTTCATGTTTTGTCTCCTCAAAACCTCTCTCTTTTCCTGATGTCACATCTTGTCTATATTCTTTCATCTCTCCCTGCTCATCTTCATCTCTATCTTGCTGGCTCCTGTCCACTTCTTGGTAAGTAGGTCTGTAAGACAAATCTGAGACAAATGTATAGCAATTAAGCAAGTGCAGCTCCAGTCTTACAAAATAAGTGCACATAATAATAATGAAATATAAACAGCATTTACATAAAGGCCAAAAGTAAATGTAATCCAAAAGTCATTGTATAATAATTAACCATTAACACAGATGAAGGTGTAGAGCTGTGTGAGGCTATAACTGTAAGACTGCTATTATACTATTGTAGGGCTGGCTATATGGTGTGTAGCCTACCTCTGGAGGGGCCATTCAGTCTCAAACTTTTGATTGGCTTCGTTGTATAAAAAGGACATTTAATATTTTATATAGAAGATACATAATATTTTGCTGCTAAAGTCCTGCTACCTGGAACTGCGGTCAAACCAGCCGACTGAGCCCCCATATTCTAGCCTTTATGGTAAATGCATTGAAACCATACAGTCTATGATTGAAACAATTCCGAACAAGCAGACAGGCAGGATTATGGACTTCTGGTTTTCAAAATAAAATGTTGGAAAACAGTAAATGAAGAATTTGTGATATCCAGATGCTATGAAAACATATTGCTCTATAATTTCTGGAAGCGGCTGATATATCTGACTTCATGACATAGAGAAATTCCAAATTAAAAGTCCCACATCTGTGCTTTGATATGGTTACATTACTTAAGTTTGAGCTGCTGTAAAACAAATTGCTCCATAAGTTCTGGCAATGGCTGATATATTTAAGTAGTAGACATCTCTGACTAACCACACACTGAGTATCATTCAACCACCCCTTTATTCTTTTTTCCCCACGGTGCAGTTAGCTGAGGATCATCACAACAGAATGTTTTGTTTGTTTTGTTTTGTTTTGTTTTGTTTTGTTTTGTTTTTGTGGGTGGATAAATAAAGACTGCTACACAGATGATAAGTTAAACATGGCAAATTTCATTTAGAAATAACTTCAGTTATCATTCTATCGCTCCTTCCTATCTTAATATCTGCACTTCTTCCTGTTTTACTCTTCATGTCATTTGCTCGTTCACTATTTCTTGTCTTCTTTTAATACTTTTTTCTCTATTGTTCATATCTTTCCCTATTTCTCTCTATTACAGTTCTAAGAATTGTGTATTTTGTCTAGTGTAAATCACACTTAACCATGTGAATGCTTGTTTCTTTAGGTTGTTCTTACTATATTTTTGGCACCTTGTCTAGCTGTGAGATCTGCCTCCTTTATTTTACACCATCATTATTGTGCTGACAAACTAGTATTCGTTCATAACAACACATATCTGGTACAGATTCTTCCACTAAATGAAATGTAGATTATTCTGCAGTACAGAAATGTGTGTACATATCAAATATGTTATTACATTAACTATATTTATAATACTATAATGTACACAAGATCATCGGTGATGGAGTGATGGACCTGTGTTGGAGTGATGCTTACCTGTGTCTCCTCCTCATCAAGCTGTTTCATGTCATTAGTGGATGGACCCTGAGCGAGGGCCTTGTGTTTGGGATCCTATATTTAAAAATTGCAATATTAATATAAGCTCTTCATTACATAATTTCATTTTCTTTCTTATTAAATGAATACCAATATTGTATATGTAACACATATTTAATACATTTTCATGCTATATTTTCACATATGGAATGGTACATACAAGTATCATTTGAAATATTTGTGGTACTTTAATTGGTAAATATTTGACCTCAAAGCCTGGAATATAATTTGTTTGGATAAGATATTGTAATTTGTTTCTTTTTTGTTTAGAACCATGGCAATCATCAAGATTTTGTTCAGGACTGTATATTACATGCTCTCCTATTGAGCATGTATATTAGTACATACACAGCCATATACTTAAGTGTACTTAAGTATACTTTTAGTTGTTCCACTTTAGCACATGAAAGTACACGAAATACACTTCAGTTTGTGTTTTCCTACAATTTAATTACAACTTTAGTATACTTAGTACAAAATTAGTTGCTCCAAAATAGCAGACCTCAAGTACAGATTTTTTTTAAAAAGCCGATATTTGCCATATTTCTGCCGGAACGTGAACGCATCATCAGATTGTCCCGATTTTGTGACGGTGACGTCAGCGAGTCAACATACCTTTACCTGCGCACACGCGCGCTCAAACACAGGGCAGCGCTCACCTGTAAACATGCGGAAGTGAGGAGATGAGTCATGTACTGAAGAGATAAATGTTTCAGATTTGCTTATGGAAATTGGCAGTTATTAAAGTAAAGTTATGATGGAGCTCTAACAGCTGTGTGAAGGAAGCTGTATCTCCGCGCTGGATGTAGTTTTATCCTCTGACACAATTTTCAAATCAGCCGTGGAACAACCTCCGACATGTTTTTCAAGACCCCCGAGGTAAAGGCACATTTCATAATTTATGTTCTCCATGACCCCCCGACATGTTGTTCAGGACTGTCGACGTTCACCCAGGGACCGGTCTCATTTCACACAGTTTTTTACTCTCCTGTTGTTTAACATTGTTAGTTGTAAAAAAAAAAAAAAAAAAAAAAAGTCTGTGACATCGTGTTAATTGAGGCAGCTCTAATTCAAACTAATGGCACAAAAGACAAAGATAAAAAGTTTTAAGGGTAAACTGACTTTTCCTTTAAATCCAACTCTTTGATGCTGAACACAGAAGGACAGATAACTCTCCTTTCATAGAGCTTCAGTGTTTGTGGGTTGTTGTAAACTCTGAACTCTTTGGAGTGCTGGAGGAGAAAGTAAGTGAACCTTTGGATTTAATAAGTGATTGAACCTCCCTTTACAGTAATAACCTCAGTCCAGCTCTTCCAGTAGCTGTGGATCAGACCTGTACAATGTTCAGGAGGAAGTCTGGGCCGTTCTTCCTACAGAACTCCTTCAGCTCAGACATATTCCCAGGATGCCTGGTGTAAATGTTCCTCATTCTACAGCATCTCTGTTGGGTTATGGTCTGGCTTCACATGGTGGATGTTCTTTGTCTGAAGTCTGTAGTGCATTTACTTTGATGTGTCAGATCATTGTCCTGCTGATCTTCAGCTGGTGGACAGCCACCCTGACATTACTCTGTAAGATACACTGAGAAACTTGGAAATTCATTTTGCCATTGATGATGGTGAGCTGTCCAGACCCAGAGGCAGCAAAGCCCCAAAACATGATGCTCCCTCCACCCTACTTCACCTTTGTGGTGATGCACCATATACATAGTGCTGTGTGCTCTTCTCCAAAAATTCAACCATAGCTACCCAGTAGTGTTGTGGCTGCTCTTTGACAAACTTCAGGTGCACAGTGAGATTTTTTGGAGAGCAGCAGCTTCCTCTGTACCATACTGCCAGTCACATATTATCCTTTAGCTGTCTGACTGCAGACTGATGAATATCTGAACTCTCTGAGATGACTCTGTAGCTCTTTCCAACAATGCTCATCAATTCTTGATCCTAGAATGTATAGATCTTTTCTGTGAGGACTTGGTTTCACATCAGCAGATTCTTCTTGAATAACAAACTCAAACCCTGTAGAGAGGTTTATAATGACATAGTTACCTTATAGTTACCTTATGGTAATACAGTGTGTAACTAAAATAAGCCATTGATAGTTTGTGGGTGTGCAGGCAATAAGAGTTAAACAGTGCCATTTTAGTTATTTTCTATTATCATTATTAATTCTAGTGTCTAATCTAAGTCTTCTCAGATCTTTTCTGTGAGACTTGGTTCACATCAGCAGATTCTTCTTATGAATAACAAACTCAAAATGTCAAAAAATCAAAGTGGCTGTAAACCATACTCCAGTTAGCTTTTGTTGATGTCATTAACCCGGGGGGTTCACATACTTTTTCCAACCCACACTGTGAATGTTTGAATGATGTTTTCAGTATGGATGGGAACAACACAACGATGTGTGTGTTACTAGTTCAAACAGATGTTTGTTTTCTCATTATTATAGCTTAGATAAAAATCTGAATAGATTTTAAGACACATTTCTACAGAAATGCAGAGATTTCCATAGAGCTCAGTTACTGTCAGTCTGCATATTGTGTTCTGTGAAATGTTAGAAAATGATGATTTTCAAGTGTCTTGTTTTGTCCAACGAACAGCCAAAGGTTCAGTGTTTCACATATTTATGCCTAAATGAATCTGTTATTTAAACAATTGCCGATTAATTTTCTTTTGATGACACATGACTATGTGGGTGGGTGGGCGGGCTCAGTAGGAGATCAGAAGTGAAACCTGTTGATCAGTGGGAGCAGGTGAGGTCACACCCATGTTATAGGGTTAAAGCTGTACTGCAGTATCTACTGTAGATCCTACATCTCACTGCTCTCCCAGAATAGAAACTTGGCTTATCTACTGACCTGATCTCCTATGTACACGGTTAAAAGTAGAAGAGGAGTAAATAGTGTTAGGGAGTTAAAGGCTGTAGAACAGAACAAAGCAGCAGGTGAAAGCAGGAGACAACAACAGGAGTGAACTGAAGTGAAGACCTGAGGAGCGCGTTGGGCAGGTCTGGACCTGCAGGCTACTGAATGTCAGTTAGTAATGAAGACAAAGACTTTGTACTGAAAGCTGCTCTAACAGCTGTCCATAAACACATCGGAGTTGAGAGAAAATGTGTTCAGATGAATTACAACAGATACTGTGAGCAAGCAAAGGGATATTTTAAGATATTATAGTTTGATGTGTAACAGTGTTGACTGAAGATAATGTCCCTCTCCCTTAACACAACATTCAAACAAACAGGTTTTCTGGGACTATTTAATTAGGATCAGTCAGAATATTTTCATATGCACAGTTCACTGGTGTCCAGGTTATTAGTCACCTAGTTAGGTCTAAGTCAGTTTGTGTTCAACCTGTTTCACACAGGTGTCAGTTCACCTGGAGGAAATACCAAACACCTTGTGGCTCCAATTTCTAAGAAGTTGGAATTTGCTGCTCTTCTTGAACTTCATTATAGTATTGTAATTGAATACTTTGGTTGTCGGACTGCATGTTAGACAGACAAAAGCTTTACTTTACTACTTGCAGATGAATTCATATTGGAAATAATGATTAGTGCAAGTTTTTCCACTGAACACAGACTTCCATTTCTGGTAGAAACAACTGTATATCTTTTTTTCAGTAAAATGAATTTTTAAAAAAACATAAAAGATCATTATTAAGAAATTTTAAAACATTGACAGGTTTAAAGTGAAATTTTCTACCACTGCAGGATAATATGATGGCAAATACTGAAACATAGTGCAACAATAACTCAAATAAAGAAGAGTCATAAAGTTAGCAGAATATCTGTCTTTCCTAAAATTGGCCAACATATGATACATGCTGTAGCAGTCAAACACCTGAGCACAATTTATTATTAATGAGTTTTCATTTGTAAAAGAAAGACAGAAATACCTCTTTTTTTCACTATGTGGACAATCTCACTTTAAAGAGCAACAGAAAGTCATTTCTCTGCAGAGATCTTAAAGTGTTTTATAATCTCCAGTTCAGTATTATAGCTCTACACAACAAATGAATGTGAGCTGTAATATCTTCTTGTTACATATCCAGAGACCCATTAGCACTGTAGTGTAATATAATGTAATGTTATGTAATTATGCATCAATATTTACCTGACGTTTACCATCAGCCACCATAAGTTAACACCAGGTGAGACTGTATCTAAATGCAGTTCTATTATTGGTTAATTAATTAAAAATGTATTACACATATCTGTAATATGAGACCAACACGACAGTGTGACACAACAACAGGCTGCACTGTACAATATGTGTATTGTAATGCTAACCTTATCTGTGTGTTAAAGGAAGGCATTGAGCTGTGGGACAGACAGAAAGATGGCACTGAGCCTTTACTTCCAACAACGGTAAGAATCCAGTGATCATCTCTAGCCTACTCTCATTTTTTCATACAACAACATTCAACAACAATATAACTATAGACAGACTGTAGACTGATTAAGGACAGACTGACAGACAGACCTCATCAGTAAAATTCAAACACAGAATCTCTCTGCTCTAAAGAAACAACTCTTTGACTCTGTGTAGAACAGATGGAGCTGTGTGACGTCAGACATGAACACATACAGTTTTATCTTCTTTCACCGTTCAAGATAAACTAATCAACCTGTCCATGTCTGGTGTCTCATTTTACATGATGTATCTGCTTTATTGAAATGTGAAAATGTAACTGGAGCTCAGTGTTTCCTGACCAACATCCACTCCTGCCATTAAATGGGTCTGCCAAGTTTTCCCTCTGCTGTACACTTGCTGAACACCAGGACCCAATTTGACTTTTACTTTGCTGCGTGAAACCTCAAAGACTTCAAATCTGGAGCATGGATCACTTACAGCACAAACACCTGAAAAGATGTTAGTACAGACAGGTGTAAGTAACCCTGACGAAACACCTGATTCATTGGATGCTTTGAGCTAGCATTAGATAACAAGATACAACATAGATAAAGCAGATGTGCAGGTGCTGGGAGCAGTTTCTGCCTGCAGCAGGTCTTTGTGCTCTGCAAAAGCACAGAGATTCTGGGTTATGAATTTAACTGATGAGCTCTGTCCTCAGTGTCCTCGGCCTGTCTTTTTTTTTTTTCTCAGTCTGTCCTCAATATTTCACAATCTGTCCTTAGTCTGTTTATATTCTGCCTATGCTCTGCCCTCAGTCTGTCTTTGGTCTGTCTTCACTCTGCCTACAGCCTGTCCTTGGACTGAGGACAGACTATAGACAGACTTAGGACACATCAGACATAGACTGAGGACAAAAATTCAAACACAGAATCTCTCTGCTCTAAAGAAACAACTCTTTGACTCTGTGTAGAACAGATGAGGCTGTGTGACGTCAGACATAGAACACATAGAGTTTTATCTTCTTTCACCGTTCAAGATAAACCAATCAACCTGTCCATGTCTGGTGTCTCATTTACATGATGTATCTGCTTTATTGAAATGTGAAAATGTAACTGGAGCTCAGTGTTTCCTGACCAACATCCACTCCTGCCCTTACATGGGTCTGCCAAGTTTTCCCTCTGCTGTACACTTGCTGAACACCAGGACCCAATTTGACTTTTACTTTGCTGCGTGAAACCTCAAAGACTTCAAATCTGGAGCATGGATCACTTACAGCACAAACACCTGAAAAGATATTATTCTGAACAGGTGTAGTAACCTGACAGAACACAGCTGATTCATTGGATGCTTTGGTGACTAGCCCATTAGATAACAAGATGCAACATAGATAAAGCAGATGTGCAGTAGTGCTGGGAGCAGTTTCTACCTGCAGCAGGTCTTTGTGCTCTGCAAAGCACAGAGATGTAACTGTCGGAACAAGAGGACAGACTGTAGACAGAGTGAGAGTCAAACTGTGCAATGTGATACTGTTTGTCTACCAAAATGGGATAGTCTCCATATCCCAGTATCCTAGAAGAAATGTATATGATGTTGATCTCAGTTGTTCACATGAAAAGTGAGTCTTTCAGATTGTCTTCCTGTGTACCTCGGTCTGTCATTGGTGGTATTTTGTGTTTGAACAGGCCACCCACAAGACATTTGATTATGTACTGGTGGCACACAAGGTGGACAATGACAACAACCTGAAGGCTCAGAGACAGAGAGCCTTCATCCAGCAGCTGGAGAAGAAGAACATCACAGTCACTGTGAGTCTCCTCAAAACACTGTGAGCTGACAGAGAATGTAATGTGCTCTATGATAACCCACTAATGTGCTTGTTGTTTGTGTGTGTGTTTTAGAAGCTTATTCATGATGACAAAGTGTTCTTCGGCCTACGTGCTCCCAGTCAGATGTTTGAAGACTACCAGTATCTGCTCAAGGTCTCTGACTCCTGCAACTGGTGTGGAGATGTAAAGGGAGCCATCACCCAGGCCACTAGGTAACACACACTTATGTATATCCATGTATACTGTGGGAAGAAGAAGTAAGTGAATCCTTTGACAGTATCTGCATTTCTGTATAAATTTGTCTTATGGCCAGATCATTAAGTTATAATTTTGAACAAATGCAATCTATTTGATCTAGTAACACAGAAATCATTGTGAAAACAGGAATAAAGGAACCAACCTCCAATGTACTGAAAGCTGATAATAATGTTATTAATAGAATTAATAATGATAATAGAAAATAACTAAAATGGCACTGTTTAACTCTTATTGCCTGCACACCCACAAACTATCAATGAAGCTTATTTTAGATACACACTGTATTACCATAAGGTAACGCTATAAGGTAACTATGTCATTATAAACCTCTGTACAGGGTTTGAGTTTGTTATTCATAAGAAGAATCTGCTGATGTGAACCAAGCCTCACAGAAAAGATCTGAGAAGACTTAGGATCAAGAACTGCTGATGAGCATTAAGCTGGAAAGAGCTACAGAGTCATCTCAGAGAGTTCAGATATTCATCAGTCTGCAGTCAGACAGCTAAAGGATAATATGCAGATCATGGTGCATGGCACAGAGGAAGCTGCTGCTCTCCAAAAAATCTCACTGTGCACCTGAAGTTTGTCAAAGAGCAGCCACAACACTACTGGGTAGCTATGGTTGAATTTTTGGAGAAGAGCACACAGCACTATGTATATGGTGCATCACCACAAAGGTGAAGTAGGGTGGAGGGAGCATCATGTTTTGGGGCTTTGCTGCCTCTGGGTCTGGACAGCTCACCATCATCAATGGCAAAATGAATTTCCAAGTTTCTCAGTGTATCTTACAGAGTAATGTCAGGGTGGCTGTCCACCAGCTGAAGATCAGCAGGACAATGATCTGACACATCAAAGTAAATGCACTACAGACTTCAGACAAAGAACATCCACCATGTGAAGCCAGACCATCACCCAACAGAGATGCTGTAGAATGAGGAACATTTACAGGCATCTGGGAATATGTCTGAGCTGAAGGTTCTGTGGGAAGAACGGCCCAGACTTCCTCCTGAACATTGTACAGGTCTGATCCACAGCTACTGGAAGAGCTGGACTGAGGTTATTACATGTAAAGGGAGGTTCAACCACTTATTAAATCCAAAGGTTCACTCCCTTACAGCTGTCAGAAGAGTGTAGAGTTATGCAATTATCCTTAATATGAATACAACAGCCAAAATGCTGATCAGAGCAGCTCAGTTGGTAGAGCCACTAGTATGCGAAAGGTTGTTTTAACAATAACATGATGTTCTTCAACACAGAAGTCTTCAGGATTGTTGAAACACTGCAGCTTTGTGTAATATCGTGACTAATGGGGTTTTCCATTAATGCAGCATTTTAACAGGCTCACCTAACTCTGCCCAAAATAAGGAAAAATGTACCTACCAGCTCTCAGATTACATCTGTTAGGTTTTTGTACAGATTAGAGTGTAATATTAATGTCCTAGATGTCTAAGACCCATTTTCTACAGAAATACTAACAACTTTCTTTGTGCTGATGAAAAAGGATGCAGGTATATAGTGTGTACTTTCATCTGTACATTCAAATGTCATGTAAACCTGTTCTGACCATGCAGTTGAATTTATTTTTTGTTTGTTTGTTTGTTTGTTTCTTCAGGATTCGAATCGTCCATTTCATCCTTCATCAGACCTTCATCAACACAGGAGGTGATTGTATAATAGTATAATCTGTGGCAGTTGAACACTGGCAAACTTAACAACAAGCCAACCATGAATAATGATTATGGATAGAACAGATATGAAACATGTTGAGATATGGGACAGTAAACACAGCAGCCTTTCATGCAGACATGTTGTGTTTTCTTCTGTCAGAGAACCTGGAAGAACTTCTGATGAAAGATGTTTTTGAAACCATATTCTGCCTCCATGAGGTAAGTCAGCCTTTGACTGAGTGCTGCTGAGTGCTTTAGTATTGATTATCTGCTTATACCGAGTCAGATCTGACAGTATGACAGTAAATGTTGATTTTGTTTCATTGTTCTCAGAGAAAGAGGCAGAAACAGCTGCAGAAGAAGTGGGCTCGATGGTCGGCTCTGTTTACAGGACAACCAGTCAACGAAGTCAAGTCAGTAAGGGAGACAGGGAGACATTATACTTCCTGTCTTAGACGGGTGGGGGGTGCAGTTGTCCTGACTTTGTCTGACAGGGGACCTACAGTGTCAGAGTGTGAAAATCTCTTGCTTAGATGTATAGGATGGTCCATGTAGATTGTAAAAATACATTTTCAAAATATGTCAAAAAGGCAAAGCCTGAACATGCAGCTGTGGTTATGTGTTCACTGTAAAAAATGTTCAGTCCTCTTGTTGTCAGTAAAGCTTAAGAAATGGGCTTTAACTGATGACTGATTGTTTGGATGATCCTTGTATCCTTAAAAGCAACTAGATAGTATATTTCAAACCTTTTCAGAGGGGGGATAAAAGGCCTGAATCTCACTACCTCTCTCATATCAGTCATTCCAGTCTCATAGGAATAATGTACAAATGTGGATAATTCATATGAAGTTCACTGCTTTAAAGTCTCTGGTGTGTTGACATATTTGTCTGTCTGCAGACATTACTTTGGAGAGAAGGTGGCTCTGTACTACCTGTGGCTGGGCTGGTATACCAAGCTGCTGGTTCCAGCTGCTGCTCTGGGTGTTGTAGTGTTCCTGTATGGACTGGCCTTTTTCAACACTAACCCTCTCATGTGAGTTGGCTACATGGAAGTCATAATGTGTGGTAAATGGTCATTTTGCATTAACGTAACCGCATTTGTAAAGTAGCTTTTAAAGGTGTGTAGGTGTGGAAATGTATTATTTGGCCACTTGTAGTAGCCCTTCCTGTTAATCTTGTTTGTGCAGAAAAGTAGCAGCTGCATCATTACCACAATATGACCCACCTCTTATTTCCATTAACCTTTTAATCTTTGTATCTGTGTTTGTGTCCTCAGTAAGGAAGTCTGTAACTCCAGCATCATAATGTGTCCTCGCTGTGATAACAGGTGTGACGTGTGGCAGCTGTCAGACACTTGTGCCTACGCTAAGGTGAACTCATCTCAGTCGCTTCATTCTGTTCTTCTGTTGTCTTTATACATACAATGTCTTTGGAAAGTATTCAGACCCCTTCACTTTTTTCACGTTTTGTCAAGTTGCAGCCTTATCCTAAAGTTTAAAAATCAGTCTACGACTACCCCATAATGACAAAGTCAAAACCAAATTTTAAAAATGTTCGTAAATGTATTAAAAAGGAAAAACTGAAATGTCACGTAGACATAAGTATTCAGACCCTTTACACATAAAATTGAAATTGTAACTGCTTGAGTTGTAACTGTAACTGAGCTGTAACTGCTTGAGTCAGGATTGTGATGTGGCACAGGTCTAGGGAGGGCTACAAAAAATTTCCACTGCACTAAAGGTTACCAAGAGGACCGAGGCCTCCATAATTCTTAAATAGAAGAAGCGACCACCAGGACTCTTCCTAGTCATGTAGGAAACCTAACATGATGCTTAGAATTGAGGCCTTAGTTTCATCAGACCAGACAATCTTGTTTCTCACAGTTTGAGGGGCCTTCAGGTGCTTTTTCACAAACTTTCATGTGGGAAAGTCTGGCCACTCTCATTTACCAAAATGTCTAAAATTGTGTTTTCTCCTTGTCCTTATGACATATTGAATGTAGATTGATGTGGAGAATTTCTTTTTTTTAATGATTTTTATCATAAGGGTTTTGGATACTAAATGCACTATAGTATATAACTTTGTTCCTCCAGAACTTCAGAGGACATTGTACAGCTGTTTCCAGATTCCAGATTAAGAAAATTGGTGGAGTACACCTTTAAATATAACACTAACAATATACTGTACTGGAGCTAATACTACCCTAGTACTCTGAGAAATAAGGTTGGTTACTTTAAAGTTGCATGCTAATCTTAGTAGCTTACATTAGAGATAAACACACAGTGTAATCTACTTTTAACACTTGTCTGCTTGTTTGATTTTTAGATTTTTTTTTTTTTTAATTTTTAAAGAACACAACCCGTTCACACATGCAGGCTGCTACAGATATTTCTTAGTGCTCAAGTAAGAAAGGCTGTACCAGCTACGAAGGCTCTGTAATTGAACAGACAAAAGCATTAAACCCAGTCCTGCTGTTTGTCTGTATTTGTGTGATAAAGGATTTTTGATATTCCCTCCTCATGTCTTCCATGATGTGTCTGTGTCCACACAGGTTAGCCATCTGTTCGACAATGAGGGCACTGTGGCTTTTGCTATGTTCATGGCAATCTGGGGTGAGTCTCTCATCTGCTTGAGTGTCATGTCTAATCTAATGTGATTTATTGTCATATCTGATTTAATGTGAACTCCACGTCACAATGGGATCTATTGTGATATGGAATTCCTCTTTAACTGTCTGTTTGTATTCAGCTACTCTGTTCCTGGAGCTGTGGAAGAGACACAGAGCCAGATATGTTTCTCATTGGAAGGTCTACGACTGGTGTGAAGAAGAGGTACTGCTGTCTGCATCAACTCACACATTATCATGCTTTGTTTAAAGACAAGTCTTGAGTCTAGATATGGTGTGTGTGTGTGTGTGTTTGTGTGTGTTAACAGGAGGAACTGATTCTGGACATAGTCAATGATCCGAACTGTACACCCAAACACTTCAGACACTCTTACCTGCGCAGTACTCTGGTCCTCATCCTGGTAACACTCATGGTAAGACATATACACACACATACACACACACACACACACACACACATACAGCACTGAGTCTGATACCTGAAAGTAAGCATGTTGTTAATGGGGTTTGCTGGTTGCCCATGTGAGATATGATTTAGGTGAAATGTTGTTTAGGAACAGTATGTTTGTGGGAGGAGTCGTTCACAGATCACTGACTACTGACAATCAAAGGAATGTTCACTAACTGCTTGCATGTTTTCTGCCAAAATGAAACTGCATCACAACCAAAGGATGGGTTTAATCTCCTCAGGACAACAGCTGAAATATCATATTAATGTCAGTTATTTCCTGCTGATTTGGGAACAAGTAAAAGTTATTGTAAAATACAGATGAAAGGCTTCAAATCTGCACAGGAAAGACAATGAAAGAGGATGAGATAAATAGACAGCAGTAGTAACAGGAGAGTCAGCAGAAAAAGGAAGCAGCATGTCAGAAGTGTGTGTGTGTGTGTGTTTGTGTTCCAGCTGATGCTGATCATCGGGCTCGCTCAAGCTCTGGTGGTGTTTCGGGTGGTGGCTGCTCCCTTGTTGTCTGAGCGCAACTGGGGGTTTATCAGTGACCACGCCAACACTGTGGCGATGATGCTGGGAGCTGTGCTGCACTATGTCACCATTCAAATCATGACTCGGGTACGTTTTCTCCATCAGTATTCCTGTAAGCACAGTAATACATGACAGCAAGTACACACAGCACTGGTCATGGACTGTTAGTGAGCCTGGACATACAGTTTGCCTGTTCACAACATGCAACGTTTAAGAAACCCATCCATAAGCACAAAGGGGAAACCAATTAGCCTAACTTGCTAACATGACTACTGACTCCCACTCAACATTAGTTTTTGTTCATGTCATTCCAACGGATGCTCAGCCATCACTGCACAGTCAGTGTTCATTGTGAAAAGAAGGAGGTGCAGGTTGTGCAGGCTATCTCTCTGTCATGGGTTTAGATTCGGTGACAGGGAAGTAAGTCTAATTCACAGCAACTGGTTGTTCATTGACCTCAATTCAACTCGCAGTAATGTAGAAACACTAGAAATGATAATTGCAGCTGACAACAACAGCCGGTCAGCTGCCTGTGTGTCAGATAGAACTGAAGTAATTTCTTTGACACAGAAAATGCACAAGCCAAGCCGGAAGCTTTCCGTTGGTCACAAATTTAAAAAAAAAAAAAAAAAAAGAAGATTCACTATTAGGACCGGTAGTTTGTGTTTTATGCAATCCTTAGCAGATATGTTAGCATGCTGAGTTAGTCCACATCCTGGATCACGTCCAGGCTGTTGTCCAGACCTCATAGTGTGAGACATGCAGGTGGTCATGTTGTGAGAGTTCAGCTTGTTTGAATTTTACCATCCTGCCTCTTATATAAGCACACAACAGACTAAACATAAGAAATAAAACGACAGAAATAAAATGAAAATAAAATCAAGACATCAAACACCATTTTCTAAAAGCAGTGCACTATTAGAACACTGACAGTGTCTGTGAGCCTTTTCCAATACAGGAACATAACAGTGTCTAACCTGTAAGGTTCTAGGTTCTAAGTTCTGCCTAATGGTTAAGATATACATTATTGAAAAGAAGACACAAGTGCTGACTTTAGTATTGTTACCCTCCCCATTGCTGGCCTGCTACTAAAGTGGACAAATATGTAAATACTGTGAAAGTTACATGACTTAAACAATACCAGCATCACCATAAGGTAACAGGGAAATGTAATTAAACTTATTAAACTTTTAAGCAGAAAACTGCCAGTTTACAGGAGAGATTCATAACTAAAATGTAGTGTTTTATTGTTATGTCACAAACCAGCTGTTGTTTCCCTGCCCCTCCTGAGCAGAGACCAAATATAGTCTCAGGAACTTGTCCACAAATTGAGGGGAGAACAGTGGAGACAAGTTACAGGCGATTAAGTTGCTGTAGTGGTGGTGGTGTTTTTAGTTCATTCACAGCAGCTGATCGTCACAAACAAAAAAGACTCTTTCTATGCAGGCAGTTTTTAAACTGACAGGAAAATCAAACATCAGTCCACTGAGGAAACAGGAAGAGGGAATCTCCCGAAAACCAGCTGAAACAACCAGATCCCTGCTCCTCTAAAGGTCTACCTGCCAACAGTGTCATAACTCATACATCTTTAATGTCTTTTTTGCCTTCAATACCACCTGTAGGTAAACCGATGGGTTTCCCTCAAGCTGTGTGACATAGGTGAGAATCGAGTTGAAATATACATCTACATATCTGACCAATTTTAGACCAAATCAGATGTTAATCTGTATTAATTAATCCTAAATTTTTTCCCACGTGCTCTGTGTGTGTTTGTATTCAGAGAAGCCAAACTCATTTGCTGCCACAGAGAGGAGTTTCACAGTCAAGATGTTCACCTTCCAGTTCTTCACTCTCTTCTCTTCACTCTTCTATGTGGCCTTCTTCCTTGGCAGGTACTCAATCTGTATATATATATATATATATATATACACAAATATATACTTACCTACATGGTCACCACATTGAAACATGAAACACTATTTAAATGCACTGATATTATTTTTAAGTTAAGTTTGGCCGCCGTTTTTCATATTTGAAGAGAAGACATTAGTAATAATGTAGAGTGTAAAGCATGAACCAATTCTGGTGATTTGGTGATTTCTGTAGTACCCAGTCTTGAGCTCAGAGGTTTAAAATGCAGTTTGTTGATGGGGCCTTGATGTTCTTTTCTCACAGGATAAATGGCCATCCAGGAAATTATGTGCGTATAGCTCGGTGGAGACTGGAGGAGGTGAGGAGGAGATTCATCTAATGTTCAGACCTTCAGCACATCTGCATCATGGCACTAACCCTCAGCTGTGTGTCTTTCTCATAGTGCCATCCTAGTGGTTGTTTGACGGACCTTTTCATTCAGATGGCTGTGATCATGCTGCTCAAACAGACACTCAACAACATCTTTGAGTTCACAGTGCCGTGAGTGTGCTGTGTTTTCATTTCACTTTTATTTTTGTGACACAGCAGCTGTTAATGAGTTAGTGTCCAGGCCCATGTTGTGTCAGCCTAGACATCATCAGACTGATTTCACAGTGTAAATGTGTCGGACTCTCCGTTTGTGTGTTTTCCAGCTGGTTGAAGAGCTGTCTGAGCAGAAAAACTGCAAAGAACCTGGAGAGGAAGTGCGGTTACTGTTACAGGAAGACCTGCCGTGATGAACAGGGGCGTGTCGAACCGTGTGACATCTGCAAACTTAGGGACTGGTTGCGTAACTACCACTTGGCCAACACAGATGCCTTTAGCCTGTTCAATGAGTTCCTGGAGATGGGTAAGTCAACAGTCTCTGCCCTGAGCATTATACACTGATGTGAAGATGGATCGTTTACTCGCACAAAGTCCTTACAGCACCTGAGGTCTGTACTACGAAGGCAGTTTAACCTCCTCTGATTTAACTCAGGGTTATCAAGGAAAGTCAGGGTTGACAAACCCTAACTGCCTCAATCTGTGGTAAACTGTACTACGACGGTGGTTAAGATGTCGGTAAGTTGAGTTGGTGTTAACTTAATCGGAGTTAGTGTGTGTGCATAAAAGGGGCGTGCAGCGTATTTCTCAGATGAAGGGTGCACGTTAATTCTGTCGGTTTATGAGGAATTTAAAAAGACTCTAACAACACAATGTAAAACTGCGGCTGTCAACAAAGCCAGGGAGACTTGTCACATGTTCTCTGGATTCTTAAATTGTAATATATAATGTAAGGACAAAATATGTCTTAATTATTAGGAC
The DNA here is from genome assembly GCA_033238685.1 of Lates japonicus. Lineage (NCBI taxonomy): Eukaryota > Metazoa > Chordata > Actinopteri > Centropomidae > Lates > Lates japonicus. The sequence continues at coordinate 7,931,916 of BRZM01000033.1, read as the reverse complement.
AACTAACAGAAAAAAGGCTGAACTTAGAAAAACAGGAGGAGGGCCACCTCATGATACATTTCACATAATAAAGGCCCATAATAGAGTAAGTTCAGGGGGCAGTGACCTCTGCTGGTGGCAGCTCAGTGTTCACACTTTATGTAATAGCCTATTGTATCAAATGTTTTGATTGGCCAGTTTAAAATAATGTATGTAGTTGACATGCCACCAGCTCACCCTCCTCTGACTCTCAGGTTAGTGAGGAAATAACTGAGGGTTTCTGTGGAGACACATCCCAGTCCACCCCGACCATCATTTGTACTTTAATGTGACTGACAAAAGGCTAGGCAAAGCTATGAGCTGATACTTCCACTCATACATCTATTGACAAGAAGATAACACAGCTTTGTTCAGTTGGTAGTGGTATTATTGTGTTTCAGGAGCAATCTCCCCCCCCAAAAGGATTGTTCATACTGATCATGTGTGAGGAAAAAAAATTACAAATTAAAATAACATAAATTGAAAAACTGGAGCATAAAAACCACCATCCACTACCTACCAGATTTTAAGGTTTAGATTTTTAGGAAAGGGAGAATACAAAGAAATAAATACATTAATAAAAAATAATTCATTTAGTCTTTTTTTTTTTTTTTTTTATTGAGACTGACTCTGTACAGCCTCGATCAGCCTCTCTCAGTCATTGTGCAAATTCTGATTGGTTCTTCCACCTGTGGGGTGGTACTTACACAGAATAACACTGAGTTAACCACCAACATCAACTGCTCAGAGCTGTTTACATAGAGACGCAGCGTAAATTACCATGGCTGCAGACCCTGGGTAAAACCTATCCACCTTTTGTAGTACAGGTTAATCAGGAAGTTACACCTGACGTCACTAAGTTACTCCTGAAGTTACCCTGATAAGCCAGTAACCTCACTTCGTAGTACAGGCCTCTGGCTGAAAAATACCAGCACAAGGGAAACAAGCACCCACCAATGCAGCCCCCTGTATTATTTTTAATGCACGGCTGATTCATTTTGAACAAGGCTATGGGGAGCTAAGCAAAAAAAAAAAGAAGTATGATCCATGTTGCCAGTGGATCAACCAGTGTTAGATGTTCTATATACTATACTATACTATATTTGTCAAATCCACTGTCTATAGTCACAATATTTGGTGTCAACAGATGTATTTTTAATCTTTATCTTCTTCTATCTTAAACATCCATGTTATGGACTCACTATCTGTGCCCTCCAGTGGTCCAGTTCAGTTTCACCACCATATTCGTGGCAGCATTCCCCCTCGCCCCCCTGCTGGCTCTGATCAACAACATCTTTGAGATCCGCCTAGACGCAATTAAGATGGTCCGCTTAGAACGTCGGCTGGTTCCCAGGAAGACCAATGACATCGGTGAGCTGTTTCTTATATAAGTGATATAAGATTTACTTTGTGGAATGGACTGATCCGACACTGATTTCACATCACAGAATCATTTCAATAATTCACCAGAACATATAAGATATGTCAGTCAGTGCTCCAGTAACCCCTGCTTATACTGAAACACGTGGTATACCTTTATCAGATATTGTCTGATGTGCTGAACATTTATCTTGATTCCCTCTGATTGCACTGTATTTGAATTTGATGATAATATAGATTGCTTGTTACAGTAGGTCCTGCCTATCTCTTAGTCAGCAGTACAGCTCCAAAACTAATTTTAATTTCTATCATAATCTATCATAAAAGCACGTTTTGTCCAGAGTTCTTGAAATTTGATCCAATCTTGACTAAATTTGATTTCTATCATTTTGTTTGTGAAAATATGAGTAATTTTTCTCTACAATATGGCAAAAAAATATTGTTTTCACAAGTACGTTGGTTTGATACTTATACTTATACTTTGACACGTCCATCAGTCAACCACCTCAGCTTCGTGACGCATTGTTAAGAATCAGAGACTGTATTTTTGTAACAGGACTGTCCTCTCTCTGCAGGTGTGTGGACAAAGGTGCTGGAAGTCATCGGGGTGATGGCGGTGATCGCCAACGGTCTGGTCATCGGGGTGTCATCAGACTTTATTCCACGCCTCGTCTATCGTTACCATTACGGCCCATGCGCTAATGGAAGCACTCAGACACAGTCAGTCGTGTTTCAGCTGCTAACACCTGATAGCACGTCAGCAGAGTGGTGTCTGTGTTGTGTCTCATCATGTGTGTTTTGTGGTCTTGTTGCAGCTGCATGGAGGGCTACATTAATGACACTCTGTCCATGGCTTTTATTAGTCACCAAGCAGTTCGAAATGACTTTACTGAGAATCAGATGTTCACAGAGAATGGTGTCAATGTTACACAGTGCAGGTGAGACAACCTTTTTCTTATTCTCCTCTAGGGGTATAACAATGCACTGTGACAACACTCACAATTCCTAGCAACACAATAAGGCTACAAACAACCCACAATGCAACACTCTAAACGACCATAGTTACTCGCTCCATTCAAAAAGAATATAAGTTGTAATGAATAGAAATGGAATTGTATAGTCCAGAAATATAAGAGAACCCAAGGAAAAATATTGCCTTATATTACAGCCAATACGGTATCTTTTCTTCTGTGCTGCAGAAAAAGAATAACTGCAAGAAAAAATTTATTTTTTACATTTAACTGTTTACAATAAAGAAAACACCGTAAGAAACTGGGTTTTGTGGCAACAAGAGATTTGAGATTTTATTTTTGTAGTATACACCAAGAAGGAATAATTAAGAACTCTAACTCTAATCCTAGTTTGTTTTCATTTGTTTTCCATTAAATATATCCTTGGCTGTATTGTGAGTGTATCAAACCATTAGCCCTGTATCGAGTATGAAACTGAATCATGAGTTGTCCTGTTCATCACTATTCTGTATGTTTAGACAGAGCAGAGTAGGGGTGTAACGATACAAACTATTTCCTATGTGCAGCTATAGAGACTATAGGAGTAATGAGGACTACAGTCTGACCTCTCAGTTCTGGTTGGTCCTGGCTGTGCGTTTTGCCTTCGTCATCCTGTTTGAGGTGCGTACTCCAGACATGGGTGAAGCAGTGTTGTTCATTTGAATCAATGAAGCCAGTTAAATTTGCTGTCCTGTGTCTGTTTCTGCAGCACGTTGTGGTGGTGTGTAAGTTTATAGCTGCCTGGTTCGTCCCCAACAATCCCATTCGTGTGAAGAACGATCGTCTGCAAGACAAACTGTCTCGGCTGAAGGAGGAGTTCCGGTGAGTTCTCTGCACTGCAGGACAAAAGTTAGATCATAAGAGATGAAGCCAAGGCTGTGGAAACACTGTCAAAACATCATCTACAGCTATAAGAAGTAACCAGCAGCTTTACAGGTACAGACAGACAGAGAGACAGGATGTGGCTTCTGATTCTATGCTGTGCATGTGTTTTTGTTGTATTTCAGTGAAATGAAACGCAGTAGAACGACAGACGTCTGAACCCTCAGTCCTCAGATCTGCTCCCACTAACGACTCCTGACTGGTTAAAGTGTGACATACACAGATGGATTATTGTTTATATAATTTATATTTGCCATTGGACCATGAGGATGGACTCTACTGTAATGTTATGTAAAGGTTTACGTGTCATGATTTTATCAGATTTTTAATTTTCCCCTGTTGACATGTTGATCGCAGAACTATCACACTTACACAACAGTTGACAGTCATGTGATGTTTATATATTAAAATGTAAGACAATTCATTTTCATCATTTAATGTTGAAAAAATGATCAGCTGATCTGGTTAAGAAGAAGTTTGATAGTTTCCTGACCAGGAGAATATCATGACTGATGTCATATAGCATGTTCAGTCAGACAGACACTCTGTCCCAGCTTCTACACTTGCAGTCTTGAGTGTACAGTGTGCAGTGACATGATGGCATGTCATGGCAGTTGTGTGTAGATGGGTAAGAAAAGTACCAGCACACAGTTCGGTAATTACACACACTCATAAAATCTTATTTATCACTGCCAGTAATCAGCATACATGAAGAAGTTAAAGATGAATAATGATATTAAGTCTAACTCTCACATTTGTCATTGACCATACACTAAGCTATTATAACAGAACCTCCACAGATGGTTATTAATATTAACAATTTATTCTTCATGATGACAAAAATATCACGTCTGACACTGTCAAATATTATTATATAGCATTTTATCAATGTTTTTGATAAATACTTTCTTAAAAAGTTAAATCAGACCATCAAAATAAAATAATTTTATGTCTCTTTTATATCAGTAGATTTACATGCAAGTGTGTAACTATACCACTGTATGGGTGATGTAACTAATTTGTCCCAAGCAATCATCTAAGCTGTGCTGAGCCATGTACTTGTATTTGTGGGAGCCACAGGATGGTGTTATTATGTGATAATAATAACTGGTGATAATGATGACTTGATAAACTTCTCTCTATGGCCTCAACTGACACTGTGATACTGTCACAGTCACTTGAAAAGTATCACACAAGTAAAGACTAGTGCAAATAATGCAAGTGTTGGTGTTTTGATGGATACAATAGTGCAGCATGGTAACCATGGCGACCCAGGCAGTAAATACAGGAGCTACAAGAGGGGCCTACAAGATACCACACATTCATACAAGCCAGGACAGAGAGCTGCTGATACTTTTCCAAACAACAAAGTCAGTCCAAAAATAGAGAAGCAACATCTATAACAATCAAAACATATACCATCATATACAGAAATCACTGATAAAAACATATACAGCATCAGAGAAAGCTGAATCATTATAAAGTAGACTTGTAAGCGAGTTTAATGGGTCCAAGCCTGACCAAAGTCAAACCTGGAGTTCCACCCACTCATGGCAGCAGAGAAGTGAAGAGAGTAGCCAGTGGTTTCATAATGATCATGTGCTTGGCCACATTCAGCCGCTGACAAGACTACACTGAGAGGATGTAATCCAGCCTCGGACCTGTGTCTGCACCTTTACATAGCGTGTGAACACTGCCTGGTGGACCACAAGGTCTGCTCTGTTTGTTTAGGATTTAGGTTACTTTTCTAACTAGTTTGTCAGTGCACCTGATGTAAACCTGAGGTGACATTCTGAATATGAAAATCCTTTTTATTTTATTTTTTATTTGATATTTTGACATAAAGAGTGTCTATTGTAAGGTAAATACATATACACATTGTTTACTAGATGACAGTATTTTAGTTGGAGGTTCTGTCCAGAGAGATGTCATCACTGTGGCCTTTTGTGACTATGACTTCACATATAAAAGAATTATCTTCATTGTCATTATATTCAGGTACAGTGAACTTTACATGGCATCTGCCAAATGTGGGTTAAATAAAACAAACCAAAAGCAGAATGGGAAAGCAGTAATAATAGCAGCATAATGTTTTAAAAAGTAACACTTGTGCAAGTACAACTTTTAAAATAAAAGACACCAAAATGTACATATTTACATAGGTTGCATGTTATATATATTTTAAAAAGATGCTGAATCGTGTTTATGAATTGTATCTGTGTGTGTGTGTATGTGTGCCAGTCGTAGAAGGGTTACAAGACAGATTACAGAATACTTGTCCTAAAATGCTATTTGTTACATATTCTTAATATGAGTATTCTAAATACTTTAGATTACTTCAACTTTGTCTGATATTTTACGCAACAGTATGAATGTGGCATTCACACAGTTCTGCTTACTCAAGTAGACTGTTATTCAGATGTTTTCTTCTACTGTATCAACTGGCTGAACACATTTGAGTCACCCTGATTGTGTACTGAGACTGGCACTTGCTGTAGAGGTGCAAAGGCTATGAGAGTATGTAAACACAAAGGCCATTTGATGTTTTGTTTGGTGAAAAATATTTTTTTCTTGATCTTTACCTTATTTGCTCCAATGTTGAAAGTTTGTTCTGCACCTTATCTTTAAAATTGGCACCAGGGAAAGAAGTCTCACTTTTTCTTGATTTAACATTAAAACATAAGTCAAATGTTAACATTATCTACTGTATTTTCATCAATATCATTCTTCTAACAAGAGTATTACCCTATAAACACCCTCAGATCTGCACTGAACAGAAATGTACTAACTCAAACTAAATGTAAAGATGGCAGTATAATCATAATACTAAAACTAGCCACCAGACATCTTATAATCAATGATAATAATCAGAATCAATGTCTCAGTGTAACTCAACGTAGTTTACTCAACATGAGTTTACTATCTGGTCACTCAACAACAAAGTCACTTGCAATGAAGTAATAAACTTTTCAAGTGTTATTTTCATGCTGCTGCAATGTTGTCCTGTCATGAATGCATGTACACTGTTGCATGTAACATTACATTACATGTTAGAAAAGCATACTATGAAGCAATGTAACTACAAACCAAGGTAGTGACCAGTTTAAGTGTATAAGTGTAAGGGTACTATATTTTGAGCATCACCCATACTCTCACCTACTACTCTGCAGTCTAGTAAAGGTGGTTGAAATGCAGCAAGATGGTTAGACTGTGGGATGAAAATATGTCTATCCTGACTAAGATACCATTCAACAGGAGCACTGGACAGCAGTGGTGTATTTTAGGAGGAGGGCTCAGATGTTCTGTCTGGATCCTGGAAGTACCTCTCAGTCACAGCTCTATTGATCCATGTATTCATATAGCTCTCAGTAGAAATTACTTTATGAGCTTCTTTGATATTAAGACTCTAACTATCACACACAAAATTCTCAGCCTCCTGCCCTCAACCACCACTGATTTCTCTCCAAACACAGGATTCCTACAGCTGTAAAACCTGATAGATACCTTGACTGTTTTTCTCCAATCGATCCTCACCAACTAACTACAGTAATTTCTTTATCTAAACCATCAACCTAACTGGATCGGCTCGTCAAGAGTTAGTGACGGTGAGGAACTGAGGATTTCTGGGAATGGCCGATCCATTCAAGCTCCCTCTGGTGGCTTGTCTTGTCTAGGGTGGAGGAATGAGGGTTTTCAGGTGGCCCAACTTCTCCCTATAATGTTCCTTCATGCAGTTAGCTGAACGAGTGGATAAGGAAATGAGAGTGTAAGGCCTCTGTCTTATCTCAGCCTACTCATGTTTAATGTTTTCTGAGAAGCTTCATCCCACCCACTCTCTGCAGCATTCTCTGGGAGGTGTTGGCTGCTGCTGGAACACCTAGTGAACAGACCAACTTTGCAAAAGGATCTTTTCATGCTGTCCTACCAATACCCCTGAAGCCAAGACCACTCAAAAGCCACTGTCATGAGCCTGGCATAGTTTATCAGAATCTGCAGGGTCTATATGGCCAGATTGTTCTGTTAAGGTTCTGAGTTTTGTTTTTTGTGGACCCACAAGCACACTCAGGCACAGGAATGGAAAAAGTCATAGGTTTTGTATGTGTGTGTGTGTGTGTGTGGTGTTGTGTATTTTTAAGAAACAAACAAGAACATATAATACACAATAAACAATTTTAGAAAAATACACAAAAATACATATAATAAAGGAAGTTGTGATATTAACAACACAGGGAGATATCGCACTACACAATAGTCCATTTTGAATAGTGAAGGCCGAAGACAATAAATAATATCTTATCTCATCTCATCAGTTACTTAACCTATATATATTTTCCACAGTAACAACCTCTGGGGATACAGGCTCAGAGACTTATGGAAATAGAAGGAGGGTCTCCATTACTTCCTACGTATGGTTACCTTGATAGCAAAGAGCTGAATCCACACCTTCATTTTTCTTTATGAGAGCGGGGAACTTCCCAAACAGACATAGAAATAGGTTTAATAGCTGACCTATTGCCACTAACATTACAACGAACTGCCAGAACATTTGAGAACACACACACACACTGCCTCCTACATCTTCGTAGCCCGTAGTGTTTTTATGCAGAAATGTATTTCCTGTATGAGGCTTAATAAATCATATTCTGTTGTGTTTGAAAGCCTGTGCTTGCATGTGCATGTGTGTGTGTGTGGGGGGGGTGAACGTTTGTGTATGTGTGTATATAGAGGCAGGGAATTGTTATGATCTGCAGGACAAATAATATAATTTTCTACCTCTCTTCTTTTCATGCCACACTCTGACATCAATACCAACACACCCACACCATTTTAGTTGCAGACATTTATTCCACTGGCCTCAGTGCTCCATGATACAGGAGAAAGTGAAATCTGGACAACAGTGTGTATTTGATTTGTAGGCTAAAGATGTGAAAATGGGGCAATCTAGTGTAAAATAGAAAGAAAAAAAAAACATTTTTGAGGCCAGGACTCCAGAATGCGTGTAATAAAGTAAAATACATGATTTTATGTTGCATTGGCAGTGGGATCAAAAACTGCAGTTTTAATGGATTTCAATGGGGACATTTTTGTCTACTATCTTGTTGACACAGTGTAAGAAATATTCTTACATGTAGTGCATAATTTAGCATCATTTCATATTTTTTTAGTATTAAGAATATAACGAGATACCAACAAATGTGGTGTCCTTAATATTTTCTTGAACTGAAAAAGAAAGTGTGATAGTTTGTGCGGTTTGTAGTTTCTGTTCATATGAAAACAACCTACTGCACATGTTCACGTGTCTGTTGTTTTGTATACTTTTAATTTTATGAGGTTGTTGTTAATTTGGAGCAGTGGCACGTTAACGGAAACTGATTTATCAACATTAACTGTGTTAGATTATTAACTATGTATATTACTACTAGAGTAGTTTTTATTGTGGAATGAGGTCACTTTGTCTACTCTGCAGTGTAAAATTTAAACGTGGGAGTTGTTCAATAAGGAAATGTGTTATCTATAAACAGTAACTGAAGCAAGCCTGAAGGGAATAAAGTGATAAGGAATCAACAGTTTGTTTTTACATTTTAACCACTTCAGTCCTGAAGTTTTTCCTCTTCCACTGACCAATCTTCCATTAAACATGAAGGGACCTCTGTAGGCTGGGACTCAGCTCCGCTGAATAAAGCTTAACAGAATGAACAAAACAGACCAGTTTTTAATGTTAAAATTACTTTAAATTAGAAGCAGTGTCTAAACAATCTTTTAAAATAAATAAATAAAAAAAACTAAACGTTGTCCTCTACCTACAAATTGTCAACAAGACAATTAAACTGCCTGTGCTATGAACCTACAGGGTTACAGCCAGGAAACCTTGCAGGAATACCCTGGCCAAGAAGCTAAATCCATGTCCATAGTCAGCAGTCCCATTATTATACATCTTTCCTTAAAGTAGAGTACCCCTGCAATATAGGAGACCTACAACCAGGGCACATAGCTGGAGCAAGAGAGAGCCACAAAGCTAACAGGTGTCTAAAATACCTCCTGGCCCCGATTTGTATGATATAAGTTTTCTGCTTTGCCTCATTGCAGTCCTGAATTTTTAAAATCCCTTTGGAACAACTAAGTGCTGTAAAAATAAAGTTGATTATTACTTATCTATTACTTACTTTATTATCACTTTATTAAAAATGTCATAATAGTCCACATAGAGTCCACATCCTTAAACACACAGTAACAGTGTATTCATTCCTGCAGTTATTATGTAGAAATCATCCACAGCCTTTATGAAATCCAGAAGTTGAAGAGTACACGACTTCCTCCTTAATTTACACATTCATTCATGCATCAGTATATTTTTTCAAACTAAACCCATGAAAAATACCTTGAATATCTTGCAGCACCTCCACATTTCTAAAATTCAATTATTATATTAAATATTATAGAGATGACTTGAAAAAATCCATCAAACAATCTTCAAACAATCAGTTTATTCATAATCCCATTTCAAATATTATTCAGTGAGAACTGTAAGATCTCTGGAGGAAATCATTATACAGTATGATAAACATCAGTTTATCATTCTGTTATCATTTATCACAATGTCAGTATTACTGATATCACTATTTCCTTATTAGCCTCATGTGAGTAATGAAGACAATAAACACAAACACACTTATGTTTTGATCAAAGTGCATTCATTCACATGCTGCTCTGTCCTTCAGGTGTGTATATAAAGAGCAGAGCAGCCTCCTCCTCATCATTGCAGCATCAGCTGATACCTCAACAGCTCTCACCTCGCATCTACTTGACAGGTAAGACTCCTGCTTTATCTCTTGTTCTCATTCTGTAGAAAATGTAACTTCCTGCTCTTCAGCTGTTGAATGTCTCTGACTCTCACCAGACATTAAGCTACTTCATCATCCTTCATCCTCCTCATCGTCTTCATCATGAAGAGACTCCTGCTCGTCTCCGTTTTGCTCTGTGGTGTTCTTGCTCTCACAGCGGCAGAAGGTCAGATTCACATCTCACATTATTTCAGGTCTCAAGTAACAGTTGTGCAGCTCCCTGTGTAAAATGCAGGTTCTTCATTTTGCTGAGGAAAAATGATTGGTTGTTACTGTGTGGCTCTGAGTCTGCTGTCACCACCATGTGGCCATTTATAAAATCCTTGATATTTTTGCTCACACCCCCTGGACCAGAGGTAGAAAATTTCAATTCTGGATGAATCTATCTGTCTGTGCTGCTGACAAATATCCCTGTAGAGGATTTAAATATCCTCCAAAAACAGGACCAAGACAAACAGCTTGACTCTGTATCACTGTGTATTTAAACTGTTTTTTCATTAGAGTACCTAATGTAGATGATAATGCAGCCTTGGCAGAGATTCTCTGGGATCATGCAGTGAAAAAAATAACATATTGTTACTCTGAATGCACTGTCTAAGGGAAATGTTGAAGTATATGCAATATACTCTAGAATTAGTGAAAATCCTTAAATATCCAACATACTATATATACACTGCTGCATACAGAAAGGAAGTCAGTGACAACATGACAGCCACTGCATAATTCTTCTTTTATTTTGAAAACACAAATGATATCTTATCACATTATAAATGATGTATTAATAATCAGTGTCTAATGTATACTCTGCTCCGATCGGCTGACACTGATTATTGGTCCAAGTGGGTATACTGACTGTCAGCTGACTGTACATTAACACACTGTAACTCCACCCAACCATGGGAAGTGAACAACCTCTGTAATACTCCACAGTCCATTAATCTGTTTGTTTGGTTTTGTTCAGCAATCATTTATTATTTTTCAACCGTATGAGCCTTGGAAGTGTCTGTGCTTTTCTGTGTGAATATGTTACTAACTAAATGAATGAAATCAGAGACAGACGACATGAAACAGCTACCTCCTTTTGCTCTTCTCTCAGATGTCGCCGTTGAAGCTGTGCCCAAGGAGTTGCAGGGAGACACCCAGGGTAATCCGCTCTCTCACAGAAAACAACACTAACACTCACACTGTATCTTTGACTGCAACAAAAAAAGAGCTTTTTGAACAGACTGCAGCACATCATAGTGTAATGGAGGTCCTGTTTTTTGTTTTCATCTCAGTGGCAGAACCTTGAAGCATTTGTTCCTGAAGGTAAAAAGCTGAAAGGATGATTCACTACATCCTGTGTAATACTAGTGGAAGATTATGACCACAGTTTTTTTTTTTGTTTTGTTTTTTTCTTTATCCAGAGGAAAAGCCTGAGGTGTTTTCTGGTGGAGAGATGGCTTCATCACCTGAAGGTTTTTTGTTTTTATATAAAACACTGAACATTAATTCCATCCATACAATCTAATGAAAGCTTACCAGTCGTGTTTCCACTCGTCTCTCTCTTCTGCAGATCGTTTCTTCACTTGTCCCTCTGGTTGGACCAGATACAAGAATAGCTGCTATTTGTATGTGAGGTCTGGCAGGTCCTGGACCAGTGCTGCGGTAATTTCAATTCTTTACTCAAAGATACAGTTACAGTCAGACTGCAGTTTTTAAAATTTATTCCACTGGTGTTCATCTGCCGACCTGATATAGTCTAACATAAAAATACTCATTCTACATTTTATCCCATTAACATAACGTGTGTGTGTGTATGTCACCTTCAGGCCTACTGCTCTAGTCTGGGAGCCTCTCTGGCCTCTGTTCGTAATGTGTTTGATTACAGCTTCCTGCAGGACCTGACCAGGGAATCAGGAAGCTCTGTCGCCTGGATTGGTGGATTCTACTTCCAGGTGAGCGTCATTTATCCATCAAATATTATTCAACAGATAATTCACCAACTTAGTGAGGCTACGTGAAAATAAAAATCCTGTGACAGTCTAATGAATGTCTGCTACTTGTTAAACTTCTGTGTCTTGTGTCCAGGGCTGGCGGTGGGTGGACCAGAGCTCCTTCGGGTACACCTATTGGAGTTCATAGAATGCTGTCAGCCGCTACCAGTGCATCCACCTCAATACCCAGGGTGAGACAGAGTATTTCCATCTGTTACATCGGCTACATACATGCTGTAATGATTAGATTTAAGAGGTTTTATGAATCCAAGAATGGTCATCATCACGGGTAATATCAGGCTTGTGTAGCAAAACACAATATTAATAATTAACATTTTGTATTACAGCGGGTTGGTCCAATAACAACTGCAATAATGCATGGACATTCATCTGCATGAGGAGAACTGATACCTGCTAAATGTGACAGCCGGTCACAGCTGTGTGTGCTCATCTGAGTCAAAAACTTTAGGATGTGATGGAAGACATTTGATAGCTAACAAAACCTTGCTTTTGATTTTAGAGAAAAGAATCTGAGTGTCCTATCGCAGGAACAGGGACAGACTTGTTTATGGCTTCATGCTGTACATGTGAAAGAAAATGCTTATTTTTCCTTGCTACTACAAAATCAGATTTGTAAAGAGTCAGTGGTGATCTATTTTTGTTTTGTTTTGTTTTTTACTCTGGAATTTATGTTTACAAAGATAAAATGTGTATAAGAAATTATAACTAATGAAATAAATAAATAAAAATGTATATTTAACATACAGTGTTATTCTTGTGCCTTTCTGTATAATCAGCATGTGTTCTTTATTCACCACTCCCCACCCCCCTCACAGAGAGGATGTTTTCTACATTTGTAAAGTATCTTTCACCAGTTAAATCTGGATCACTGTTGTTGGTACACATTTCATGTGTGCATCGCACTCTTTAATATGGTTTAAAGTAGATTTCTTGAATACATGGTGAAGGTTAAATTGTCCACAATATGCCCCGAAATCAAAGCCCTGAGGTCTTGTCTTAGTGTGGAGATGGTCTGTTGTTTGATTGATGGATCAGATTAAATGTTTTAGAAGCTGTGTGGTTTCCACCATGGGGTAAGATTTCTCTTCCTCCTTCACTGATGTGCTTTGACTTATATTATCTTTGTGATAGATATCATTATCTACATTACATTTTAACATTAACTTCCATATCAATTTATATTCCACCCCCCATGTGTAACAGTTGGCGAGGGTTAGGGGGTTAGGCAACTTGTATGGTACCCCATACCACCTGTTTTGTTTTTTTGTTTATGAATTATGCATAAAACATTAATAAAACCCCCACAGACAACAACAAGAAGGGCTTTGATAATAAGAAATGATTTAATAAATTAAGAAAAATAAACTGTTGAGGGGGGTGGCACAGTGGTGCAGTGGTTAGCACTGTCGCCTCACAGAGTTTGCATGTTCTCCCTGAACCTGTGTGGGATCTCTCTGGGTACTCCAGCTTCCTCCCACAGTCCAAAGACGTGCAGGTTAACTGGTGACTCTAAATTACCCATAGGTGTGAATGGTTGTTTGTCTCTATGTGTTGGGCCTGTGATGGAGTTGTGATCTGTACAGGGTGCACCCCACCTCTCACCCAGTGACAGCTGAGATAGGCTGCAGCCCCACGCGGTAAAGAGAATGAATGAAACAACTGTTGAGATGGGTTAGGGATTATGGTGGGGCGATAGGTACAGGGGTAAAAACTCATATGGTAAGGGAACTGATCCTGACCCCCACTGGATATACGAGGTATGGCTATTAAATAACGAGACTAATGCTGTGATACAATTTCATTGAACATAAACATTTTTCAGTGTCTTTCTCCTTCAACATTCTCCCCTTCTGCATCAACACACTGCTGCATTCAGGTCTTCCACTGATCAAAGCAGTGCAGTAGGTCTTCTTCAGACAGTTGTCACAGGACCTCTGTTGTTCTTTTCTTAACTTCTGACACAGACTCAAAACGTGTTCCTTTGAGCACAGATTTGATCTTAGGAAAAAGGAAAAAGTCACACGGTGCTAGATCAGGTGAACGGGAGTGTGATCAAGAGTGCCTAGGATTTTGTTTTTGGGCCAGAAACTGGTTTCCTTTTTGATCAGGAGTCAAGTTTTGGGACAACTTTGGCACACACTTTTGTCATATTCAAATTTTCATGCAAAATTTGCTAAACTGTCACTTTATCAATGGAGACCATTTCTGCTGTCATTCTGAGTCCTTGATCATTTTCATCATCATCACGATTTGTTCAATTTGTTGAATGTTTTCCAGAAGTTTTTGATGTGTAGGGACGCCCAGAACGTTCATCGTCTTGGACATCCTCTGCCTTCACTAAATCTTTTGTGCCATTTAAACACACATGTGCATGTGACATGCAGTGTTCCCCATACAATATACCAAAAGATTCAGCTGCTGTTTTGTTCAATTTCACCAAAAAATTCAAGTTAATGCATTGCTCAACTTTTAAGAAACACTGGGTTGTCCTGGTGACTTAACACAAACACAAACATTTGGGGAATCAGATGTATTTATTCAGTTCTGTTATACATTCTGTAATAATTAACCTGACACAATTATGTGTAGACTCATGTCTATTTTCTAGACAAAGCTGTAAACAGTCACCATTGTGCCAAAACAGTCTGCTCCACCTGTTGATGAGTCTGAAGTGCATGTAATTATTAACACACTAAAATATAAATTTCAATGTAAAATACTCTCAGGCTCAGAAAGCCACAACATCATTAGTTTCATCGTACTGAGATGAGGCATTTTCCTAATCCAGTCATAAAGACTACATGCTTCAAATTTAGCATCCAAGAGTTCTGGTTAACCACACATATGATTATTCCTGCAGGGCACTGAAACACTGATCCCAATATGAACAGAATGACAATTACGTAAGCTACTTTCTTAACCTGCCATTCAATTTCCTGAGTCTGGGATACCAACTATGCCTTCACGCCATGAATTCTTATTCTTATGAATTCCTGTCCTTGGACTGAAAATCTTGTTTGATGGGTCCTGATTGCAAGATCCAAAGGCTGTTTCTCTCAGGGCCAAGGTCACACTGGTTTCCCCTGCTCTGGCCCTCTAGGATCAGTCTTCCTCTGAGGAGAGCTGGGCTCCTTCATCGTGAACCTCTCTGTAGGCAGCCATGGGGCCACCATCAGGAGAGTAGCTCCCTATAGAGATCTTCAATCCCTCAGACAGTTTCTGGGCTGCCAGCTTGGCCTGCAACTCCTGAAATTAAATACAACACAGAGAAAAAGTTAACACGAATGGGCTGGTAAACAGTAAACAAGCACATTATTATAAATCAGCACAGCAATAGCTATTGGTAACAGGCCTTGGTAAGTTGACAACAGCACAGTGTTTGACATTTGGCTCCGCAACCAGTGCTTTGGATGTGAAGTGATATACAGTGCCTACACTGCCTGAACACTGCCCTCTAGAACTTATAGAGGGACCTGAAGTGGAGTTAATTCTAGGATTCATTAGAAATATATATTTTTTTTTTTATTATTTTATTTAATTAGATGAGATTAGATCATGTGTCACTATTACAAACCAAAACACTGCCAATCAGTGTGCTGTAATAATGTTTCAAAAGAAAGAGTTTTTATTTTCATATATTACACTGCTTATCACTGATTTTGATCAGAATAACTTCCACAGCTCTGCACATCATGTACAAATTTACTTTTTTTTAAAAAAGAAAATACAAAGTAAAGAAAACAGGTCAAAGAAATAAATCTTTGTTTTTTGTTTTGTTTTTTTACAGATATAATCAACTTGTGCATTATTATTATAATAATTATTAATATTATTATTATTACTTATTCATTTGAATGGGGCCAGTCCAGGGATGCTGACATAAGCAGCTCCAGCAAAAAAGTTGAATCTCCTCAGCTGTTGTACGAATGCAATGCACTGATTCTGATAGCTTACTGCTTTGTAACATGAACACCACATTTCTACTCCACATTGTGATTGTTGCAATTAACATAAAATGATGCTGATGAAACTGCTCTGAGTAACAATACATTGTGTGCAGTGTTTTGTCTGATGTCAGATGATAATCTTTCAAAATAGTGTATCTGTTACTCAAATGGGATTTCTTGGATGAAACCGGTGCCTGAAGCAGTACACCTGCACCCACGCAGCTTCTTGCATTTTTTAGCTCAGGGCTGTGTTTGGTCTCAACGCCCGCCAAATGTTTATAATTCACCATGACTGATTCTAACCAAGGCACTCAAATACAGTTACCTCAACATGTTACCACTCATCACAGTGAGAAGCCTTATTCATTTATTAATAGACAAAAATTTACTTCTGGCAAGTTGAAATTTCTGACCCTGCCAGTCTGCCAAAATGTACTGTATACACTGCATGTATAAGTGTCTGGACGGATGGGCTGCTCTAACCTGCTGCTTCTTGGTTTGTTCCCTCAGGAGGATGGCTGACTCTTCCAGACACAGAAGCTGGGCTGGGCTATGGTGGAGAGGAGGGAGTTTGGCTGAGGTGATGTCATCCAGGTGTTTTCTGTCCCTTTCCCTCCTGGCCTGCGCAGAGAGCGGTGATGAGCCCTCAGAGGACTGGCTGGGTGATGAGGATCCTGATGGAGAAATGTCACCTCTGTGGGGCAGCCTGGACACATAGTGAAGAAGATTATTATTTACAATCATATGACTGATAAGAAGTATAAAAGAAAACACAATAACATATTAGCGAATTAAATCTACAGAATGTATGAATCTACGTATATTTTGTAATGTTTACAAAAGTAATCATCACATCATCAAGCAAAAAACACTCACTGGTTTGGTTTAAATTTCTGCTTCCTGGGAGCTGAGGTCTTCTCTGATTCTTCCAGGACAGTTACATAGTGAGGCTTTTTTGGTGTCTGCTTTCTGAGAAAGTAATTGTCTCTTGCTGTGCTGTTTAATGGGTCTTTGGACTTGCTACTGATACCAGTACTAGTTTCAGACAGTTTGACCCTTTCCAAGGCCTTCACAAGGTCACCCTCTTTTGTCTCATCAGAGTTCAGAGAGGGCCCAGCAGCAGCTGTCTCCATGGTTTCACCAGCAGCCTCGTCCTTGTCCAAAGTAGCGCTTTCCTGCACGTGAGCTGAGACAGGTGAGGTCTCCCTCTCATGTACCACGTCACCCACTGCAGCCTCACTCTGTCTGTTTTGATGTGAGGCTGCCGGTGTGTTGGGAATAGCACGTTTTTGCATAGTGAAAGCCTGCTGGTACTTGGACTGAAACTCTGTCCTGGCAGCGGACACCAAGCTCTGTCTCCTCTCCTCTTCATCATGGTGTTCAATGGCAAGCCGGACTTTCTCTGCAAATTTTGATATCTTTTTCCCTTTGTCAGGAAGAGTCTGCAACAACCTCCTGCAAACAACACAAACTTATCATTTCACTCTAATTTCAGATTCATTTCATGTAGATTCAAAACAACCATTTGAGATTAGAAAATAAAAGAACATTCACTGTAGCTACAGATTGATTTTCCAAGTCTCCAAAAGTTATTCCCTAAATTTAATGTTTTGATGGTGATGGTGGAGTTGCTCCGACCTATCCCATGGGTGTTCAATTGGGTTGAGATCTGGTGACTGTGAAGCCCATAACATTTGATTCACATCATTTTCATATTCATGAGACAAGGATCTGCACTGACGTTTCTCTGCTCATTTATTCAGCTTTTTTTCTTTGTCGCTTTCTTTGTCGTAGTTTGGCTTAAATAATTTCACACGTTGCGTCCAACAGTCAAATTATATTACAATCACGTTATACTATATAAATATCTACGGAGGAACTGTGGCGGGTTCTCCAACAACTTACAAAGTTGGTGTTGATGAGTGTCTACCAAAACTGTAGAACTGAAGCTGTTCTAAAGGCAAAATTTCACCTGGTATGGAGCCAGGCACGGTGGAGCAGCGTCCATGACACGCACTTAATGGTGTGTTTAAGTCAGCATGTTTATTCTCTCATATTCTTAGTACAACTATACTTTCAGAGTTATAGAGACAGTAGTTGTACGCTATGAAGTGCCCCAATGAGTCATGTCCAGTTTCTGCCTCTCATGTATTATAAACACAAATGAAAGGTACGAACTGGGGCTAACACTGTGGACCTACCTGTTAGAGAGTATCTTTTCCTGTCGGAGCAGCAGTTCTTGGAGCTCTTCTTTGCTCTGGTTTCTCAGGTCTCCCACCTGTCCCTGACGCTCTGTCCACGACGAGGACATCACTGTTAGCTACTAACAGCTAGCTACAGCCATTCACAAACAGTAGAGGCTAACTTCTCAGTTTTAAACACAACATAAAAGCTCGGTGTACGCGTTAACCGGCTCAAAACAGTTAACTGAGTCTTTAATGGTTAGAGATCTTTAGAAACCTCTAAAGGCGACATGCTCACTTCTTCAATATGAGATATTTCAAAGTAGGGAGCTCCTCTTCTTCTTGAGCGGAAATCAAACACGAGAGATAGAGCTCTACTGCCCCCAGCAGAGTGGTGTACTGCACCTCTTCTTCTGGTGAGCGCTAATGAAGGGGATTTCCTGCCCTCTATGGGTCAAATGTAGTCACCGGCACCAGATATTGATCTCAAAGAGGAGCGCGTTACTCCATCTTGTGACTCTTTTCCATTTAAGATATTTCTTTCTTCTATGTAATAAATGCAGTCAGTATGAACAGGCTTCATGGGCTCAAATTTTCCACAGCCGCATTTTCCATCCGGATGTTTCCCAACCACTGTGCCAACTTATTTCTCTCTCAGCTCAACAGACAATGGCCTGAACTTCAACCAGGAGGTTACAGCTGTGTCCTTTCTGTCCCCTCTCAGAATTCAAAGTCGGTTTAACTTTTGTCTGCAGCTGCACAGTTGGAACAAAATCTCAGTAGATCTCATATCATGTGCATCATGCCAGATCCTATCCGAAAAACTGCAAAACACCGAGGGCCTCCTTACATTTTGCACTTTTCTCAACATGTCCACATTCTCCACAGTCTCCACCTCTATCCATCTCTTCTAATTAAAATCCCAGGGGCCAGGAGAAACAGTTGTATCATGTGAACTTCATGGTAATGTCATCTGAGGCACAGAAATGGATGCACTTTTTTACAAACAATGTCACTGACTGGCACATTTCAGGTTTTGTCCTTCTAAACCTGTTATTAATTTCACTTTGGTTTTCATTTATTATGTGAGGCTTTAGGGAGCTTTTTTCCTGAATCTACTGATATCAACAAATACTCAGACACCATGCCCTGCCTGATTCTGAATGAGTCTGTCATCAGTGCACTGCTTATAAAAATTACAATAACAAATACTGTTTTGTTTAGTGATGCAGCCAAGTTATAACCAGGCAGCTACAGATTGGCATTGTGAAGCCTGTGCTCATACTATAATAAAAGAGTAAAAGAGTGGAAGTGGAAGTACAAACCAGTTATAAAAAGCCTTTTTTGTGTTTCTTAACAGCTGCAACAAATTGAGACAGGGCGTCAATGAACAAAGAGGCAGTCATATATATAGGTTTCAGGATTCTCTAAATGTCTGAGGTTTTATCTACGTGGGGGCATCTATTGACACAGTCAGGACACTTGTACAGTATAGTCTTTATTAGCCAAACATATGCTGGCCTCTTCTCATTAGTTGCAGTTTGATATGTAATGTTAAGGAAAAGGCACATCATACAGTTGTGGCAGTGCAGACAACAGCTGAATAATACTTGTGCCTGTGGCTCAGGAATGGCAGTCACCTCTTAAGGTTACCTCTTAAGGTATCGCTACAGTTTTACCATTAGCACAGAAATTTACATTACATGATTACCCTGTTGCCAATTCACAGAGATTCATTCCCACCACCAGCATCAGATAGTAGGCTGTTCACAAAGGCACAAAACATGTTAATAAATATTTTGTACATAGTGTCAATAACAAAATAATATTCATTTAATTTGTACAGAGCCAATATAAAATCATAGCAAAATACACACAATAACCTTATCAACTTTCATATAACAGTGAATACTCATAGCTCCATGAGCAACACAAGTCGGCTATATTCACTGTAAACGAAACAAATATAATCCTTCAACACATTA
This sequence comes from Lates japonicus, assembly GCA_033238685.1. Lineage (NCBI taxonomy): Eukaryota > Metazoa > Chordata > Actinopteri > Centropomidae > Lates > Lates japonicus. The sequence continues at coordinate 7,911,672 of BRZM01000033.1, read as the reverse complement.
TTTCTAAAATATCTTTACAGAGCATCAGATTATTTACACCCTACAACATTCTATTATACTTAATAGCACTATGTGCAAGAAAAACTTACATGAGAGTTTTGTCATCATTGACCAGAATTATATTCTACACCATATATGACAAACAAATCACTAATATGAATGCGTCAGCTGTTTAAGAAATTAGATCTGTCACACATGGTGATTCTAAAAAGATAATCAGCCATGAAAATAAGACCAAAGACGACTGAGCTTTTAAGGAATAGTTCAACATTTTAAGAAATAGTCCATGCTTATTAGCTTAACCACAGTTAGCTTAATTTTAACTGCAGAAACATATTTATCGTACAGTCTTGACGTACAGATTAGTTTTATGCCAAGCTAACGGCAGCTACATATGGCTTAGCTTAGCACAAAGACTGGAAACAGGGAGAGAAGACTACCCTGCTCTGTTCTGTTCTGTCCCAAGGTATCAAAACCCACCCACAGACACCACTAAAGCTCACTGTTCAACAAACTCATCTATCTTTTCTGCCTGTAATCCATACAAAAACTTGAGTGTAAAAATGGTTGTGGACTGGACCGAGTCTTGGCTGGGAGCGGTGACTTTCCCCCTGTTTTCAGCATTTGTGTTAAGCTAAGCTAACTAGCTGCTGATTTTAGCATCATGGTTACCGTAAAAAATGTGAGTGGTATAGATCTTCTCATGTAAGAGAATAAGCGTATTTTACAAAATGTGTACAAAGTCTATTATTATTACTTTAAGGTTACTCTACATTTATCTTAGCTGTTATTTCCATAAGTTTCATGAATGGTGTATAAACTGGAGGTGCTCTTGATCTTGCTCGTGAAGGGGATGAAGGGGGTTCCTGTGGACTTGGGCGTGTGTTTGTGTTTGTTTCTGCATCCACCTCGTCTCTCCCGGACTGGTCCGGGCTCATAGGAGGT